>JAYKAV010000154.1:113773-182434 GCA_035582835.1 Phoebastria nigripes | reverse complement strand
ACTTGATTAACCAAGATATTTTAAAACACCATTTATTCCTGTTATAGCCAGAAATTCTTAGAGTTTAAGGTGAAATTTTCCAACACAGAAAGACATAAGCTATTCATGAAGTATCAAAAGGAAAATAAGTGGTGGTGTACATGGTAATTTATAATATAATCAACCCTTCAAACTTGCATATGCAAGAAGAATGAAAAAGTTCCTCATTGAAAGGGTATGTATAAGCAACTATATGCAATTAACCATACTTGGGATCTAGTTAAGAAAACCATGTAGGCCCATGTATATCTTTAATAGGTGTTTACTTTCATAGTTATTTAGCAGAGCACATAAATGTACTTAAAGGT
Organism: Phoebastria nigripes; assembly: GCA_035582835.1. Lineage (NCBI taxonomy): Eukaryota > Metazoa > Chordata > Aves > Procellariiformes > Diomedeidae > Phoebastria > Phoebastria nigripes. Next base: position 182,087 of record JAYKAV010000154.1, on the reverse strand, counting down.
ATGTTGTAGATAGTTTTTCATGTGCAGACTCAAAAACTGTCCTGGAGTGCATCTTCTAGGGAGTGATTGGCATGATTGGACCTTTAAAGATTATCTGGTCCAACCCCCTGCCATGGGCAGGGACATCTTTCACTGGATCAGGTTACTCAAAGCCCCATCCAGCCTGACCTTGAACACTTCCAGGGATGGGGCATCTACAACTTCTCTGGGCAACCTGTTCCAGTGTCTCACCACCCTCATGGTGAAGAATTTCTTCCATATGTCCAATCTAAATCTACCCTCTTTCAGTTCAAACCCATTGCCCCTTGTAAAAGCTTTTTTGCTKCTTTTTCTTCTTCTGGCTGGTCTTAAAAAGGACTCTAGGAATGAAGGAGTGCACCGTCTGTTGTTGCTTGCAGGCACCTTCCTTCTGTACAAGTTCCCCAGATCTCAGGGACTCTGCTTTTCCAAGTCCAGGTTCAAACACCTGGCTGTTTTTGAGGGGGATTTTAAACCTTGCAGGTTTCAATCACTTGGATCAAAGTTGGACAAATCTAGTCTCAGTTACAATGTGATCATGTTATTGTCTTAAGCTATTCCCATTTGAATGGAAARTCATTAATATTTAACAGACTTCCCTTATCCCAGCCCTTGAAGATATGTGACACTGGATGGCCTCTGACTGACATGTGCAATGAGGCACTAAGTGACACAATTTCTTTGTGAAACAACTAAAATTCAAAAGGTGTACGAAGAATGTTGTAAATTGTGATAGAAAGCAGAGACCTAGTATTTCAGGCGAACAATTTCTAATAATAGGAAGAAAAAAACATGCAAATTTGGTCAAATGAATTAAGTCTCACAGCTTTTTTTTTTCAGTGTAACTACTAATAAGAAATTAAAGAGAAGGCATTAGATGTAGTACATTTTAAATTTCAATTAAGAAGCCAATACTGTGGCACATAGGATTAAAATAATTGGTTAAATGACAACTAGGAAAAAAMCATATCCCAGGACCAAATGGATTCATAAAAAGAAGCTCACACATAGAACAGTTATTTATTATTTGCGTCATGGTATTGCTAAATACTCAAGTCCTGAGTTAGTGCTGAACACTGTACAAAATAATGAACAACAATAGTTCAAGTCCCCAGATATTTACATCTGGTGATTTCCAAGGTGTCCCAGCCACCATTATTCCATGCAACGGATGCCTTACTGCATACCTCCTTTTTACCACAGTTCTGCAGTTGTTAAGCTACTTGTGGGAATATAGCAATATCGCATATAAACGTATTTATATATATTCGTATGTATGTACATGTATAACAGAATGTTTCTGGTAGCTGAAAGGGAAAAAATCTTTGAGAAGAAAGAAAATATAGAGGATAAAAAGAGAGCAACTGATGAGATGGAGGAATTTGAAACAGAGAATGAAGGTAAAGAGGCAGTATTGGTTAGTACCGAAAACCATATAAATTTTACTCAGAATACATGAGTTTTACTTGCTACCAGCAGCTTTGTGCAAATCAAGTCTCCTTGTGCTTCTGTTTGCCAATTTGTAAGTTGGAAGTACTTAGTGATCACCTTGGCACAGTCCTTTGAAATGTACTGATTAAAAAAAAAAAGAACAAGTTCATAAAAACATTTCTCTATGAGGAGAAATTAAATGACAGAGCATAGGGCCTATAGGAAGATGGCTAATGAGTTAGGTGGGTAGGAATAGAGAAGTGGTACTAGAGAGATATGGAGAACAAGATCATAAAACAGTCAAGAAAAGAGAGAAAATGAGTAAAATAAAAGAAAATGAGGTAAGAAAAACTGGGAAATAGAAACAGATAAAAGATGCAGAAGAGGAGACTGAACAAGGAAAACAAAGGAAGGAGTAGGGAAAGGTCAAAATACATCTTCCTAGCTGGTTTATTTTATTTAGACTATTCACATCTGTTCCAATCTGCCTTCCTGGGCTGCTTTCAGGAAGGGATTTATTGTACAGACTTGTATTTCCAACAGTCTGTCTTTTCACTCTTCCAGTAGCAAAGCTTCTAAAAATGCTTCACCTCTAAAGATCCAGTCCACTAAAGCCTAGCCTTGTCCTCTGAAATATGCCATGAGATCAGGACTGATTAATGCTGTAGAGAGAAATGCTCACCCCTGTGGCCTGCTTGAGGCATGTTAACTTGTAAAATTTGCATATAACACAGAATCTGTGGGAATTTCATGTTCTTCTATAACAGTAGTAGGGTTTTCAAGAAAAATAAAACATTAGATGAAGTGAAAATTATTTTGTTTTCTCCCATGAAAATGTTGGGTCAGTCAAAAAATATTTCCCATTAATAAAAATTTCTCTTCACACTTTCATCAGTTTGAGCTTCATGTTGGGTTGCACAGGATCTACCCTGTGGCATCTACACTCTCTTAAGTATGCAGAGGTGTCTCACCCTCAACCTCCCACTGTTGCTGTCACTTAGCCTTTGTGAAGTTAGCAACTCCAGTCTTTATTCATAAGTCAATCCTGCTAGCTCTGTAAAGTCTTCTGGATGCTTTTTATCAACAACTTTCTTGGAAGGGTATATTCATTCCCAGCCTTGTGGCTTCACCTTCCCTGCCTTAATAGATCTCTTTGGGGTAACATCATATTTCAGATTTAAATCTGGATCAATTAGATACTGTTTGATCTGTGTATTGCATGGTTGCCTTTACATTGTCACTGCCCCCTGTACCTGCCGTTTTTCATTTTCTTCATGAAGTCTTTAACTTTTTTCTATCATCAGAATAGGCTTTTTCAAATATCTACTCTTGAAAATAGAGATTTTTTTTTCAGGACTACCACTGTTTCCCCTGTGCTATTTGGCCTCTCATCTCTAGATGTCTTTTTCCTGAATCCCAATTTTTGTTAGTCAGCCACAAGGCACTCAAGGCTTCCCTCTTTGTGTCACATATATATATTTTCTCATTTATCATGCACCTTGTACTTAGATATTGAAATTCCAGTAAATTGCAGTCCTATATTTAATCTGCTGCTTTTAATTTGCACGTGGAAAGCCAGGCTAGAGTATAGTGTGTCAGGCAATGTGTCATCCACTCTCAGTTTGTAGTTCATTAAGGTTCTCCCTTGTCCTTTGGATACACTGCTGCCAGATCTTTGGACACAAATGTCAAATTCACCTGTCTTTCCCTACTGAATCTTCAATGTGTTTTCATTGCAAATTTTTGAATCCCAGAGAGTTCCTTGTACGTTAAGCAGCCAGACCAACTGGTTAAGAGCCAGTAAGTCTCTTACAAAGGGTCTAATTCTGCAAAGGAGCGGAGCATTATTAGGCTGTACTGGAGGTACTGGGAACTATGGTTCTCAGGACCTCTGGGCATATGTTCAGTATCCTGCAAATTCATCTAAATATTTCAAGATTTCTCATGAAAAATGTAACCTGTCAAGTGTTGTAGGATGTTGGTATGAGCTTCTAAACACTTTTGATCAGTTCGATCAAATTTTCTACAACATATTTTACTTACTTGGAACATTGTTAATAGATCAGAATTTCATAGCATGAGGCACAAACCCAGAGCAAGCCCTGCCTGGATGACTGACATATGAAGACAGCGGTAATGAGGACAGATGAGAAGTACCAGGAGGCAAGAGATGACGCTGAGCAGCATAAGAAACAGCAGCCTTGGTGTGACAATGGCCTGGTCACTGTTGGCATTTGGTGGCATCCTGTCAAAGGAGAGTGGTTGCTGCGCTGCTTTGAGGAAGCGCGTGGTCCATCAGCCTTATGCAGCACGTGGCAGGTTGTCTGGCTGCTGCACGGTGGCAGTTGGTCTCTCCATACCAAGTGACAGATGACCAAGTAGCTTGTGTTTATTGTGGTAGAGATAGAGGAGGTTATGGAACCATACAGAAGCCTTACATTTTTCCATGATAATGGAGAAAAGATCTACATGAGGATGGGAGGGAACACTAAGAAGTCAGCTCCGGCCTTGTGAGTTTTAATTGTCAGCCAGGCAGTCAGAAGGAAATACCAGGGAGGGTCTGCCTTGGACAGGTACAGACCTGTCTCATACAGAAAGCTGGCTCTGTGAATTATCTGCCAAGAAATCAACTTAATGCACTTAATTTCACAGTGAATACATGAAGTAGAGCCAGAAAAACAAGCATCCCCTTCCTTCCTTCTTCCTTCCTTCCTTCCTTCCATGTAGCATTATCCAGATTCTCAAGAACTTTGATGTGACACCATGCTGAATAAATGATTGTCAGTTTTTTCCTCAAATGATTTGGTTGGTATTAAGGGYGCATGGTATGTGTCCATGGACCAATATCATGCTCTGTGAGGTATGGGAAGCAGCTGTCAATGAACAAGGCTGAGTGCTGGAATGAGCATAGCTGGATGAAAGAGCTTTCCAAGATACATGTTTCTTCTAAAGTCCAGATGTGAGAAAGTGTGCACGTTGCCACACATATAAAAATGTGACTGATATTATTGCACAACAATATCTTGACAGCCAGTGGGATATTATCCAGTCACTTACCTATTGCCCTTTACAAATGCTGCAGAAAATTCCAGCTTTTTTCCCCTAGTTCACCTAGAAATTTAATTTTGTATCTGAAACCTATAATTATGTTATAGTTCTCTATTTGCAAATGTTTCAAACTGGGGGGGGGGGGAAGCATGATCGGAGATTTGCATTTTCTAAGGGCACCTTTTCTGTTCCACTCCTGTAATTGTTCATCATTCCTAATTACAGATTGTAAATTATATGAATAACTGCCTATTTTATTCACAAAATCACATGTTCTGTTCAACTGAAATGCACATTTTTGGGACTGTAACCCCAAATCTATAAATGAATTTTAATTTTGCATACTGAAGAACTTACTTTTCTTGTTGAGCTTTTGATTCTCCTCACAAAATATTCATGTAGTCTATACTGAAGCTTTCAGTTGAGTGTGAGACATCCTTTACCAACTGTGTAGAAGATTTGGAAGACATATTCCTTGAAAGAAGAGCTGTATCTTAAATTCCTATGTTTTGAGCTGTATATAGGAACCAGAGAAGTTCTTTTCTAAAGCTTCATCTAACATTGCAGCAGTTTGAGATTTCTGATGGCTCTTCAGATCAACAAGATACAGGTTGAAAAAAAAATCCATTTCAGAGCAACAAGATTACCCTGAAAATTTGCTTTAGGTTTAGAGCTGTAGCTTTCCCTTTGATCTGTTCTAAGTATCTAAGACTCGATGTATGAGGGAACACAGATGCTGCTTGAATATTTTTGAAGTGAAATACTTAGTGGATTAGGAAACAAACCAAGTTGTGGCACCAAAATTAACAGCGTAATATACATTTAAATAAACCGTGAGCTAAATTCAACAGGGAGAGACAACATTTATCAAGTTGCTTTTTTGTTAAATTTGGCTAGTTTAGTAGAATGAAATATCACACAATTTTCATCAAGGAGTAGTGAGGGAAAAGGCACTTGTCTTTCCCAGAAATTTGCTGTTAATTATTGCACCTCTTTATAGTATGTTTGTAAAATGTACTCTGGGCAAATGCAAGCTCTCTGTGAGCTGACCTGAAGTTGTGCAATTGCCAAGATTAATCTAATAATTACTGCCAGGAGAGTTTATCTCAGTTTATTAGCTTGAGTTTGGGGTCGTACTACAGTGGTTTCATGGGATTTTTTTGGCTCATGACAAATTCAGATAAGGTAGTGACCCCCTTGGTAGACAATGACGTCAGATGCTTTACCTTGGTGGTATGAGTATGCACCAAGAAACGTTAAAAATCTCTGAAATAATAACATGTGCTGCAGTAAAACAGTATCGGCTTTCATTGCTGGCATGCTTGAATGCTGTGTTTACATGTTTGTAATGCTAAAATAAACATAATATGGTGAACATGTAAAACCATAAAAGGACATGATCCTAAATGTAACCTCCCCTTTTCGAGGGCGTTAGAGGTCCCTACAGGTAGCAGCGAGAGAGGAGCTATGGGGGATGAAATTAAGCGAACCTCTGCTTAAGCCCTGAGATTGTGCTGCTCCAGCACTGAGTACCGGCTTCGTGGGCCCAGGAGAGGTACCTACCGTGTGCAGGAGATGTTGGATGCCACCCTGCAGGAGGGAGCTGACTGCTGGGCTGGGGGTGCGACACAAAAGCCCTCACTGGCTTCACACTGCTCTGCTGGCCGAGTAGTGCTGCCTGAATCTTGGTTGTAAGAAGCGAAGGTGAAACCTGACATGACCCTTTTTATGTATTTGCAGATACGGCTCACACAAACGTAGAGAACTAGGCTTTTTGAAAATCCTCACTTCTTGAAAACTTACTCTATTGGTTACACTGTATTGATGATTATTATGTCTCTCTACATGTGAATGTAATTTATTAGACATATGCTTTGTCACTGCATATTGTAAAGCCCAGCTTTTAGGAAACCAGGATCAGATGTGGTTTAGGTCAAAGTTTTGACCAGGTCATAAGGAAAAGCATCACAATTCTCCGAATGACAGATAATTCTTGTCTGAAAGTTGCCACCCAAATTTGCCATATCTAACATTGTCATATGAGATTGATAGAATGAATGGGTTTGGGTTAAATGTTATAAAGATATTGCTCTAATTGTACTAGTAATTGGTTCTTATTGATTTATTAAATAAATGCAGTAGCATAATGATTAAAAAATGAAGAAAATTAATTATGATTTTTTTCATTCATGTGATCTCATTTGCTTTCTTTAATGCTGGGGACTAGASAATGATGTGGTGAGTCTCACAATTAAATCAGCCCAAAAATGATGGCAGAATTTTATCTGGCTTTAGCTTAGACTTATTTAATTTTTGAAGTCTTGAGTCTGCCACCACTGAAAATAGAATATAATATGTAACATCCTGCCATTATTTGCTATGGCCTGTATCTCAGACAGCCAAAATTCCACTTTCATGTGTCTGTAATGCTGAAATGTCAGCTTAGATGCATTTTTCTTCTGCCTTATGTCCCTTGAATAATAAAAATATTGGTATTAATATACTGGCCTCACTAAAAGTGCCATCCCTTTCAGCTGACTAAAATGAGTCACTGACTTTTCTTTTATACACTGGACATCATATAGCTCTAGAGATCAGTTTATATGACAAATTAGCTGTCATTCAAGTAAAAATAAATCTTGTCAGAAATACCTTCCATGCTCTTGTCCATGTTGACAAATAATATGACAGAGATGATGGATAATGTGGGTTCCCATCAGATTTTGATGATGTAGTTGTATCTTATCTTTGGACTTTCTTGGGTAATTTTATCCTGTATTCAAATCAGGTTTTACTGTCTCCTCAGTATCCGCAGCTGCCTGGCTTCAGTCCCTGAAGTCCAAGAGGAGAGTCAAGAATTACTGGCAACTTAAGCTAAATCCTAAAGTTCATAGTAAAATTGCATCTGGCTTTACCCAAGACATAGGAAGTGAAGACCTGAGCTCCTGTGGGTGGGATAGCCACTTAGGGCATGAAAACTRGAGTAGGGCAGTAGTGCTCTTGGTGAAAGAAATGCTGAGGTGTGGCTACAGCTGCCCTGCAGCTTCCAGGCTTTGTCCAGGGTGAACAGAGCTTCGCTGGCCATCCTTGTCTGGATTATATTTCTCTCTTTATAGCGAATTTCACTCAACAATGTTAAACGGTGTCAGGATGAGAGCACTGAGAAAAATATGTCCTTTAACAGTCAGAAATCATTGGTCAGATGGCAATACACCCTCCCTATCAGTGTGGCACRGGAATCAGCAGAGAACAGACCTATCATCTGTAGCAGTGGTGGACAAACTAATGTCAGAGGTTTCCGTTATGATGATATAGTTGAGGCATGGACAGGGACCCCTGAAGCCTGGCCTTGATCCATCTGTTTTACCTGGATAGTAGGAGAAACAGCCAGCACACAATTTGAAGTTTAACTGGTTATCTAGAGATAAAGTAGAACAGAACATCAATTAAAATTATTTATCTTTAGGAAAGAGGAATAAAAAAATAAATCTTGTAAGGCACAGGCCAAAAGAAGTAGTTAAAGTACTAGAACAAACATTGAGGTGGACAGTCTGCAAGTTTTTCAAAGAGATTAATGCAGACAGGCAGTATGGATTCATAAAAATAAATCATGTCAAACTAACTTGGTTTCTGCCTTTGATGAGATAATAAGCTTCATAGAAAAGAGGAATAAAGGGGACATATCTCTTGACTTCAGCAAAGCATTTGACATTGCTCCACATCAGAAAAAAAGTGGTGTGGTTAATGCTTTTGAAATTGTTAGACAGATGGCTGACTAACCACAATTGAAGAGTAATTATTAATGCAGCTCAGGCAAACTGCAAAGTGCACTCACATCATAGAAGGATTGGTGCTTTATCTAGCATTAAACAGATACAGATATTCACCATATCCCCACAGAAATGGCTTTAGAATGTGCTAGTACCGGCTAGAGATTTTATGTCACGCTGTATGTCCAGGCCAGTTTGTACAGCAGCACGCTGCTCAGCATGGCTGAATATAGCAGAGGCAGTGGAGGGCAGGTTAGTGAGAAAGAACTAATTAATTATTAACATAATTACTAACTAATCTTTCCTAAGTTGCAGGAGACTACGGTACAAATTACTGTAGGTTCCCTTGGCAGCAGTCCTAAGTCAGTCTTCTCGTTTGCGTATCAACTCACTGCTCTTCTGCCTTACCTGTCATCTCAGACCCACCGTGAGTTCCCATGAGTTCCTCTCCTTTCCTTGCTGTGTCACCATATATTGTACATTCCTTCCTAATCCTCCACTAACCTACCATATTCTTCTGTCCTGACTTTGTTTGCACTTAGTCCTCCCAAAATTATTGTCCCATGAATTCATGCCATCAGTGGTATGCGAGCCTCCCTGCTGCTCCAGTGTGCCCTTATGCTTGTACCTTTCCAGCTGCCTTTCACTTCATCATCTCTGGCACTCCTGAACCTCCTTCAGAAGGTCTAGTCCCCCCAAAGCTGCAGGAAGCCTCAGAAATCATCTCCACCACCAAACACTGCAATGCTTTGGGTTAGAGGAGCAGACACTCAGATGTGCTATTCTGCTCGTTCACATGCAGTATCTCTCATCTGAGGCTGGTCCATGGCTTGGAAGATTCTTTGGCCAACTAAAGCAAATAGAAAAAACAAACGTGTATTTTGTTTGCTATATTATGTTATATTTCTGAGGATGTCAAGGGACACAGACCTGCTTCCCGCATGACTGAGGCATGAGTCAGTACCTCGCACCTTCCAGTAATGTTTCTTTTACCTGTCCATGTAATCACTTTAGATTATGATCCCCACTCTTACTCCTCATAAGGCTTTAGGACCAGGACAACTGATCCTTTGGTACCCCCTCTATTTTTTACCTTAAGCCAATCTGCCATTTTTTCTCATAGTTATAACTTGTCCACTGTCCCTCATAAAACATCTCGGTCAGTTAAAGGGTAGGAAGTTTTAATCCTCGTCAACAGATACTTTTCCCTAGACAAACACATAACAAGGTCAAACATCAAAGGTTCTTGTCATAAGCCTCTCTTTATTGTTCATTTTTATGCAACGTATTATAGTTAAATATTTTTCCTCAATAATACAGCACTGCAATATTGTTTTACTTTTTGTATTTTCCTTCATCTCTTGTTATTTCTGCATCTCAGCTGTAAATTCATTAAAATGACTGGATATACAGTGATATAATTTTGTACTTTTCCTCCCTAAGGAGTCTCTTTCATGCCATCACCCTCCTGAAGATCCAATTTACATGCTTATGTTACAGCATTTGATTTTGACTGAAACGACTGATTCACATGTATACCAAGATAGATAGCTAAAAGCCTGAGTTAGAGACAGACATTGAAGAAGTCAACTTTAATTAAATCCTCTGTACCTTTACACATATGCAGATATCAGAAATGTGTGCAGGAATGATGTGATGCTCAGAGAGACACTAAATAGCTGTTCTGCAGCCGTGAAGGGGGCAAATAGTTTCCATGTGTCTGTGAACTGAACCCATCAAAGGTTAAGAGAAAAACATAATCTATGCATTTAAGAAAATCCTGTAGGCACAATAGCTCTGTGATACAGGAGCAAAAGTTACTTATATTCTGGTAATATGTCAAATATGGACTCTATATTCCTGGTATCACTGAAAGTTGGGGAGATATTTGGCTCTTGGATCAGATTTGAGAAGAGTATGTTTTTAAGTGTATTAAAAAATAAAAGCCTGCCCATGTTCTGTTAAAACATTGCCCTGTCATCAACAGCATGAAGAAATTTATATAAAGATTTAATGGTTTTTATTTAAAGATTAGTTGTAAGTATTTCCGGTACTCTGTGCAGGTTTTCAATGTATTTTCATTGATTAACATGATTTCATTTTGTTTTATCAAGAAACTGCTCATTGCTGAATGTTGATCCTTCTGCTTGCAATACCCTTGAGATTTAGCCTTCTGAAAAGAATTTATGAAATTACATTAAATTATAGAACTTAGTCTGTGCATTAGCTAGTTTAAGCTAGTTTAAACTGAATTTCAGGACTGAAAAGGGGCTAAAATTTCATATAGTATTATCTTGATTCTCTTTTTACCCATTTTTCCAGAACTTACAGGCCTGTATTCTCTTGCCTGAAGCACGCGTCTTCTTTCTGGTCTATCTTAAATAAGAAACATTTACTGTATCATTTTGTATAGTAGTATCTTTAAACAAGCATTTGATAGAGCAGTTCATACAGCTGTTATCACTTTTTGTCCTTTGTTGATGAAGTCTTCCCCAAATAAGGAAATCTTTTTAAGGGTAAATGCTTAATATTCCACCAACTGTGCTGGCATCACTCAAGAAAGGCTTTTGTTGCCTGAACCAAATTCAGCTCGCTAGATGAAGTGCTAAAATAAACAATTGCTTCCTGGGATATCAGTTGATTACCACTTTGAGAATTTGTCACTTGTCAAAGTAGCTTGATTGACAGACCAAATGTTTGAACAGCACTTAAACACCCTATGTCCAAAGTTGTGTAATGCTCACATATCCAACTGTCATATACCAAAGTAGCAATTTATGTTTTCACTTTGTGCTTAGGATCATATTATTGATTTATGTTCAATTTCTCACTGACTGTCTAGTAGCAAATAAAATATGGGAATTTTAATGTAGTAAAACCTGCATTTTAAATGTTTCTTGAAAGTTTAATTCACCTTAACTCAAATGCATTTATTGGAAAGTCTGGGAATGCTCAGACCTTGTAAATAGATTGAACTGTCATTCATGTGGTAGTTGCAGTTGAGTTTCACATTTTCTGCCCACAAGCAAGTAGCCACTGCCATGAACAGTATTATTTTGTGAGAAAATCATTATTTCAGTATTATCAAGGCAAATCAAATTATTATTAATTATATTAAATATTAAAATATTTATTAAGCTAATATGTAATTTCAAAGTTGCAAGATAAAAGTAACAAAATCCATTGTAACAAGATAAATAAGGACATGGAAACTTAGATAAATGAGGTTATTACTTAAATTAATACAATCAATTTGGTAACATCTGCTTGGTAAACTCTGGTAGGAAAGGCTTAACAGTTAAGGTTCCTTGCAAAACAGGCCATAGATGACCATTTCCATCAGGAAAGTTCAGAAAATTTTCATTTTAATTGTTATAATTGATTTTAAACAGTTAGTCTCATATATTGCTTTTGCATGTAACAACTAAGTAAAACATCCTAAGAGAGTTACAGCAAGAAAGTAATATGTGCTTGATCCCAGAGAAAGGAGAGATGGTCAAATATCTGATCTTTTTCTGAAATCCATTTGTCCAGGTTACAATATTGTCAGACCACATCCCTGTGAGCTCACTATCTTTCTTTATTCAAAATGAGAAGTGAATTAGGAGCAGAGCTTCTAATCTAGGTACCATATCTAGGGGAGCTTAGAGAAGAGCAAGAGTTGAAGCTGACTGAAGTTCCCCCTGACTCATCCTGCCCTACTGCAAGTGGCACAGACTGAAGCAGGAACAGGTTGGCCACCTGCAACTTCAAAAATGAATTGCAGCCTTAACCTCCTGGACCACACACAAAAACTGATGACAGAGAGAGGGAAATTTGAGGATGCTGAAGGAGAAGCCTGGCCAGGGACTAGGCCAGGCTCCCCCCAGTGTCATGCCGGGTCCTGGCCAGAGAGAAGATTGAGGTGGTGGAGTGGGAGGCAGAGGGACTCGCTCAAGAGAGGCCCGGGTTTGCTGGCCACAGATCTCAGCCTGTCGGACAAGAACCGGCAGTTTAAACACCTCCTCCCCACCCCAGCATCTCCTCTACTCACGTCTCCTGAGCCTTCCCTCCTGCCCGGCACCTTCCCTCTCTTGCTCCCTCCTCCATTGTAGGCAGGGCTGAATAAGGACTGTGGGACCACTTGGGAAGCAAAATTTTATTTCTATTGTATTACATTTCCCTACTCTGGCCTAAAGAGTACAGTGAGATTTCAGGAATTACGGGTGCTTGGCAAATAAGACTAAGGAGGCTTATAAAACATAGAGGGTGGCTGGGATTGTAGGTTGAAAAAGACAAGATGGAATTGGATCCTGATGTCCAAATACTTTAAAATTACTCCTTGTAGCCATCACTGGCAATGGTTCGAGCCTGTTCTTCTGTCTCAGTAGTAAAGCAATGGGAGAAATGTTCTGGGGAGCATTTAGATTTTTTTCCTTTTCACATATGAATACATTAATTTTATATTTTAGTCTGATTTGGTTCAGTGCTTCTTAATGCCTAACTACACTGCCTGACCTGTACTGAGGAGAGAAGTTGATCTCTTCCTGTGGTTACAAACTACACTCTAGCATCCTTTTCACACCATTCAATTCTGGCTGGTGACTGGTGCTTTTCCATCTTAGTCCCAGTACCTGTACTGTAATTTATTTTTAGCACTTACTGTTTTTTTCACAGAATGATGAATGTGGATGATTTTATTTCAATATGAAGTCAGAACACTGCAACCAACAAGTAGCTTGCTCCCCTTTATTTGAAGAACTGGAAGTTGCTGAATGCAGATGTATTTGTTTGAGAACATATTTGCTGTCTGTACATACAGTTAAAAAAAATCTGGTGCCTTTGCAATTGTAATTTTTTATTTCAGCCCAGTAATTCCTTTCCAGATGCATGTATTATGATCACAGCCAGAAACGGACTCATTTTCATTTAATCTCTCTTCTAACTGTACATTATCTTAGCCTGGAATAAATCAATTTCATATAGTTTTCCCTAAAGCCATGCAGAAATGAGACCCTCGCTTCCAGCTTTTGGGTTCTGCACTACACCTTGCAGCACAGAGAAGAGAAGAACAACATTAAAATTATGACTATAGTCTAAACTATGAAAATGAGGAATTGGGGGTCAAAGCCATTTTTTTGGCTTTTCCAACAGATCATTAGTTTCCTTTGGGGTTTAAGGGTCTAACCTAACCTTCGCACAGCTATAAACTGTGTCTATGTTAGCAAGTATTGAAACCAACGGGAGTGGATTAGTAGAGTAAAACCATTGGTACTAAGGACACAATGTCCACACTACACATATTTCAGGAATTTTATGGCAAAAACCCCATAGTCTGGTTCAGTAGACTGGTGTTCACCCACTACAGGTTGGAGCACAATGCAGGCACTCCTGGAGAGTATCTTCAGGTCCATGTGCTTTAAGACTATAAGATGAACCAATGCTCATTAAGTGACCAGGAGATTTGTTTCTCATCTGAATGAAAACGTTAATGCAGATGCACAGTATGAAATCTTCTACTAGGTCATGAGCCTCATAAAGTTTGAGGGCTAATGACATCCCAGTATTTGGGGTTGAAGGTGTGGTCTATAATACAGAAGAAATTGAGAATATACCTTAAATCATGCCACCTCTTGGGTTTCAAAAGCACTTTAAAAGCTGTACAGTTCATAAGATGTATTTTGTATTGTGCTACATTTTAAGGCCTCATCCATTTCTCCATGGGCAATTTTTAAGCAGGCAGGGTAATTATGGTAAAGTGCTAGTAGTATTTGAATCACACAGTAGACATTTTCATGTTTTTATGCAAATACAGATCACTGCTTATCTCTATAATTTAGAAAACTGTTTTCTTTGCCAAAGTGGTTTGGAAATCTGTGACTCCTAATGGTACATTTTGTTTGTAATTTGCACTGGGTGTATATTGCCTTTTCGAGCTGAAGAAAGAAGGAAGCACAATGCTGCGGCCCATCTGAAAAGCTGCTCATTTGTGCATATATTCACATCAGAAGTGTGCCCACCCCCTCTTCCCCGGTAGGTGAAGGCGTACAGCTCATTCCTCTAACACAGGAACCAACACCGTTATGGCTCTAGTATTTTCTTGTTTAGAGTGCAAATGTGTTATATTTACAGGTGATCTCTCACCATCAGTTTATACCAAAACTTTCTTTCCAAAGCCCTCTGTGAGCCAACTGGCAGGCAACTACCTCTCTTCCCTTGCATCTCAGCCACTCTCACAGCAAGTATTTGGATTTTCTTTTATTCCTATTCGGGGGGTAGGGACTGGAGGAGGTCAGTCATCAAGCTCAGTCACGCTAAGGTCTGTGAACTGCACAATTTGAAGTCAGGAGCAAGGCCTGGAGGGCACAGGGCTTTTCAGAGCTGTAAGGCACGTGGAGGGGATGTGTCGGTTCGCGCACCTAGGAGCCACAGCGATTGCTTCCTCCCATGGCCCCGTACTTAGCGCTAGCAGACACAGATACCAGCTTGCATCCCAGTGCCAGAGACAAGGTCTGTAGGGTCGTGGAAGAAATGCTGGGGTGCGTGTGTCTTGGGTATTGAGAACAGTTTTCACCCGGGACTGTTTCACCTTAAATGTTTGTGATGAATCGTGATATTTTTCCTTCTGGGAAGCCGGTGAGCCTGAGTCTGGGTGGGTGCAGTTTTGGTTCTGCACTGCACGTACCGATGGTGAAGGGGGGAAAGATAAGGGACATGAAGCATCCTTTCAGGGGAGATATTAGTTTCATGGTAGATACATGAGACTTGCCTGCTAATGCAAAGTCTTTCAGCCCATGTTGGTTTTAAGATTTCTCTACAGGCTGGTTCCAGTGTTGGATGGGTTTAGGTTTCCTTTTATTCTTCAGTGAGTCGGTAGCATTATCACATATTTCCTCTTCTTTCAGTCCAGAACAATTTAACCTCTGCCATGAGAAGGATAAGAGGGGAAGGGTTTCTTATACCCCATTCCATGTTTCATATTCGATTATGGGCATTTGCGCTTGGGGTGCAGTGTGAGCTATGGTCCTTTATCTTTAAGCCTTGTTGTCTTTGATGAAAATGCATTCTGCCTTACACTTAGGATTCCTGTCTTTCCTCACACTGCTACCCAGTGCTGTATGGATTCTGCTTTTTTTGCATTTATAGCTAAAAATAATAATGTGAGTTTTTCTGTCAAATATGTTACTGCTGCACAATTCCACCCAGTAACCTCAAACTTAGACATAACGGGATTTGAGTACTTGAATGATAACTTGATTACTTTAGATATTCATGTCCTTGAACCTCCAAAGTTGTGTTTTTCTTTCCAGCCATGACCTTGAGGCTTGAAAGGATGTTGAGGATATTTTTCTCGCTGTTAGAAGAAGGTTTTCTGGAGAGGGTTAGTTTTCAAGTTTTTCATGCCATGCTACTATTTTGAAGTTTTGTCTAYATTGACAGGTGTGCCTCTTTATTTCCAGTGCTGCTCTGTTACAATTGAAGACACAGCCTAGTTTGATAAGTTTTTCCAGCTTTGCATGTGAACTGTCATAGTATCTTATGGAGCTTTAATATCTTATTTTCCAGTTTGTGTCCTAGTCTCCTGTATTTAGTTGGTTGATTTCACATATCTTGACCAGTATTAAGCTTTTCCAGCCACTTCAGAAGCTGAACAATTGAAACTGGACTCAATAATTCTGATTCATACGTGCCTTCGCTAAAAAGATTTTTGTCTTGTATTGTGGTACTCTATGGGTAGTGTTTACTAATTTTGATGGTGCTTAGCTATGTCAAGCAAATTAAGGCTTGGTAAGATGTATGTCAGGATATCACAGGCTTCTAAATTCTTAGGGTAAAGCCTTTTGCCTGTAAGACAGAGTAACCCACTTTAGTTATAAAAGTGACTGCTGAGATAGCGCCAGGTTCTTTTGCAGTGTGTTATTGCCAAAGATGATTTTCAGCTTCTAAGGTAACCAAAAAATATTGAAAAGCTCTTAAGAAAACTATCTCAGAATTTGCTCTTTTATGGCCACATTATCCAATGAAAAGGCAACGCTCTTTGCAATTTATTTTGGAGAAATAATAATGATAATTGATGGTCTCTAATTGTGGTCCCTTCATTCTGCAATGTAGCTTGTAAAAAGAGACAAACATCCTATTCTGGTTCATTTGATTTGCAGTCTTTTAAGATTCAGTCCTGAAGAAAATGAAAAGGACAACGTAGTGAATGGGACTGTGTAGAGCGAACATAGCTAGACCTTTCTTTTTTCAGGTATTCAGATTTAGGTAAGGTGAAATATTTTGGAAATGTACGCTTTGGCAAATTGTTTTGAGTTAAACAGCCCAAATATTTTGTTAAAGTATTTTCTAAATGAAATGCTTGAATTTTACTATTGAGAAACAGTTTATACTTTAAAAGTAACTGCTAAATAATGTTGACATGCACTAGAAAGTGTAAACATTGAAAATGCAGTGTTTTGGGTAAAGTAAAATGTTTCCTTTGACTTGATTTTGTTTTAAAATTGTCAGCTAATCAAAATAATATTTATTGGTCAACCAGAAACAAATTGTTTTTGTTATTTCCCCTCCTTGTTCAAAAGGGTGCTGTTCAATTCCTGGTTAAAGAACAGACCTGAGTGCTGTTGAACAAGACATAATTTCTTTTCATCACTTCTTTCTTCCATTTTTAAGAGGGAAAATGCCAAGAATCCCTGTCAAGAATATTGAACACAGTAATCTGTTAATTCTGTTAATATTTTGAGATTCTTAGCTATTAAATCAAGTGGTAGTATATAATATCCAAGAAATGCTTTACTCTACAAACTACAGTTTATGCTATTTGAGTGGGGTAAAGAAAACAATGAAAACATATTTGCTTGTTTGGTTTTCAGTAGGATTACATTACCTCTAGGAGAAAAGGAGTTCGCAAACTGACATGCAGAGAGGAGAAAGATGGGACATTCTTTTAATGGCAGTGGAAAAGCTTCTACATTTTTTCCCCCAGAATAGATTTTCAAGTGCTTTCTTTCACAGCCAATACTGGACCTGATATTGTTCTTATCTGAACTATTTTTATTAGAGAAAATTGATGAGATACAGATAATCCAGACGACCGTGTGATGATGTCTACTATTTGCCCTTTTGCATAGCTACACTGCCATGTCTTCTGCCCTTCCTTTCCCATTGCCAGGGAGAGGCACCAAAACCGTCTGAGAAAGAAAGTAGATGGAAGTTGTGATCGTGGTGAGAGGTGTCCTGGGAGGCTGCAACTCATCCTTGGTTATGTCTCAGATACTTCAGCACCATGCTCAAAACATGTCAGATTTTCTCCATCTATTGTAGAATATTGATATACTTCCAAAGCGCCTCTTTTATTTATGTATCCAGGGAATACACATGACAGATCTTCCTTGAAGAGGATTTTTTTTGCTTTTAGTTGTGTCAAGCAGTAAAATCAATGAGCCTTATTGTTCCCAAAATCAATGAATGCTGGCCCCTACTGCTTTGTGGGACCCTAATGCTGGTGCTGTTATTTCTGCCCTTGTGACTTCAGGAGCTCTCTACCAGCAGGATATTGACTGCCCTGCCCAGCATGAAGGGCAGGAGAGCCTTCCTAATTAGACCTGGAAGCTTATTCTGAAAAATGTTCTGTTGATGTAAAATATATATATTTTTTTTTACTGAAACTTCTGCAGAAAGCTTCATCCCTCCTTCCATCTAGATTTTTCCATTGGAAGTAACATTATTAGCTTTAAAGTTCTCTTGTTCCCCCTGCCCTTGTTTTTCCCCACTTTCATTAAATAAATCAGAATTTATATATTTGAGGTGGAGGTTTCATTTTCATAATCACCCCTTTTTAACTTTGTTATTCTCAGGCTTTCTTTGCTACTGGAAAGAACACAAGACTTTCAACATATTTTATTTTACTTTGTATTATTCCTCAAGTTCTCAAAATTGAGGAATTCTTAAAAGTTGGTAACACAGCAAGGGAGGGAATTAGCTGGGCCAGTGAGTCCATTCTCTGTCAATCATAGGTAACTGTGCAAGAGGGGTCTAGTCCAGAAGGGGCTGCAGGGCATCATGTGCCACCAGCTACACTATAGTGAAATGAAAATGAAGGAATGATGGTGAAATCATCCTATAAGCACATTGTCCAGCCTTTTAGCAGAGAGATGCAAAAAAGGATCAGGGTTTCCATGAATGAAAGGAAAAAAATAATTTGAGATTTATTTCCTGAATAATTTTTAAAGCATAGGAATTTTTTTTCATGTTTTCAGGCTTTTGTTGAATTTGCTTTTGGTTTTGCTTCAAAGTTACCATGATCTGGCTTGAGCTACAGCAGCACTGTGCAAGCTGGGCAGGGTTTAAAGCACTTTGAGTCTCATATAAGGGGCTTTCCCATGTGTACCATAAGGACATGAGGTCTGGGTAACAGCTGGATTAATTGGGCAGTGAGGATTGCAGAGCACTTCTAGTCCTTCCAAGGCTGAGTGGTGACAGCAGGAAAGGGAATAAGGATCCTGTCCCCATTAGTCAGAAGGCAAAAGTCGTGAGATGAATTATGACTGCAAGGAAAAAAATGTGTACTTGCAACGTAAACTGCGAAGCTGATGTCCCGCTGGGAAATGTGAATGCCATTACAATGCTACCTTCTGTACATAATACATAAATTAATGGATTAATTTAATTATTTATCTTTCAACACTTTATCACCTGGCAGAATGGAAATGCTGGTAGAAGCTTTGATAAGCACAAAAAAATTTATGTTACTCTTCCTTTATTAATGACTTTTAGTCACTGGAAAGTCTCAGACTATTAGGATATATGGAGTTCTCTTAATAAGAGACAAGAGAAAAACACATAGGATTGTTATCCATTCATTGATTCAGTCCAAGGCTGAAACAGGGTCTCACCTGAAATTACTGCTGACACTGATTTCTCTTTGAGCTTTCTAGGAATGTAGCTACGATTTTCTCCTTCCCACTATTTTGGGAAAATTGCAAGGTACCAGAAATAACCAATAACAGAAGGAAAAAAAACCCCAACAACCCCTTATGGTTCTGTTCATTTGTTGGAGGTTTTGATTGCTGTTTTTCATTTACCCATTCTCCCTCTGCATGACCCAAATCTTGGGAGTCATTACTCAGTCATTCACTCCTCCATTGACTCCTAGTGAGATAATTAGCCAGTGTAAAGACTTTGGACACAAACTAACTTGGGTGGTGTTCTGGAGCATGTGTGGTCTCATTGTGTCAAATTAATAACAGTTTATTGTCATTTCTCAGGCGTACTCTGAAGGTTTCAACCAGAGTTAAAATCTAGAGGGTATTTTTTGTTCATTTCTTCTGCAGGACCATGACTTAGCTAATATTCTGTGCAGTATGCAATACTATAACTGTCTTGGACTGTATAAATAATGGAAGGCATTTGCATGCTAACCAGCAGTTATGTCTGTTTAGAGCAGACAGTGAACTTGGTTGCTTGGTTTGTTAATATTCTAGTTCCCTAGCAATCAATCTACTTTGATATTTATGTGACCCAGTAAAGCATATTTTTCTTGCGTTTTAAATTATGTTGTTTCATCTCCCTTTATATCTCTAAAATTCAGTCTGGCTTTATTGCCATTTGTATCATAACTTGTGGACAGCATGCCTTCACCTCGCCCCTGTAGTCACTTGGCTGTGCAGGCATGGAGGTCTTGCTTTGCTTTCCTGGGCACTGTGGAGATGGTTAATCATTATACAAATGCAGGCTGCTGTCCTCCATGTATCCCTGGGGTTTGTCTTCCTCAGGATACGTTTCCCTTCTTTTATTTATATAATTTAAAGCTCAGTTCCTATATACAGAAATTAACATTTTGATATGAAAATGCTGCTGTTATAAACAAATACCTCAGTTACTATAAAACAAACAGATAAAAAGAATAAACATACTGAGTCAGTGGAAGCTGATAAATGGCAGACACTGCCTTAGGCTATCTCTGCACAGTGCAGCTTTATCTCCTTTTTTTCCCTTTTTTTTTTTTTTTTACGAGGTCACTAAAGACATTCTCTGTTTCTAAAAGTAATTTTTGGTCACCAGTGATAAGCACTGTAATCATTCTCAATATTTCTGGTAGTTTGGGTGACTTTAACTTGAGGTGGTGGGATGAAGCGAGCAGACCAGACCCTCTCCTGCTCACCAAGCGGCGAACCGCTGCCTCTCCACGGCCTGCAAGCTTACGAGCGGGCGAGGAGGATCCCTTTCCAGACCTTGTACTTTTAATAGTTCTGGGAGGCACTTGAGTAACTGTATTCCTGTCTGTTAGATGAGATAAATGCTGTGTTTATCTCATTGAAATGTCATATTAGTTTATAATAAATATTTAAACGTGCCAACAGCTCCAAAGAATAGGTCGAAGACATGTACTACCGTGATGCAAAAAACATTTGTATCATACACCAAAGGATCTTATTAAGTGTTTTAGAATAGGACAACAGGTTGCAAATCACCCCCTCTGCCTGTCTGAGGCCTGTGTAATGCTCCTTCTGAACCTCCTCTGCAATTATGGACTCAGGCTTTCCAGGGATGCTTGCTTCTGTCACCCTGGGGCTTTGAAGGGAAGGTCCTGGATTTGATCCAGTCGCAGACTTTTCTCCTTTCTTCTCTTCAGTGCGCAATTGTGTGCAGTGGATTAAGTGACAGCAGAGACACCTCTACAGATGGGCCATGGCGGGGGCTGTGGTGGGAACACACGTCTGGGCTGGGCACTCCTTGGAGCTCCTGCTTCAGTGCAGAGAGCAGCTTCTACCCTGTGTGCCTGATAGAGCCGGTCACAGGCCTGCTGTGTCTAGCGCCTCAGACTGAGGGGTAGCTACCCTGAAAACGTATGAGAGGAGCTAGTGAGCCTGAGGTGGGAGGAGAATGGGCACCCCAACAGCACGAGGAAAATGCATTTGTGTAAGAGATGCGGCAGGTCCGCAGTTCATCACAACGCTGACAATATTGTCCAGGGTCCTCCCAGCCTCCTCTGTACCGCCATCTATCAGTCCACCTGTGAATCTTCAGCAGGAAAACAATTCATTGCAGCCTTTCTGGGTCTTGCTCCCCACTTTTCCAGGTGTGTGTTGCAAATTGGCACTATAAAAGGCATTGTTGGACTGTTCCTGTCTTAACTTGAAAAGAAACAGAATTTTCTAAAAGTTGTTTTGACCTCCTTGGGACAGCTTCAGGACAATTTATTTATCCAGAGTTATGTATCACACCTTTTCTCAGAGAATTTCTGCTTCCCGTATATTTTTTTAACTTTTTTTTGGCTGTGGACTGACTGAACTGTCATTAAAATCAATGGAAAGGTCCCCCAGCAGTCTAGTAGAGCAGGGTACAGTCCTTAGCATCTATTCAAAGACCACAGAAATCACTGATGTCAGTAAAAACCCTCCTACTTGCATTGCTTAGCCCTTAAACCCCTAATGGAGAGGAGGGACGGGACACTCAGCTAATGTGTATGTAGCCTGTCAGGGAAGAAAAGCTTGTCATGGCATTACAGTTTTCCCTCTTTTTCATGCAGACTCATTAATTTGCTAAACCAGATGTTTCTGAGCCTGGCAGATCTATTAATCTGTATATTTTCCAGTTTGCCAAACATTAAATTACCAGGAAAGTAAATGGGAACTCTCATTTACTTCCAGTGCTTAAGATCTCCTAACATAACCTAAAAGTGCTTCAAGCAAGAAACAAAAGGGAATAACCAAAGCCTACACCGTCCTTGAGCTTCCATTCATCTCCCCATGAGGGAGCAGCCTTCCTCTTCTGGAGGAGCTCTGTGCGCACGTATTAGAGTAATTTCCTCTGACAGTTCTCCTGATAGAGAGGAATATTCCTCCAGCTATTGTATCTCCAGAGGCATCCCTGCATAAAAAGCGTGTCTGCACTATTAGAGGAATCATGTTAATGGGCCTAAAATGTTTCAGTCGGGGAACTGAAAAATTTAGTGAGGATATTACAGTGCAGAAGCATTTTGTTGTCGGGATGTGTCCACATGTGGGCTATCGACTCATCTGTATTTAACGTCTCACAGCCTTTGACTTGACCTTTCACTTGACCCCCTCTCCTGTCATTTTCTTGGTATGAAAAATTTTAGCCTTTTGTTTGACCTGTGTGAACTCATAAATTCTGGTTGCTCACACATGTAATCACAGAGCAAACAAAGCAGCTGGAAAAACCTCCTGCTGAAGGAAGTGAGGTTGTTACCGTGCAGCCAGAGGAGACCTTGTAGCATCCTGCTCCTCTCCAGCCAACTCTCATTTCTCTCACAAATACCTTTCCACCTCCTACCCTATGTGGTATGCCAGGTGTAGCTTGAAACAGGCCATGATCTCCCAGTAACCTGGTCAATACGTATGTCCCAGTTTAGCCATTTTAGACTGAAGTATCTCTGGGAAAGCTGCTGGGAGTTCATTCATCTTTGTGGGTCCTGTTCTACACCCATACCCTAGATGAAAACCCAGGAACATCACTCTTTAAAAAGACATTAGTGGGTCTGGTGCTTTCTTAATGCTTAAAATAGAAAGCTATCCTCTTATTCTGAATTCATTTTTCCTACCTAGTGAAATTTTATACAATCAGGAGTAAAAAAATTTTGCATAAAGGATTTACAAAGGTTCAGAAACAACTGATAGAAAAGCTGCTTGGTTTTTCTTCTGGTCAGAAAATTCAGCTTGGCCATATTGGATAGGGCTATTTCAGTCATACTGGCAGGAAAGAATTTCTAGGTTCCAAAAAGGGATTGCTGGAGAAATGCAGTGTGGTCCATACCTGTCACTCTCATAATATCTTACATTTTTAAGTACCATCTTATATTATGAGTAGCCTTACTACTGCTCATTCCTTTAAAAGAAATTGGTAGCTTCTCACTCTTCCAAATATTTCAGCTGTCTGTGTCTCAAAAAACATCCTTACAATTAGCATCTTTGAACTGTCAGCAGATGATTGCTCTCTCATCCTAACGGTGACGTATTCTCCTCATGGTAATAATTTCCCCTATTTCTGTATTGCATTGCTGCATTGCATGTCATGTATGCATTGCATGTCTTCAGACACAGAGGGGTCTAAAAGTCAAGACTGTCGTTGTGGTACCTCTATGACCACTGAACTTATTGGAAACCTATAGGTGAAAAGAAGTTCCAAGAAGTAGTTACAGCTATCTGCTTAACTTCTAGCTTTTTTAATGACCCTTTTAATTGACAGTTTGAAACTCTTGTTATTTCTGCACCTATCAAAGTGATTTTCCTTTGAAAGTAACACTTCAGACAGGTGTAAATGGAAGGGTTGGTATATTCAGACCATAAAAATGTTCTTATCATAAATTAAAAACCAACAGCCCCTTCCCTTTTGTAAAAAAAAAAAAAAAAAAAAAAGGTGGAAAAAATATGCTGATTAATGTACTCTTCATTCTTGTATCTCTGCTGCCCAAAGGAATAACTACAATTAAACTAAGCTTTGTATATTGATTGTCCTGAACTTGCTTGGCAAGGATGGAAACTTGGGTTTCATACAACAAGAAAACTGATTCTGGGTCCATCATTCATATTATGTGGTTGATGTTCATTCTATAAAAGCAGAAGGCTCATGAACTGTGCAACACTGGTATGAAAAATTATGGCACGACTGCCTTGACCACCTAGTGGTAGTGAAGTGAATGAAGCTATGGATAAATTTAGCATGCACCTTGATCTTTTTCTGAATGAGGCTGCTGGTAAGGACAAGAACATTAATTTTTTGGCTGTTGCTCTGTAAAATATGTGGATGTAGAAGCCTTAACTTACAATGGGCATTACTGGTTAATTAAGGAGATTCATTGATTTATTCTTAGCAAAGGACTGTTAGCCAATGTTCACTGCTAGGGAATTATTGAATTCAGATAGAGCATAAGATATGTGAGAAGAAATATTTTTCTTTCCTGGAATAATGTTTCTGTCTGATTCTCAAAATAGGACTTATATATATCTTCTGTTGTTAAATTATTATAATTACTAAATTATTGTAAAATATTAATTTCCATATTTAATAGAGTATTTATCATTGCTTAACAAAATATTACTGAAATTTTGGGTTGGAATAAGAAGTTCAAAGATTAGAGTTCAATAGATTTGGATCTTGCCTGGGGAATTCTTTTTAAAGCAATGCCTGGCATGTATTTGACAGCTTACCATTAAATGTATGCTTTTGAGTCATCTGCTGGTGGCATGGATTTTCAGATCGCATTGTAACAACACAAGTGTCTGGAACCCTAACCCTCATGATGCAAAGATTAAAAAATAGAACCGGTGCTATTTATACTACCTATTTGGCTATGCATGAAATGATATTGAATAAAAGGCTTGTGTAGAAATCTCTTCCACATTTTCATAGCAAATAATGAGCATACATTAAGAACAAATTACATGTATCTGAACTTAATGGGTGAGGTGTCCCAGGCTTCTGCAGATGAATACTAATGGAAGAAGCTGTAATAGATATTGAACATTTAATTAACTTTTGGGGCAAGACTGTCAGTGCATGACACAGTGGCAGCACATGTAAGAAAAGCAAACAAACAAACAACCCCCCAACTTTTATTTGCAAGTACAGTTCCAGAATGGGAAGCAAGAGACATTTTAGCAGCAATTTTTCTGCAGAAGAATCCTAATGCCTCCATGCTGCAGTGGCTGGTATGTACATATGGAAGAAATCCAAATGGGAGAGATCATGTTCAGCCATCAAATTAAGGAGTCCTCCTTTAGCCCCTGCTTGTGTGGTTTTCTGTTTTCTGTTTTCTTTTTCACTAGCATTCAAGTGGACTATGCTTGAGATGGCCATGGGTTTACTGTGCTGTGTCAGGAACAAAATTGAAGTGTCTGTGATGTGTCAAAGGATGGAGCTATATGGTGCCTGGTCGCGGTCTCTGTGTGCGTGCATGTATGCGTGTACAGCCAGAGTGAACCTACGTGCAGCGGCCCGAAGTTTTGTAAACCTGCACTGACTGCTGATATGTGGCTGATATTTTCATCCTCTACAAGTTGGTATCACCTGTAAATGGAGGAGAACTGGAGTTCTGTGTTTGCAGTCCCTCTATATCACCGTGAATATGTTACATTACCACATTAGGAAATGTATATAAAATAAAACTCTGGTTGATGCATCTGACGTTCTGGAAAACCAGCCAAAATATTTGTATCTCAGTGAAAGCAGAGTAACAGCAGGAAATAATCAGCTAGGATATTTTCTCATCGGCTAGACTATTTCCTCATCATACGCAGTTCCTGGCAATGTCAACTACTGCAGCCTATGACAATTCAGTCTAAGAAATTTCTTTGTATTGTGAGCAGCACATTAAGATATAGTATATATGTAGTGATGTTAGTGATCCTTGTAGTCTCTACTAGGATGCTATTAAGCAGCTTTTAGTCAGTTAATTACAAAGTAGAGAAGGCGCTGCTTATGTGTTTGTTATTCAAGAGGTTTCTTTCACAGTCCATGCAATATTTGGCTTAACTACCATTTTTAGAGTTCATTGGTGCAGTAGTGAAATAATATCATGTGTTTCTAAGGAAATGTGAAGATGTGAGAGACAGCTGAAAGACCAAATAGACTGATTACTCTGTATCAAAGCTGAGTTAATCCCCTGATGTTGGTGTACAGCTGGGAGTTGATCAGCTGGGGAACTGCAAACAAATGATAAGTAGCATCTATTCCTAGGAGCTAAATTTCCTCTCCATGTTGAATTTTGTGAGTAGGATTGCATTCACCATGAGTAGCTGTCGATTCCATCTTGGCTCATTTTGTTACATTTGGGAGCTCCGATTCGTGATTTGGGAGAACAGCTATGTTTTGTCAAACATTTCTGAGTGTATGGATTTCTGGTATACAGTTTGACCTTTGAATGTAGGGTAAATTTCCCATTAAGTGTAAATGTGGTGTTTGTTGTCGCTGAAAACACATTTTTGCTCAAAGAGATTTTGTTCTTTTGGGCTCAAAACACCACGTTTTTTGGTTGTGATGACTCTGACGTACTGCTAATTCATCAGTAAGTCCTATGTCTCACCCAGCCACAGCCTGGCCCCGCTCCGTCTCCCGTAGAAGAGCTGTGGAGTTGTGGGGATAGGGAGGCAGAGCAAGGCTCTCCAGCCTCGGAGGTCCTGTGTCCTCCAAGGACCCCTGGTACTTCGAGGACTTGCAGATTGTGGGTATCCGACCCTTTGCCCTGTTGAGGCTGGGGAGAGCCAAGCCTAGCTTTCTGCACTTGTCCCACTTTGCAAAAACAAGCACCAATGCATGTACACACAATCGGACACCACCACTCTTTCCACTTGCTGCACAGGGAATAATTGTACCAGGGACAAATTGCTCTTAACAATTGCTTTTATATCTGTACGTAATCTACAATCTAGCCTTCTTTCTTGCCCAAAGTGCAGTTACCTGAATTCACTTTGTGATGTCTGGAGCTTGAACTAAATCTCAGGAAATGTTCACATTTACTGTTTACATACTCCAGATGTAGCAGGTGCTGTAGTCACCGTGGGAAGCAACCTCCTCCCCCAGAGCAGTGCTTTCTGCCTAGAAATGTGTGTTTGGGTTTGACACAGTTGTAAGCTTCGGCAGTTGATGCTTCTCTGTTCTCCTAACTCAGAAAACAAAAAAAGGTTTTACTTTCTGGTGTTAACTAGAACAAGTCAGAGATGGGATAATACTCTTCAGATTTTGCCTGGGCTAGGGGAAGGAGTTAGTAATTTGCTGAAACAGTGTTATTCTCACCATCAGAAACAAGCCTCTACATACCAGTACGGGAACTGGCCCTCAACATTTTCCCATTAGCACATGAGTGTTTGAGTGAAGCGGAGAGGGACAGATTCATCGAGAGCAAAGGGAATGTTACAGTCGAAGGAGATCACAGCCTCACCACCCAAAACGTGAATTACGTCTTATTAAACTGGCAGAAAAGCCAGCAAGTAACAAGTCACATCCCATTTTATTTAGCTGGCCAGCAATAAACAGTGGTCAACCTGCTGCCTCGTATCACTCACTTTCTGCAGGATCTGTGGCTTGACTGCCTGTTGTTACCTGCTGGCTTTTCTGCTGGTTTCATAAAATGTGATTTTAAGAGCTTGCACGACCTCCTTAATTCATCTTGCAGTGCCTTTGTGTTTCAGGGACTTCACTATGTGTATGTGATCTAACTTGATCAAATACAATGAACTGTAGATGCTGTGGCACTTGTGTAGGAAAACAAATATTGAATGGAAAAGAGAAGGTAAATCAAGAAGTCCCTGCTAAACTGACGAGGGAGTACAGAAAGGAAAGAGAAGAAAAACAGTAAAAGTTTGCTTAAAGTACAAAACTTACATTTATAATATGCCACAGAGGTCAAGAGAGCAAAGATATTTTGATGTGTAAAAATACACATAAAATTATAGTAGATAAGCTTATGTATTTTAGATAACCTCGTACGTGTTACACTGGCCAACACGCTGGTTGTAAGAAGATTTCTCTGTCAGCCAATCTTCCACAATTACCGGCTGCGCGCAGAAGTCAGTGCCGGTCCCCAGGAGAGGCTGGACCTGCCGGGCTGTGTGTGCTGCTGGAAATGGTGAGGAGTGGAGCCCAAAGGACCAAAATAAGCCCAGGGTTGTACTGGGGCCGCTCCCTTTGTCTTCACTGTGAATTAAATCAAGTTTTGCTGCTAGGTTGAATTGGGTCAAGGCTGGATTTTTCTCTTTTCAAAATAAATATTTTCTACCTACAGGTATGCCAGATACTGGCTTACAAATGTTTCCAGTCAGAAAAACCACAGGATAGATTAGGAGCGAAAGTGTAACAGTGCTGAGGGAGAAAAAATATGAAATTATTGAATTCTTTCTATGTTTTGAAAGCTGTTTTTTCTTCCAATTTAAACTCAGTTATACTATGATTCTGTGCTTTTGGTTTTCTCCCTCACTGTGAATGTCGAATTCAGTCATTTTTCTCCTTCATACAAAAAGCATCCACTAAGATAAATTTCAGTGTGGATCTGGAACATGACTTGTGACTGTCATGGGAGATCCCTGATTGTATTAATGTCATCAAGGATTTTTTTTACCAACTATTTGCCTAAAACGGTTATGTCAGAAACATTAAGAAAACTTCTTATCATTACAGCTGAAATATAAAACCAAACCAAATAATATCAAGTCCAGAAAATATTTACCTTACTGTATTGAATCATTTGATGTAATATAATTACACTGTGTGTTGGTTTCCCATAATCATTATGTTCTGATAGGAAAACCAAGTATGAACTAAAAGGAACATACACAGACTAATCTGTATCATTTCGATTAGTCTCTTACGGAGATTTTTGGATTTTTGTTGTTGTTGTTGTTGAGTCTTATTCTACTGTGTGAAAGTTTGGCTTCAAATGACTGGAAATGATAAAATTGGTCAGGTTTCATTTTTCATATTTGAAGGCTATTTTCAGCTGCGCTAATAAAATGCCGTAGCCACTAGGAGCTATGGTGTGGTGTAATGAACTGTCTCAGGAAACAAGTGTCTAATTTCGGATGTAGATGGTGGTGGAAATCTGGCTAAATGAAAGCTTTTCCAAGCAGAACCATCGGGAGGAAACCATTGCTCTCACTGACRAGGTCCCATCCGTGGAACAGAGCTTTTCATAGCACACTACTCGTGCCACCGACAGCCACTTATAAATCATGGGAATAACGATCTATGGGGTACCATCGAAACAGGCTCCACAAGCTGGAATTTATAAGCATCACCCCAGAAAGGTGAGTGCAGCCCGGCACTCAGCAGAGCAGCAGCAGAGGGGTGGCTTCGTGCTCTGAACCAAAGGGGGTCCCATGGTCCCCGAGCCCCTGCCCTTCCTGTGGCTCATGCCCCCCTCAGCTCCCCGGGGGAGTCTTCTGCAGTTTGAGGTACTCACCCTGCGTCTGCATGCACCGCATGTGCTGCCACATGTGCTGCTCTTCATGTTTCTGATTCAGTTATTTAACCTGTTGGTTTGAAACAGAGTTGTGCACATCCAATCTTAAAATTTCTGGAAGAAGATTTATTCTCTATTTCAATATTGCAAATCCGGGGTAATGTCAGAGTTACAATCTATAACCAAGGAAGATGGGATTCTCGGAAGTGCTCGGTATCAGTTTCTCCATAACTATGGAAGTCATATACATTTAATGTTTTTAAGGTAAGCAGTGGGTGTAGACTTAGGCTAAAACTGAACACGTTTGAGAATCTCAGACATGTTCTGGGAGACAACATGTTCACAGCTTATACCTAAGGTTAGACTCAGAAGTAACTATTTAGAAAATTAAACAAAACTGGCTTGACTTTTCTGAGGCATTACAAACCTGTGGTGTCTATTCACTGTAGATGTTGTGAACCCCTGGAAAGCAGAGGTATATAAAAACAGAACCCTAATTTTAGGCAACTGAGTTGGAAGAATATTGTCTCAGAACTGTGCAATAAAATGGAAGAACTTTTGTTCCAGTAATCTCAGATGAATGGCAGCTTTGTACATACCAAACAATCTTCGAAAA
The DNA here is from genome assembly GCA_035582835.1 of Phoebastria nigripes. Taxonomy (NCBI): domain Eukaryota; kingdom Metazoa; phylum Chordata; class Aves; order Procellariiformes; family Diomedeidae; genus Phoebastria; species Phoebastria nigripes. The sequence continues at coordinate 152,311 of JAYKAV010000154.1, read as the reverse complement.
ATATGGCAATAAAATAATGGAAAATAACTTTGGCCTATAGGTTAAATTCTGCACAATAAATAAAACTGGACAGACTATCATTCAAGAAAATGGTGCAGAAAAGAGGGAATTTCTTCTTGTTGAATTAATAGAGGGTATATCTTGAAGATTTTCTTTCACAGATTGAGACTAATTTGCAGTTTATCAAATGGTAATATCTGAGTCTTTCCGCAGAACGTGGCCCTTCTGCGCCACATTTTTAACATATCAAGTTGCTACTGGACACCTAATGAAATAGCAAAGAGCTTGCAAGATACTGTATAGTGTAGCTAAGTTTTTTCAGTTGTATAGAAAGTGATTCCTAGATTCAAAATGCTAATCTGTAGTGTTTGACATCTGTCACAGGGTATCAAGTTTGGAACCCTCTGCATAAAAGGCACTCAAGTCCTTAACAAGCTACCCTTGTTTTGACAAATGTGCTTCTTCTACCTGCTGCTATTTCTGTGTGAAGAGGAAGGTGACAAAATGCTTCAAGTTAGATGACAAAAATATCTTTCCTACTGTTCGGGTAACCTCCATGCACCTGGTCTCCATGGTGCTGTAGGATGGGAAGGCCAAGAGTCAGGCAGCTTTAGTTATCAGTCTCTTCAGCATGCCTCCCTGTGCGGAGATGGGGCAGGCAGAGGTTAAGCAGCAAAATTTCTGCTGTTAGACCAACAGCATCTCTTCTAACATTACTGTGTGCTCAGGTACAACTGAAGAAAAATAAGGAAAAAACCCACCAGCAAAACTCTAGAGGCCTTGCTGTTCACTTGCAAAGATAGGAAAAGAATCTGCATTGCATTTTGCAAAACTTCCATAAGAAGAACCAAATCTTAGAAAACTTCCTTTGTTTTTCACCCCTGTCTGTAGATTAACTGGAGGAAGGAGAACAGAGGGGCTTCCTGTGCTTTTTTGCTCCTTTTGCACATACACATTGTGTGCACACTCCTGCATCACACACCGTGGCCACAGACCCTTTCCCCTCTCCTCCTTTTCCCTGTCCCAGGGTCYGGAGTGGTATTTTGGGAGCAGCTGGAGCACACAGTGAAATCAGGGGACACCTTGGAGGAACTTACCTATAGCAGGTTCAGGTTATATGACAGCAATCACTCAAAACGGAGCTGTCACCTTGCCATAAGCCACACTCCTCCACTCTCATACCAGTTTCTGTGCAGTGCTTCGGGAGCCCACATGAAGGCAAGCCTTGCAGGTGGTCTTCTCCAACAGGCAGAAACCCCAGCAGGGTCTGGGGGCTGGAGCCGGTCCCGGTCCCAGCTCTGTGGTGCTCAGCAGCTGCCTTGCTCAGTGGCCACTCTCAAGAGCAAGGTTATGCCGGCCAACCTGGCCATGACGGCATTTGTCTCCTCTCCGTCCACTTTTGCATTAAAAATTTGTACTTTGTTTTTCCTCTAAGATTTTTTTTTTAAAAAAACAGCCTGTTGTCAATCTAAAAAGAAAAGCCTAATATTTACCATTCTGGGGGAAACAGCTAGGGCATATGTGGAAGTCATTATTCTCCAGAGGCACTGGTGGCAGCGGCTGGTGCTGAGTCCCCAGCTCTGCTGCGCTGTGGGGCAGACTCAGGCATGGCAGATGCTGCTGTGGAAATGTCTTCCCGGCACAACAGCCATCTGCACGATCCTTCATCAGACTCTTCCAAACTGCTCAGAAGAAAGACATTCTTGTGGGTTGAGTGAAATATGTTTTGTATTTTCTTCCTGAGACAATTCATTTAAGTTTGGGGCATTTTAATAGAAGTCCAGGAAACATGGATGCGTTCTTCAATGTTATTGGAAAAAGTCTAATGAGCTTTAAAGCAGTGATATTTTGTTTTAGGTCATTGTTGGTTATTTTTCAAATAAGAAAGAGCCTTGCTTCTGTCATTCACTGAAAATGCAAGAAGCCACCAGCAGATGTAAATCAGATCTGCTGTCAGCCCATCTTTGTACCCTGACTCCCAGGTAAATACCTAAAGCTGTCTGATTTGCTTCACTCCAAAAGGGGTTAAGGAGCTGGTAAGAAATACGCAGAGAAATACTGACTGGTGTCTCAGCACTGTCCCTGGTGCAGAATTGTAGGTGCTGAGTGAAGTGGACCTGAAGAAGGACACAGCCCCAGCAAAGAGCATCCCCGCTGCAGCCATGCTGCGCGCCATAGCCTTCACTCTGAACAAGAATTCAGCCTGTGCAGCAACCCTAAAGTTCAGACTGGTCGTGATACGCAATGTCCCAGCTGCCAGCAGATTTACCACAATTGTAATTGTAATGTGTTGTAATTACTACAAGTTAAAACATATTTTGTTTTGCACTCTTATTCTGCCTTTAGTCATATTTGCACAACTCCCAAACCACAGGGGTACCTGAAGGAAGAATGCAGGGTGGGTTAATGAACAGATATTTTTACCGTAGGGCAGGATGCATCAATAGATAATGTGGCTCTGCCAGTGTTTTATTTCCCAAATCTGGTCAGTGGCTTGGGTAGTCAACTGTGACAGTTATAATTCAGTAGAGTTTATGCTCCTGTCTGTTGAGCCACTACATCAGCCAGATTTAACCTGCTTTTCTTTTTTTTAGTAAGTCAGCTCCCTTTATTCTGTAAGCTACACGTACAATATGAACTCCCAACRGGAGCTGTTTTCTTTATTACATGGGTTATGCTACAAAGTTATTCCTGTCTTCTCAAATTAAACATAAGGATTGTATGGCCTTTTAAAGAAAAGTAGAACAAACATAATTCTGTTTTGTGTGGGTGAATTTCCGTGGAAGTCAGCTTACTTTGCATTGGGCTGCATTTGGCAGTGTGTCAATGTCTGTGTGGGGAAATTGGCATATATTACCTTTCTATTCACTGGATCTCATTTATCAAAGGAAAAAGCAAGTCCAAAATCTTCTTAAAAATTCAGGCCAGTAGACAGACCGAAGTCGCAGAGATGGTTTAGTTTATTTTAGAGAGGATTCTGTTACAAACTCACATTCCAGTTTGGGTTGACATAATATTGTTATATGTTTGCACCATATGTTTATAATTTTAAACAGCTTGGGGGAAAACAAACAAAAACTATGCCTCCTGCTAGAGGGACCAATTGGCAATATAATCCTGGGCAGAAAATTCAGATGGTGAATTGCGTCTCTTAGAACATCAATCAAACCTCGTCAGCAAAGAATGAGTAAACAATGCTTTTATTAACCTGAATTTAGTCACTGATAGTGTGTTAGTTTCTTAAAAAGAATAATTCATTTGAGAAACAGGTCACCAGATAAATTACATTCTTTTTTTCTCTAATAGCACACTTTCTTACCACACTTTACACTTCTAGTAAGGTTTTTTTTCATGTATCATTCTATGCATAGTCCATAATGGGGAACTTATTTTAACTTAAAAAACAATATGACATCTCTCGCCTGCCCAAGGAGATCAAAGGAAATAATTTCTATCAGTATTTAGTAATGGAAATATAATGACAAAAAGGAGATTTCTTAATTTCTAGTGTTCTAATATGGTTGACAAGAAAAGTAATGCTTTTGCCCTGACATCTGCCTCTCCTTTCACAGTACAACGATGTTATTGTTTCCATAGGGAGAGATTATCTGAGAACACAGAATGACCAAAATGTGAAGGCATTTTTTATTTCCATTTTGATACAGCTTCTAGAGGCATACAGAAGAAGGGATAGGAAATGTGATTCTTTGATTATCAGGCTATTTCTTGCAGAAAGCACCACCTCCAGGCTAATGCCTGTCCCCCCAATCATTGGAATTAATTTTCTTCAGGGCATGATGACTTTTGGGTGGAAAAAAGGAAAAAATAACCCACCCTTTTCATCCCCAAACTGTAAACTTTCATGTGAAAGTGCTCAGTTTAGAAATGACTGTCCTGAGAAACACCAAGCTGTTTCAGCTGCGTCACCTCTGTAGTCTTATCTGCAGGTGGGACTCTTGGCCAGCCCATCTTATCCCATGTGTCACTGGCTCTCACCTGTGGAGCTGCTGTGGCTGGTCCTCATAGAAGTCGTTGTGCTAGCCCACACCAGAATCACCAGGCAGCTAAACTACGTCTTTTTGTTACAGTAAGGCAGCATTTCCAATATGAAACTTCTGTGGTTTTATTCTGATACTTCTAATGAAAAACATGCTTGGTTGAAATACTCACACCTATAATTTTCCATCAGCTCAGAATGATGAGGATAAATTACATTGATCTACAGAACCCATTCTTGTGAAGCTGGTGCAGAGCTTCCAAGTACACTCTTTGCATCCCTGCCTGCTCACAAAAGCACAAGAACTTTTGGACATTTTGTTATTTTTAATATCATGTAGCTCTTGCTAGTAGAGTTGGTGATGGAAATAGCTTCTTTGTTCACTAGTCGGGTTACAAACGGATGCTTTCTGAGAGTGGGAAAACAGAGCTTCAGTGCAGTGGGTGCCGTGGGATCTGAGGCCGTGGGAACAGAGGAAACCTTCTTGCAGGAGGGTTTCCACTGAACTCAGATTACATATTCAGTCAGAGAGAGCAGTTTTGCCACCAGCTTCTCAGCATCCCACTTTAACATTATTCACATTGCATTAGCATCTAGAAACCATGTCTGTAAAAATACACAGAATTAGGCTTTAGCTAGGAAAGCACCAAGCTCCAAGGCAGGTGCTTAAATGCTTTGCAGAATTGGGTCCATGCAGGGAAACCCATATATATATGTATATATATATGGATATATATATATATTTAGAGCTGGAAGCTTCATCTGGCTTGTGCTTGGCACTAAACACTAATTAACTACAATTACTTACATCTATATTTGGGAAACACATGCAAATATGAGCCATACAAAATTAGATGGTCTGCCCTCTTGACAGACTGTTTCAAATAATATTAGCTGCTCATATTAATGGAAATCAAATGTAATAATTAGTGATTCAGAGAAAATTGTGGGAAAAATCAGAGTTACTCAGAGCATTAGTAGAGAAAGAATAAAGTTCTAAGATGGGCAACTTGCATTTGATGAATACCACAGGTGCAACACTTTTCAATACACCTTTGCTAGGCTAATAGCAATAAATGAGGCTCTGAGCTCAGTGAGGGGTGCCAGGCACTCTTCTAATAACAGTAATTCCAAAATAGTAGGTGAGTATGAGCTTAGAAATGAAAAAGGGAAATCAAAATACTGTCTCGGTCTTGTTGAAGGAAGCTTTTAACTTCTTTTAATTTCTAACAAAAAAACCCCACAAAACCCAACCCTGAATTATACAGCTTTTTGCTGTATAACTTTTTCCATTCCAGAAACATCATAAATATATTAGAAAACAAACTTTGGAGGCCTGTGGACTTTGAGTCAAACCTGACAGAGGATTTCAGGGTAAAAAATTACTGAGGAAGGCCAGAAGTATGGGGGAAGATAAAGATCCTGCAGATCCTCAGTGAGAAGTGGACAGGTTTTGCCTTACCTATCTCCTCAAACATGCCTATTTTCCCAAATTCCCCTTCATATGAGCCAGCAGCAGAAGTGAGCTTTGGGGGAGGCTGGAAGGAAGGGGGGGATCACAGAGGTAGCACTCCTGTGAGTGGCAAAGGGGATTAAAAGCATCAGGCGCACTTGGCGGTCATAAGCAATGATCTGGCTCTTGGGAATACTTACACCCAACTAGTTATGACCTATGCTATCTATTTACTTGGCTTTAACAGCAAATTTTGAGGGACTGGCTACCACATATGGGGGGATTTACAGCCAGGTTTTTGCAGTTTAAGCCTTCCTAGCTGACATATTTCTGTTCTGCCATTGTACCACAACTAATTTATCAGGAGCTGTTGCAAAGGTGATAAAGAGATGTGGAGGATAGCAATGTTTCACCTAGCAATATGGTAAATAACTAGGCTGCTTTTGGATACCGTGGATGGCCACATTTCTTCTTTAGATATCTAGTTATTTAAATGGTTTAGCATAAAATGTCTATTCTGCTAGTGAAAATAAACTTTCATCTAGCTGAAAATAGTTAGTTGGTATTGTCACATATTTGAAACAGAAAAAGGGATGAAAAGCTGGGGATTGATGCAGTGGGAACTTGTAGCTGTTGCTGCACTTCAGCTGCAGGTGCAGCACAGGGCTGCCCAGACTGACTGCAACAAGACAAGGAAGAGCTGTTATTTTGATCATCTACACTGACCTTCTACTCCAGGCTTCTGAGTTTCACGTGATCGTTCTTTCAGCAAGCCCATGACTTCCCACGGGGCTGGAGCATCGCTCTGGATCCAGACTCGAGGCTCACCCAGGATTACCCAGTTCCCCTTACACTACTCACTTGGGGAATGCTGCTGCTCCCAGTTTGTGCCGGTTGGGGTAACGGGGTTTCTATTGTGTAAGTATTTGCCTACAGAATCTGCGCATATACCCCTTATCTACTTTACAGACTTGGCTTTTGTTGAGTACGGTCTCCTCTCTCTGCCTGCTCTTGGGTGAAATAGTGCAGGATTTTTTAAAATGTATTGCTATTGTCCTTGTCAAAATGAACTTGTTCGGGAAAGTAACTACACCATATTCAGAAGACACTTTTTCAACGTTTTGTTTCTCCAACTGTTTGAAAGCAATGATTGACACAGCTATAGTGGAATGGCAAATGTAGATAAGGAAACCAGCCTGCAGGYGCCTGCCATCTGCATTTAACTGTAAAATAAATGCCAATTAATACAAATGTTGACAATTTGTTAGATCTTTAATACCTGCCTGAACAATAACCAAAAAAAGTCAGATGGAACTTCATCAAAACCACTTTTCAAGTTAAAATAAAGTAGTTTGTCTCTTATAGTTCATCTCTTGCACAGAGGGACTTTCCTTCAACAACCTGGCTGCCTTCCAGGTTATGGTTCTGAGGCCTTTGCAACTACACTGGGATGAAGAGGTGGTTGTGAAGGACTGACAGCAGGTGCCAAGTGTGGAAATCTCACAGGTGGAAGGTATTGGCAGATGTTCCCCAACTTGACCCTCTTTGCTGTGTCCTGGGATACAACACACCTTCTGCAAATACGTGGCTGGTGTCGGGAGCAGAATGAATATGCTGCTCCAGAGCTGATCTTTCTGGTAGGAGGCGATAGTCTTTCTGGCTACCTCTCTGCAAGAACTTCACTCGTAGCCTTCTCCCAGTGCTTTTCCCTACAGAGAGCGCTGTCAATTCAGCAGCTTGAGAATGATGCAGGATATCTGGGTTTGGGCTGCTGCAGACTCCCTCAGAAAAATATCCATATTGGGTGTAACAGAAGTGCCTCCATAGTTCAACGCTTCCTGGTCATGTCAGCAGGTGCTGCCCCAAATCAGAGTTACTGTCCCCCAAAGGCACAGGCTTACAAAGCGAGCTGAGAACGGTCTGTCTCTGCAGCAGTGTGGCTGCTGCTATGTGCATTGCCATTTTGGTCAACCGGATAATTTGGGAAAACAACAAATGAGAAATCTGAATATTGTCCTCTGTGCTCTCAAAGATATTTTCTGTGTAATCTGGGTCTATGGCTTTGTCTCAGATACAGGGGAGGGACAGGTAATTGAGATTACTAGAAAGAAAAGTGAGTGTATTGAATTAATTTGCTTAGCCCATATAGGTACATTGTCACAGCTAAGTTTCATTTCCACGTTTTTATGTGAAATGATTACATGTTTGAGCATGAAACTATTCTTCTAAGCTGGAAAATCCTCTGCTTAAAAACTCACTCTCTCCAAATCTGAAGGCTGAAGTAGAGCATCAGCCACGAGTATCTCCCATGTCTGCTGCAATCATGTCTATTTAAAATCTATATGCTAAAATTAAGAGATCAAACTCAGCCTGTGAGCTAATGAGCTCATAGCATGGAGCAAGCAGGTAGGCACCTTATTTTCTGTTAACTGCTGACAGTTGCTGTGACTCATTCATACTTACCGGACGCGATGGAGCGGACAAGTTGGCAGTATTTTGTGGCACGCCCTGCAGCACTCCATCCATGCTGTCAAACGTGGCATGAAACCAAGCCTCTAGTTTCAGCTGGAAGAAGGAAAAGCAGCAGATATTCCTAAAAGAGGGGTTTATTTGTTCTTTGTTCTTGTCTTTTGAGGACTGTGGTCACCCCTGACAACTGAGTCTGTACACTGCATATGCTGTAGAAATGGTTTTCAGCTTATTAACTCCAAAAACATCAGAACATATAGTTGAATTTACCAGTTTAGAGATCTGGTTTTAATTACAACCTAAGTGCATTACAGAAGTGAATACAGATTGATGTTGCAGAAGGAGGCTGCAACAGCAGACAGAGACAGTTCGACTCCCTTGCTTGGTAGCTGTTTGATGGGAGGTAACTCCAGGGACGGCTTTGGTTTGTCACCAGCGTGTACTGCATTGCTGCTAACACTCAGCCAGGTGGGCTCTGGTGGCATGGTGCAGAGCCGGGTGCTACTCGCGGGTGCCAGCGAGCAGCCCCCTCCGTGCATGTGCCCAGGAGAGCTCCCGAACTCCCGAGTGCTCACCCGCTTGCTGCGAGATAAAAAGCAAATTCAATTGTTTTATCCAGAGTCTGGGGAGAGGATGTGCGAGATCAAAGTCAAAAACATCGCCTTGAAGTCATGCTTTCCTTGAAGATTTCCCTCACTTGCAGCTGAAGTTACTCCCTTCCTAGACCTGTGAGGAGTCTCAGAAAAGGGGAGCGACATCTGCCTTCGCGATATTGAGAAGACTGAACCTGCTAAAACCATGCAGGTGCTCTTGGGGCCAGGGCATAGGGAAAACTGCCCTTTCCTCACTCAGGGTCACTGGCAGAAGAAACCTGATCGGCCCTTCTGAGTGGTGTGCTGGCCCTGGGGACCCTGGCCACCAAAGCACCCCTGTGCCACCTGCCCTCAGCCTCTCTCTGGCCACATGGGGATGGGGAGCAGCCAGGTCACGCACAGCTTTCATCTGCTGTCCCCTATGGTGTGAGCTGCCATCACTGCTCAATGGCTGGTTTTGAAAACAGTGACATGTTTCATGAAAAAGGCAGCAGATTTGGGCATTTGCTTTACTTACTTAGACATGGCAAAGATAATTAGAAATCACGACCTTGCATGTAATCTCTGAGGAGGTTAAAAAACCAGTATATTAAGTTAGATTTTGCAAGAGATGAATGTACAAAAAATACAACAGGTGTACAAAAAAAGAACAGTGAGTTTCTATAGAATATTTTTAGCAGGCACTAGGTATCATGCACGTGTGTCTATTTTCTTACTTTGTTCAGTAACTAATCTGTTTTGGAGACAGCATGTATAACATGGCTTCCTATTGCCTCAACACATTAATGAGATTTATTTTTTGCAAAACTTGGCTGCAAAAGATTAAAACACTAATGACTGTGATTTGCATGCTTCTTTTCTGAAGTTTGTATTTGATACCACACCTTGACACCAAAGCAAGAATTGTCAATGATGTTATGCATTAATAAACGTTTCACATATTTGTATGAAAGAAATCTGTGAGTTAACAGTATTGCAATAGGTTTACTTATGACAATATGCTTTTTAATTACAATAAGCCAGTGTTTCACGATAGGATGATGAGGGGGGAGCGTTTTCATGAGGTCCTACCACAGGTAGGAGTGTCTTTCTTTGTTCTGCATTGTCATGAGAAAAATGACATTATTTTTTTCTCTCTTAGATAACACATACACAAAAAAGGGTTTCATAATAATACCATACTGAGTCCATGAAAAACAGTTGTGGTATGTTACCAGTTATTTATGAAGGGAATCTTGGAGAAATGCTCTGAATATAATACTTTTCTGCTTTTCCATACTACTATAATTTCTTAAATAACACAATTATCTTGGTTTGAAGGTAAAACTCTCCTTTTCTGCCACACAAACATATGCACACAGGTAGATTCACCTTTTCAATGGATAATTAAAGGCTTTTTAATCTAACAAACAGCACAAAATAAGTCAATGCCTGAAAGCTGTGGCTAGTGAAATTCAAACTTTAAATAAGTATTTTTAGCACTTTTAAAGAACAAAGATAAGTACTGGTGCAGTTTCCTCAGAGAATTGCTAGATTTTCCACTGAAGATATGCTCCCAATACAAAGAAATGTAATTGCAAGTGTTGGACTTTATGTAGGAATTATGGAGGAACTGGAGAGATTCTCTATTATTACAGTGTTATGCCTAGTGCATAAGGTTATGCAAACAGAGCAGGTGACAAATTACCGTGGCTACTTCTCTTTATTAATTTATTCTGAGTACTCAAAACACCACAAAATCCTTATGTTCTTTGGTTCTGCTCTGCATTCTTCTTTTGTCTGAGCTCTCTAAAGTTGTTACTTGGGCTTTTTGAATTTTCCAGGATGCAGTGGACTATATAGTATCCCCAGCAGAGCAATAGTCAGCCTGGGGAATACTGTAAGGCAGCTGTTCTTCAGTAGTCAGTGGGTCTTCTCTTTGGTTTACTACTTAATGCTCCTGTTTTATATTCCATAGGAATAGGCCTACTCAGAGTTGAAGAACAGCTAGCTGTTTTTCTTCAAAGCAGTCTAAATGCCATTCTCTAGTGTGATCAGTGGCAGTCTGAAAGTCCCTGACTTGTTGCGTTAGGAGTGCCCAAGCATGAGCAGCAAGGCAAGAGAGCTGGTGGTGGCTACTTTGAGCTTGGAAAATAAATACACAGCAGAACAAACAAGTGCTAGTTGAGCAACTGGGAAATTTAATGCCCGGTTTGACATCCTTCAGTTCATTAAACATCTCAGTAACCAATGGTATATGTGAGATGGTAAATGGTATGTATGCTCTTTTAATTTTGTTTCCCAGAAATGGACAATTTTATCAAGTGCATTATAACAAGAAAGAATATGAGTCACTAATAAATAACCCCTGAATATAAGCAAGGAATAAAGGATGCAGTAATAGCTTAACATAGATAAAGTGGCATAACACGACTGTAGCATTTGTTGTTTTCATTAGATATTGAATTTGGTTAGCTTTGTGCGATTGCAGAGAATAACTGGTTGCTCTTGAAAAGTTGAAGGATTCTTAAATATTGCCTCGTTGAGAGATAAAGTACACAGGTACATGTACAAAAGCTAAGGTTGAATGCTCTGCAGCTGAATCTTTTCTCTACCATAAATAATTGCCCTTCCCTAGGACAGCTGCTGTCTCCAGGCCTGAATTACGCCTGGGATCTGCTGCCTCTGCTGAGGACAGGGGAAGGTCGCACCGCTCCGTTTGTCCTGGTCCCAGGCTGGGTTCCCCTGTGCTGACCGCAGGATTTCTCCTCCTCCTCCCGCGTTCCTGTGCTGGGTGCTCTCGCGTCCTTCCCCGAGCTCCCGTGCGGGCTGTTACGGGGGCACGGAGACACCGGTCACAGCCGGAGTCAGTGGCAGCCAAGCTGTCTGGCAAAAGTGTGTGTGGCACTTTTGGACATGCATCTAGGAGTCTCACACCAATTTTTCTAAGGAAAAATATCTCAATTTTGCTGGGGAAAAAAAGAACATTTTTTTTCCTAGCAGAAAATTTTAAAGGGACATGTAACAGCGAGGTGGGAAAAAAACCCTAAAAACCAAAATTTGTGACCAGTTCTAATGAATGGTCTATTAGAATGGTCATTCTCTATTTTTCATATTCATTCTCTATTTTTTCACGAGGGCTACTTACATGTTTTAAGAAATTTCAATAAATATTTCAATAGATCAGGTCTTGGCTATGTGTGATTCTTTTTTATGCCATTATAGTCCTTCCTCATATCCTTTTATAGAATATAGATCACCAATAGATCACTGTATCATCAGTGCCTGCGATTTCATGTGTGTGGAAATGTCAGGTTCATAAAATGCCACGTTAAGCCTGAATTCATAAATCAATCACAAAGGAGTTTCATTAAGATCACAGTGTTAAAGGAAGGCAAAAGCTTTAGAGGATCCATAAATAATGTAAAACTAATTGGAAAACGTTTATATGAAAGGCAAGTAAACGTCACCAGTATTTCTTCACAACAGTCCAAACAGATTTGTAGAAAGCTGAGAAAGTCCATAATTTCTTTTTCTTTTTTCTAAACCTTATCTAGAAAGCATCTAGTTCTCTTTGCTAGCAGCACTCGTCATTTGCCAGACAGAGTAGCCTGGGATACTTGCTGGCAGGACTGAGAGAGGAGTTCAGGAAGAAAGTAGTGTGGTGTTACCTAGATGGCCATGGCTGCTGAAGTAAAAATATTTCATTCTCCATTCGTACCACTTTGCAGAGTGAAGGATGCTACAGAGCTATATGCAGCTCTGTGTGGCTCCCCAGCGCTGGGACACGGAGAATCATGATGAGAGACATGTACGTACTTGAGGATCTGCCAACCTGCGTGAGCTGTACCCTATCCTCTGGGAACATCCCAGGTTACCGTTTTCTTTTTGCCAGTTCCTGTTGAGTCTGTGGGAGCGGCGGGACCTCGCTGGTGCTGGTCTCTGTGTCAGCCTGTCAGATGAGGTGTAGCTGCTTTATGGTACCAGAGGTTTAAGCTGCTTTTCTCAGCTGTGCTGGGGGCTTTCCCTCAGTAGTATCCTCAAGGTGTTTGGATGAGTACCAATACTTCCGCGTAAGCTGTATCCTAGGCAAACCTGTCTCAGGGGCCACACTYGATCTTGAAAACTGTTCCCATGATGATCCAATGAAGACTGCTCAGGAGCTGCTGCCCTTGGGCTGGAGAGAGCATTACCGGAGAGAACAAGCACAAATACGGCCCTGTGCCTGCAGTGCCTGGTCAGCTGGTCTCCATGCCACGTCCATCCTGCTCTGGGTGAGCATCTGAATTTGACCCTGTACAGGTCTCTTTCTATACAACATATTTAACTTAGAGTAATGCATTATGATAATTTTTGCAGCTGTTGATGTATGGGTAAAGACTGATAATGTAAATTTGTAGTTAAAATGCTGCAGGTTGTTCACACTGCAGGATGTACCAGATGCCACGGTCCTGCCCTAGGAAGGGACAGACTCGCTGACCTAATGCTCTGGGTCTCTTACACCTGAGTTGTATGATTCAGTTTTATTGCATCTAGGGGGTTAGGTTAGGGTCAGATTGTTATCTGGGCCATGTCATCTACCCTCGGTTACACAAAAGTAAGCAGGCCCAAGAAATTTTCTCCTGATATTATTCTTCTATATTTTAAGGCATTCCGCTGTAAGCAGCTCCGAATGTAGCAGTGACCCCTTTACTGCTTTCAAAATGAAAGATCTCTCAAGCCATAGTTTTTTTTTTTTTTAAAAAAAGTACAGAGCTGAAATGAAATTCCCTAAGCACAGCCAGTGTCTCCTGTGCTCCTTTGCACTATTTTCCATTTTGGGCACAAAATAAAAAGTGTATCTTGGCTGTGTATAATTAATGTCATGGAACTGTGATCCTGGCATRACACGAGCTGTATCACTGAGAGCAGAAGGTAAGAAGAAATCATGATTGCTCAGCAATTTACACAGGAGGATGAAGGGGAAAGGCATTTTAAATTAATGGTTCTAAGGCCTTGATGTTGCCCTGCCATATTTCATAAATCTTTTCTGAGCAATATCTCCTGTGAAAGGGGACTTCACAGTCACTTAGGGAATACCAAACAGGTACCTTTTTCAGGAGGAAACTGTTTTTACATTTTGCTTCAAAATGCACCCTGTGGAAGGAAGTAGTTTCCTATAGCTTATAGAGTAGCACTAAATATCTACTGACTGCAAAGAAGAGTCCTTCTTCTTAAAGCCATTTATCTTCAAAACAACACCTGTCCCCTTTGATAAAAGGTTGAGCTCTCCCCACCTTGCTTGAGTGCCGCAGCGGAGGGCTGTCTGAAGGCTGGTCCCATGCCAGCAAGGCAGAAATGCCCCTCACCATCTCACAGCCCAGCTGTGAGCTCAGACCCCAGTGCTCCATGACCCTCAGTACATGGGTGGCTCTGCCTTTGTAGAGAGCTCTGTAGCTCTGTGTGCCCTGTAAAATCAGTTACTTCATGCAAGCACCGCAGCACATTTCAACCTTTCTTTAAAACATCTGGGGAGCAGGTTTGGGTACTTCTGAAGCTTTGGGAACATAGCAGGGCTGGGAAATCCCAATGCACGTGGTATTTGCAGTACTGATCTTGCATTTGGAGCATTTCAGCAGCAGCTGTTTGGCAGCAGTCAGTGCTTTTCCCCGACATTCACCCCCTCACAAGGCTTTCTGCATCTTTTGGCAGAGATGGCAACATGAGTCTTACAGCATCTGTCATAGGTAGCAGGTAACCTCACATGTTACATATGTTCCTCTCAAAGACTTCAGTGATGGAGCAGATCAGTCTTCGTGTGAACTGATTGCATTAATTGGCATTTATAACACAGTAGTTAGTACCTAGTGAGAGAAGGATAGATGACCTGCCTTGATATATTCAGTAGCTGTTTATGGTCCTTATAGTACTGCTTCCAATGCACAAAAAGCTTTTACCTCACATTGCCTGCTCTTGGATACTAAAAACACTTGAGCGATAGCAGAAGTGACTCCCTTATGACAGTTATTTCCCCAAAATTATTCCTTATGCCTCCCTCATGACTATCATTTGCTACAAAATCATATCCACTATGATCCATACAGAGCCACTAATGCATTTTGTGACTAAAAGCAACCACTGCTTAGCACTGGAATCCTAAAAAGATTGCGGAGGAAAAACAAACAGGAAAAAAACTGCACCACGTGTCCACAGGCAAAGACACAGACAAGAGATTGGAAGTGGAAGGTGAACCTTCCCCTGAGCTGGCAGGGCTGGCAGCAGCTGTGCAGAGGGTCACGGTGCAAGGACCAGGTGCCTCTGTGCCCTGATGGTCACAGCCAGCCACCGCAGCCACAGCTCCTCAGGGTCGTATACGGGAGGAGGAAGCTCATGCCCAGGGAGGAGGGCGGGGGGATGCCGAGAGTTTTGATTAGTGTTTTCCTTATAAGCCGGGGTGGAAACGGCACGTATCTAGCCCTGTACAGCATGCTTACAGGAGAGCACAGCCCCACGTGTCGGTCAGTGCTGCCTCCAGCCATGCCCAGCAGCTCCATTTCACCTTCCCACCCTGCAAGCTGGGCGGCTGGTGCGGCCACCACGTTAGCACTGCCCCAGCCAACGCTTCCGTTTTGTAGAAGTGTTGTGGTAAGCTGAGCTTCTCATTTTTTAATGAACAGACAAAATTTTCTAGAGCACACAGAGAAGGTGCTGAGTTCAACCTTTACATGGGCACAGATGCGGGGATCATTCAAGAAACTGCCAATTAAGCAAAATACTAGAAAAAAACCCTTCTGTTTGTTTCACACAGTCCTAGAGTTTATCATGTTATAGGAAAGTATCATGCCTTAGAGGCAGAAACGTAGTCTGGTAGAACTATGACAGACTCCTTCCGTCCCAGAGAACTTGAAAACATAACTTGGGAAGAAAAATTGAAAGAATGGGGCTTTAGCCTAAAAAAGAAAAGGGACATGTTAAAAGCCCATAAAAACAGCTACAGAAAAAGCTTTCATAATCAGGGCAAGGAATAATCTGGTTCCCATGTTAATGGTGGACAGACAAGAACTGATGCCCTAAAATTACACTATAACTGGGATTAAATAGTAGGAAAATCCTTATAATGGTAAAGATAGAGTGATTTTGGAAGATGGGGAAGTTGCGGAGGTCTCCATCACTGGCAGTCTTTAGTAACATGTTACCAGGCTGGACTGGACTGATGTAAGTGTGGCTGATCCTGCCTTGAGATGGGTGACAGGCCATAGGGCCTCTTCAGATCCCTTCCAACGGTAGCACTCCAAATGTCTTTGCAGACACAATGGAAAAATGATTAATTCTCACTATTTAATTGCAGATAAATAAAGTATTTGTTGAATAGTGGCCAATTTGCTCAGTGAATGTTTAATGCTTTATATTTGATTTAATCTACATATTATTTAATACTCCCCATTTCTGTTCTTGTCAGACAGCTTTCAGCAATGGCTAGCAATCTTTTGGCATTTCAGCAGACTGCATAATAACAGTTTTAAGTAGAGTGATCTGTTACTTGGATAATATACTCATTATGGGTGGAAATTAGGAAGCTTAGTTGAGAAATGTGAAGTGCATTAAAATAAAATGAACTCCTAAATGAGATTTGGGCTACATGTAAAAAAACCCCTTTCTTAAAAAGTCAGAATTTACAAAAATGTAGGGACTGTAAAAGTTTTGAATGAGAAGCATGACTTACAAACAGGTGATATCAGCAGGGCTAATTTCAGATGACTGACTGGGAAGGCATTTAGGCCTGGAGAAAAAAAAATGCAAAAAACCTAATGCAGGGAATCCCAGGGAACCTTTATTTTTTGCTTAAGTGCAAGGGACATTTTGAACCTATGTTGTCTCTAGTCATAACTTCAATGACAGCAGCTAAAAATAAGCACTATGTGAACACAATGGAATTCACCGGTGTGAGAAAGCGTTTGACTGCAGCGTGGTCTTTGTAAACTGGGATTCTGATCTGCTACCAAAATAACTCCCCTCTGCGGTTAGAAGTGCTGTCCCATAATGTAAAAGTCAAATAGATCTGGGAGGCCAGACACTGCCTCGTTCTGAATCTTAACAAAAATTATCTTAGCAATAAAAGGTCTATGTGGCTGTATTGTAAGATTTTAAGATCTTGCATTGAATATGTAGGCTTTTCCATCAGTGCAGAGTTAAGATTTAAAAATAACCCTTTTTTTGAAGAGTCGAAATTGAACATGATTTGGGGATAGTAAAACTGTGGAGCAAGAAACATCTTGTGGGAAATACTGTCCAAAATCATAAGCATCTAGCTGAGAACTATCATGCGATGATGTTTTTTAACTTGTGACAGCATTTTTGCAAAGAGAAATTTTTAACAGAATCACAACGAAGCTGCTGAAGAGACAACACGGAAATTACTTCAGAAGTTGCTTTTGAGGGCCAAATCTGAATGAGGTACAAACTTGGCCACCCAAATTCCAGCTCCTCCTTCCCTGTTCAGCACTGGTTTTGCTGTTCTGCATCACCCTTCTGAAGCCTCTGCGAGTCAGCTGGCACTTCGCACGAGCCTGGTGCTTCAGCTGTGTTGGCTTTATCTGGTTACAGGGGTGTTTCTGACTGTGTAAGTCTAAAGAGCAGGGCTCGCAAAGCTGTGTGGCCGCAGCCCGAAAAGGGACCTGCCCGCGCATCTAGCTGACTTTGGAAATGTGCTCTGAAACCCATCAGGGTGTACAGCAACTGGCTTGGTACGGAGGTGAGGGCAAATATTCCTCATAGGTACTGGAATGAAACGGAGGCAGTTGTTTTAAGAAGTGCGACCTCCAGGGGACACAGTAGCATTTTGAGGAATTTTATTCACCACCTGTGATTTCAAGAAGCTATTTTATTTGTTGATGAACTCCAGCTTCTGTGGAAAAGAGAAAACAGATCTTAAAAATTTACTATAAAACACATCTATATGGGAAAATGAAATTGGACACGTGCACCTTATTAGTAATTAGGAGATCTAGGTTGAGTCTTTAGATCTATCACCATGTTATCTAAAAACCTGGTAATGGTTGATTTTTAAAAGGCTTTCTTTTACCTTCAGTAAAATGGAAACAATAATGTTCCTGACCTCTCATTCTTAGCTGGCTTGCTTTACTGCCTCTACAGGAGAAGTATGCTTCTTAACTAATTACTAGTACCAGAAGAATAGAAGCCCTCAGCACTATCACTGTGATAAAATAATTTATAAAAATAATAGATCAGATGTTTCCTAACTTGCATAAAGTGAGTTAGTATAATCTAACATGAAAAATAATAATGCTGAAAGGCAAGTCTGCAAAAAGAGCTGGCTGAATAATTCATGCTTAAATTGAATCTGATAAATTTTGCCCCTTTTCTCCATTGACAGAAAGCCTATATACAGTTGACTGTTTCTGCAGATTTGTTCTGTTATTCTATGATTCATGTGCTCTGCAGATCTCTTTTGGAGTATTGTCTGTATCATTTAACTGTGACTGGTTGCGTAAGGCACACAGCGTTGTCTCTGTTTCCTGACGGCGCAGTGCTAATGTTAACAACCAGGACTCTGATACTAATGTTTGTGGAAAACAAACGTAAAACTCACTTTCTATAAATATTTGAGCATAAATACTTAGTATTTGCTTTACATGAATACTGATAATAGTAAAATACGGTGTTAGGAGTTTTCCAAATGTTCATGGAAAGTTAAACAAGGTCGAAGGCAGACTGTTTGAAAATGTGACTGAATATTCATGCTCGTTTTTCCTGGTTTCAGAGCTCTGACACAATTCTAAGCCATGCAGTTGTCAACAGGATCCTTTTCTTCTTTCCTTACCCTAATTTGTGTGTCTTATATGTGAATCCTGACATGGGTTTACAAATGGAAAACTCCACCTATTAACACTGATGGCGTAAGGTGCATGCTAAGGACACCCAGAGCACTACAGCATTAGTTTAGATCCTTAGAGCTTATTGTAAGGAGCTGCATGAGGTCCCTGATGGCAGCCTTGCTGGCATGCATGCTCCCAACATGAGCCTGCTGGCAGGTCAGCTGGGAGGACACAACCCTACAACCTTATTCATTTTTTAAGAGAACCACTCAAATACCTGCAGTGAGTCACTGGAAAGCACATTGTGTCTGAGTTCACTCTGTCTGAGTGCCAGGAAGCCCAGCTAAGCTGTTTTTAAAATGCCACCATGGAACCAGATTTTTCTAAGAAGTCCCCAAATAGCAAAGCAATTTCAGGAACACAGCGAGATAAACAAGGAGAAAAATATGAAAGCAAAACAGTAAGCGCAGGCTGGGTATTCTCTTGAAACATCAAGTGTTAATCACAGACTGCAGCAAGGAAAGAGGAACATGGGAAAAATACTGAGTAGTGACATTTTGTAATTGCAAATGGTACAGCGAGTACCAATAACCTTCATCATACTCAGAAACCTTAGAAACGCTGTCTGTGAGTGATGCTTGAGAAAAGAAGAAAAAACTCTCTTCTTGTCAAAGAGAGTTCTTTTCCCTCTTGGTACTCAGCTTCTGCATGAATAGGCTGATGGTGGAGTAGAAGATGCCTTTTGTGATTGTATTTTAGCTCCTGTGTTGCTGATATCATGGAGCAATGTGGTCCAGCTGGCAGCTCATGGGCTGAATCTCATGTGCAGGACTCTTTCAGCAAGTCCCTCTTTTCATCAGTGCACCCAGGGACAAGCACTTCAGCTGCTTTAACAAGTGTCCCCACCGCTTGTGCCCTCACCCGCAAACAGGCGGTGCTTAGAGCCTGAGCTGGTGCCTCCGTGGCTGTGTATGTGTGTGTGTGGGGGGCGGGTACAGAGGACAGAGAAGCTTGAGGCACACGTGTCCACCTGGCATCACAAGGGAACTGCCTCCCCTGCATGGGTCTGACCTGCCTGGCTCCTGAAATTGGGGTCTAGTCCCTCTAGATACCAAAGTTAGAACACATTTGTTCACATGTAATATTTCCCCATAAACACTTTTCTTAAGGAGGAAAAAAGTTGACTCTAAGCACTTCAAAAAAATAAAATTAAGCTGGTGTTTTATTTTTTGACCTGTGTTATTGGGTGAGTGGGTTTTTTGAGAGGTTGTTTGTGGAAGCAGAAGTAGAAGGTGGAGGAGCTGACATTTCAAGGATGTCTTTTGTACACAGAAGAAATTGAGTATAAATACATTTTGGATTCATGAATTTGTATGTTTGTACTGAGATATCTTTCTGATTAAATACAAGGACTGCAGCTATATGGACCCTATGCTGAAATTCAAGATACACTTTCCGCTGGTGAAGAGCACGTGCTTTTTCCTGGCAAAACACCTCCAGCTTTAGTATGTATAGAATTATTGCTCATATTCTGCTCTTAGGTTCTTGTGCAAAAGCAGCATGTGTTTAAATTAGCATTCTATTTTAATGAAATAATTCTGTTAATAATGGCAGGGTTACCAGCTCCCTTCTCTAGTTATGGATATTCTTCCACAAGGAGCTTTCCTAGTTGATATTAATACATCAGTCTAATCATAACAGCTTTAGATAAATGGGCAAAACAAATGGATTTCATTCTGCCCTGCCTCACAGTCACAAGAACATTTCTTTTCAGTTCACATATCTTTGCATTGCAGGTCATATATCTCATAAACTTTCAAAATAAAGCCTGCTTATTACTAATTACATTTGCTCTCTGCAGTGCCATCAGATTCATTTTCTCCTATGACACTATTACAAATATTCCATTTTGTTGCTAGCACTGAACATCCTTATGAATTCTTTGTCAGCTTGTTATTACAGTAACATGTGGCTTGTAACAAGATGTCTTTTCTATTCATTATTAACATGTTTAAGTATCAAGTTGCCTTTACTTTGTCGTATGTAATAAACCACTGAATGTGCAGGAGAAGGTTAATGTAATAGGCAAAATAAATCAATTTCAAGTTTCAACTAATAACCTTAATAGTTGGGTAAATCTCATTGAAGTTTTTTGTTTGAGGCTAATTTGACAGCRGGCCTAACATCAAGAAACAATTACTGGCTTTAAAGTGGTTCTTGTCTTTATCTCCCATTTTAAGACACATCAAATGAAAATTAGAAGCAGCAAGGGAGAGGAAATGTTATAGTTAACATTAAACTCCTGAGCATGTGAGTTAAGTTCATTTTACTTGCATAGCTTGAGAGGTCAATGAAATGCAAGGGCTAGGACCTGACCTCTTTGCATTGTATTTTGTAATTACAGCTTATGGGAATTCATGTGATTGTTTAGAGTAAGGATGCTATTGGACGTCTATGTGAGTGAGTTTCTTTGCACTTGTTCTAATATTTTTAACTGCAGCCATAGCTGCCAGCTCGTGTGTTCCTAGCTGGGGACTCAAAGCAAGGAGCTTGTCTAAAGCGAGATACAATGATATCCCACTTCTGGGTCCATCAAGAAGCTTGCTAGTAGTTGATGCTTCATCCTGATGAGCGTGGTCACCTGGCGGGCTGCAGTCCATGGATGCAAAGATGAATTAATTCAGAAATGAATTGGATAAGTGTGTAAGATGTATTGACTTTACCCTGAGACTTGTGTCTCTTCAGACCAAGTCAGGTGAAAGTCCCAGGTCCTAGTGCTAGGTGTCCTCACTTTAACGGCTTTCCAACTTAGCATTAATTTTCTGCTTAACTGGGTTTTGGAAGCTGAATAATGCATAAACAGAAACATACACAGAGCTATTCCAGGATCCCCAAACTGGCATGCCTTCACTCAAATGATAAGCATCTAGCTGTGTCTGTGAAGCTAGGCACATCAAAATGTCTTTGCGCTGCTGTAAATTCTTAACTTCAAACTAAGAGAATTCAAATATTTTATTCAAAAATTCAAAATCCTGGCCTCAGTTTACTGACTACTTGTGTGCTGTATCATATCACTTGCCATACTCTGTGTAGGCAGCAAATACGTCCACTTGGTGAAGATTTCAGAAGAGCATGTAGCAGCAGATTAGAACTTCCCTTGAATCCCAATATTTGGCTGAATAGTCCATACAGGACTGTTCCTAGAACATATGCATTTTCTGGCACCAATGAAGAATGTGATGTTCTTGCAATAAATTTAACTTGACATATACCAAGTATTGAAATCTGTTGCTTCTGGACAATGTCATGGCACATTTTTTGGCTTGAAGTGTTCCATAACTGATATGATAAGCCACTGACATTCTTTGGGAGATTTTGCAAAGCATTTCATTCTTACTATCATAACCTGATTTGCCATCGGAATAGCCTTACAGTCTAAGTCCAGACTATAGAGCTACTAATTAAGACCCTAGAAAAAGCTGGAGGGATGCAAAGGAGTAAAAAAAGGAGTGTAACTACTGATCTTGAAAGCACAGAGAGAAATAGCATATCAAGTACAAGAATCAAAATGAAAATGAGAATAATACAAGACACAGATCAAAGCTGACCCGGAACTGACAATATTCTGGTGACAAGCATAATAATGTCTCTGTTGCTGTTGATAAGTATTTCCTGTAGCAGAAAAGTGTTATTTACAGTTCCCATAGGAAAAGGATAGCATCAAGTACCACTTTAAGAAGTTTCTCTGGCACATGTTAAGCAGCAGATCACACTGGATGATGAACGTAACAGCTTTCTGGCCTTAAAATCTGCAAAAGGTCAAGAAAATGTAGTTAAAAAAAAAAATTGAAGAAATATGTGTGGAATGGTATGACTACACAGGTTTAGTGATTGCTATCCAGTCCCACRCATATTTCTTCAATTTTATTTTTAACGGGCTCTATTTCACCTACATAACTGTCCCTCTAGGAGCATGAATCCAACATTTAGATAATTAAAATTCTCTCCACAAGTGCCTAAAACGTGTAGTGGTTTATAACCTGGTACACCTACAGGACACAGCGTAGTACTTCCCTGAAAGCAGTTAGATTCATATGGAAGTCGCATTGCACCGGAACTAAATGTGCTGCAGGAGTTTTAGAGCTGGCTTCGTCAGTCCTGTCTCAAGGATTTCTGTACCATCTCTGCCACAGGTATTCATGAAATAAGATTTACCTGTCACTGGTTGGGCCCTGCAGGTGTGTGTGACTAAATCAGAAAAAGTTTAGAAGTGAGGGAGAATATAGGTACTTCCTATTTTTCCTTTCAGCTATTGCTGCTTGTTGTGGTTTAACCTGGCAGGCAGCCAAACACCACACAGCTGCTCGCTCACCGGCCCCCCCAGTGGGATGGGGGAGAGAATCAGAAAAAAAAAAGAGTAAAACTCATGGATTGAGAAACACGGTTTAATAGAACAGAAAAGGAAGGGAAAATCATAATGAGAATAATAATAATAATAATGACGACAGAATATACAAAATAAGTGAGGCACAATGTAATTGTTCACCACCCACCGACCAATGCCCAGCCAGTCCCTGAGCAGCGATTGCCCCTCCCCGGCCAACCCCCGAGCTTATATACTGAGCATGACATCATATGGTATGGAATACCCTGCTGGCCAGTTTGGTTAGCTGTCCTGGCTATGCTCCCTCCCTTCTTGTGCACCTGGCAGAGCACGGGAAGCTGAAAAGTCCTTGACTAGTGTATACATTACTTAGCAACAACTAAAACATCAGTGTGTTATCAACATTATTCTTGTACTAAATCCAAAACACAGCACTATACCAGCTACTAGGAAGAAAATTAACTCTATTCCAGCTGAAACCTGGACAGTGTTCTTGTGTTTGTTTATTATCAGTATTCATGATGTACATCATCAAGGCCCATTTGTAAACTCTCAGATTTAATTCTTACATCTAATTTTCAAAAGAAGGTTTTAAGCAATGGAAACATAAAAAAAAATCACACCGACGAAAACTGCTTTCTCCATTCAGCACAACTCAACTGTTGAGAACTATTTAAAATATGTTTATATATTCACATATTTTCTGGGTTTGGATAAACAGAGAAATCTGGTGCATGTTTACAATAAGTTTGAAAGTTCAGTAATTATCACCAGAAGTCATCATTAAGCCTCCAGATAAACAATGGAATGTCACGTCACTTGGTTTGACAATGCAATAGGAATAATTTCTACTAAGTATTCCTGTGATTAATTTGGCTCATTAGCTTTTACTAGAGGAAAAGGAAACTGAAAAATCAATATTTCAGTTCACTTTTTTTTTCCCCCCACCATCTAGGAATGCTAGTTATATATTTTGCACAGTACTAAAGGGAAGCAGAGGACAGTCAAGGAGACTAAAAAATATTAAACTTAGAACGAATAATGATTAACAATAGATGCAGCTGTTATCAGAATGCAAAGAAATGTTGATTCAGAGGAAAGTTCTGTCCTTTACAGTCTTTCTTTAGAGACTAATTTTTTTTCCTTTTCCTTAAAACAGTCATATGGATGGCTCTTTTGGACAAATTATTTAGATTAATTTCTGTGTTGATTCAGCATCACTTCTTTCTTCCTTTGCTCATATAATGTCCAACCGTAACACTTGTTTCTTCCCATTTTTGCTTATTAAGGTGTTGTTTGCTAGCCCTTTAGCTTTGCATTTAGTTTTGCCTCTTTTAGTATCTTCACTCAATCCCACCAACGCTGATGTGAGATCTTTCCTTTGCTGTCTGAACACAGCTAGAAAAGCCAATGAACAGTCAAAGCATTTTAAACACAGGCATTTTAAGCTGGGGAATTGCTTTGGTTGGAAGCATTGGTCAGCCAGGCTTTCAGCTTATACTGCAATTCGATTAACTGTGATGCCAGAGAAGATGTCAGGATTGTGGTGTACCAGGAGCAAGTCACCAGCTGGCTTGCGATCTTTAGGGGATCTGTAAGGCTCAACCAAAACATCTACTCAATCTAGGATGCATTGCGTGCTAGTCGCATTAATGAAAAAAAGAATCAGTGTTGTTGAAGACTAGAACTGATTAGAAACTTTCTGATTGAATGTTTTGCCCTCTGAAGATCCTGATATGTCAGGGTGAAATGTTCCTACGGTGTGTGGCACCTTGGGGAAGCCCAGCTTGGTCTCCAACTGGGCACCTATCCTAGCCTCTACCACCCTGGTGCTGCCCAGAATACCACCTTCGAGCACCCAAGGCTCTGAAACTTTGACAAAGAGAACCTCAGGGGTGATTGGAGAAAGTCGAAGAATAGGATTGATCTTAAACCATTTTGGTTATCTAAAGAAAGATGACCACATCTAGGTTATGTACAGCACTCCTTGTAGTCATTGCAGAAAATGGGTAAACCAGAGAATGGTTTCATCTGTTCTTTTTTAAGGTGCCTTACTTCAGCTGAAAGGGATCATCCTTTGGGAATGCCTGCTTCCTTCCATTGTTCAGAAAGCTGAAATTAGATTTCAATGTAAAACTTTTAGACAGGAAAGCTGGGACAGAAGAATACTTCCCAAAAAGACATGTAAACTCATATATATGTTTATAGATACAGTTACAGTTATAGTTGTGTATATGTGTATATATATGTATATATAAACATATATACATACATATAGATTCTTTCCAATTCTGCAAGAAATTTTAGTTATTGATTTTCCTTTTTCTTTTTTTTAAGGATATAGTTTTGAAATCTGGGAATTTCTTGAGAATGGCAGTTCCAGTTTTCACAGAATTCTGTGTATAACAAATATCTTGCTTTGTCTTTTCTGTAGATGATGAAATCTGAAGTCTGCTAAYGACAGATGTGAATGATGTAGCATTCTAACAGAGTTAGAGCATGAAAATCAGAGTATTCCTGCAGTTCTGATAGGAAAACAAAAACATTTTTTTCAATGTTGAAAAAGAATATTTTCAGGAGTCACACCTAGCTGGGTATATTCAAATGCTTTTCGTCAAAAGAGTGCACACACATAGAATAAAATGATCGAAATGCAAGACATATTTTTCAGTCTCTCAATATAGCTATCATATTATGAAAAGAGAGGTACACTAATTTACCATTGCTGGTTGAGCTGTTTCAGCGTGGCAATGAGTAATTGGCCAATAGGTTCTGAAACAGATGTAAAGTGGCAGTGCAATGTTTTTAGAGGGGTTATTATAAAACATTTGCTTTCTTAGTTTTCAGTATAGAGGGCTTTGGGCCATATAATCAATCAAAGACATTGGTAACTAAATGAAATCTTTATTCTATCTAGAAATAAAAATCTATTTATGATATTTAGAAAGCCCTTTTACTGTACTGTCTGAGCACCTCACAAGCCTTACAGTAGCTTCACTTATATATAAATAGGAAACAGAGACCCCCTGAGTGACTTGTCCAAACTGATCAGAAAGGTCGGTGACAGAGTGGTGTCGGGCACTCAAGTCTACCCACCTTCAGGCTAATGGTCTAACTGCAAGCTCTTTTGTCTTTTCTCCCAGTGGAAAAAGTATAGCTGCATGCAACCTAAAATTGTAAAGGAACTTGATACAGAAAACTATAAGACATATAAAAGAATCAGTAAATTAAAAATCTGAGGTTATATCTGGGCTGAACATCTTTATGACAGCAGAGAAAATAACTAGCTGCAAGAGTCTAAAGGACATTCTGCAGCTTCAGATATGTATGCTGCTCCTGTTCCCATTTCCAAGGTTGTTTACTATTATGGCACCATGGCTTGTGATATCAAGTCATCTCATATAATGCTGCTGACATTTCAGTGCATGTCAGATATGTTTTAGTGCTGCATGAAAACATGAGATTTTTAAAGAACGTATGTCTCAATGTATTCCATTGCACTTCAAACATCCAGCAAGAGCAGCACTGGAAATGTGTCTTTGATACCTTTTAAGAAACAGAAGGCTGAATTCCATGGTTACACCCCAGCATCTGCAGCCTTCTCTCTGCAATTCTGAGCAAAACTGGGAACAGAACATTTTAAAGCATTTCTCCATAACTGGACTATTGTAAGGTTTTGGTTTTGTTACTGGAGCACACAGAATCTTTAACGTCTGTGACTGACTTTAAATGCAACCTCTGTCTGTTTCTGTGATGATGAGCATGGTGAAAAATATGGCTGGATAAAAAAAAAGCATGTATATGGCTGGTGTTATTAGTTTTGCACTTTTGTTGAGTGCTTATTTACCCGGTTACAATTTATGCAATACATAGTAATAGAATGTGTACGAATGGCCCATAAGTCCCTCTGAACTTCTTTAGGTTATGATGATCAGGTAAATTAAATTGTATTTTCAGTTACTCTCCCAGAATCTCTGAAGTAAAAATCTAGGTAAAGGGGATGATTTTGGTTTACCTCAAAACTGATATCTAAAAAGTGTTGAGAGCAAAATGTTGTCTTTTGTTGTAATGGTGATGGAAAATCTCTCTTTGTTTTCAATTGTCTGAATCACACCTACTAGCAGCACTCAGGAAAATGTGCAGGATGCAAAATAGCATTAGATCCCAAAGAGCAGGTGGTACATATTTTATTTCAGAACATCAGTTACACTACTGAAGTAGGATACTGAAGTTGCCAGCTTATCAATTAGGCATAATTCAAAATTTCTGGAGACTTGAGTCTCAGGCTTTCTAGTTAGTCGTTCAGTGACTAAATTTTTAGATCACTGCCCTGAGTTTGGTGCCTAGTTTCGGTACAGTGCTTCAGGAGACATAAATGTCTGATAATGAGATTTGCAAACTGTGCTGAGCTACTTAAGCTAGCCAGTAGGAACTGTTATGAACAGTGGTGGTCTTAAGCTGTCCTTCAGTACTTACAACTTTAGCCCCAGTGGGACTCGCAACACTGAAGCTCTACCGTATAAGGTGCTATTATTCTTCTCTCACAAAATGCATCTGGAGAAGCCAACGGTGGTCCTTCCCTAACCTTTTATCCAATAACTCATGATTAAAGTACTCACCCAGGTTGCAGGAAAGGCAGATTCAATTGTCTTGTCTATTTAATGGGATTCAACCCACCCCCCATGTCCCAGAAGAGCATCATAATGGCTAGACTATAGGCTATTCTGAGTAAAGGCTTTCTCAGTCCCATGAAAGCTGTTTCATGCTGTCTGAAATAATTGAAACTAGTGGTAGTGCTCTTGTAGCTGTAATGGTCTAAGAATAATAAGAGAAGAAAAGCTTGGTGGGAAAAGGTAATGTCTCCTGTAAGAACATTTGATGTAGCTGAAAGAAAAGGACAAGCTCAGGGTCATCTAAGACATTCCCCAGATCTACAGTAGAAATTTAATTTTACAATAATACATTTAATGTAAAAGATGTAGGGCCAAAGAGAGAATTATTATGACATTTGGGAATGTGGACTTCATCCCTACTCAGATGAGTACTTAATATACATTACTTATTCATGGGATGAGGACATGGCATTTAGGTAGCTAAGTTAGATGGCTTTAGCTCCATTGTTGTTTTGTCCATTCACCATGTAAGAATGGATAAAACTGGACATGCAGCTGGAAGTTGTAAACTATTGTATTTTTTCTAGCACAATTTTTAAATACTGTTCATCCCTGTCAGTGCACACAGCTTTATGTCCTGGTAGCTTGGGAAAGATGTCCTCATCAAAGGCAATATCTCAGGTTTTGCACACGTGTTCAGTGAGTTATTTTGGACCGTCCCACCTCCATTTTAGGTGGAACACTGTCTCTTTCATGAAATTTCTCACACCAAGTGTCCACTTCCCACAGAAAACACTTGTTTTTCATCAGAGATGCTTGAAAACAGTTTTCCATTCTGGGCTGGGTGCTCTGGGATCTGCCTTTCCAAATACTCCCCTCCATGGTGGACACCTGCAGGGCTGTGCACAGGGAAACATGGAGGCTGAGTTCACGTGGGGTCCACCAACGTGCCTGCAAGGACAATGGGTAATGCTCATGGTCCTGTCCCCCAGCTTGGTTGGTCTGACTTCAGCTCAAAGTGCCAGCTCTTACCTTCATCTTAGTTTTTTTCTCCATTATTAATTTTCACAGGAACATTATACAAGATCTCCTGTAAAGTCAGAGGCCATATATGGTCTCCATGAGAGAATAAGTCAGGAGGTATTAGCTGCAGTTTGGAGAATGCATTTTTATTATTTTTCACAATTACATACAGAATGCCAGTTAAACAATGTCCACCAGCCAGGATAATATCCCAGAGGTCCACGAGTACAGCTGTACTATTTTCTGGACCACCAATCCCTCATTTACTGTTAACAATCTTGTCAACATTGCTAAAAAAATTAACAGTTTCTTCTCATTTATCTTGCAGAATTGAGTACTGGCAGCTATAGCCCTTAAATGTTAGGGTAACGCATAAAACCAGAGAGCTAATTAATTTTTTTTTTTTAAATATTTTCTCTAAGATTTTTTTCATATTTCAGCTCTCACTTTTAGCTTGAGAATTTGAGTTATATTTTAATTATACTCTTCCTTCCTGACCTGTCCCCTTTTACCTGTCATAAGTAGAAACAGGTATACTATAAGAAACACATAAGGTGGGGGGAATAAAATAGGATAAAGCATCAGGACAAAAAGTAAAAATGCTAATTCAGATTCTTTCGGCTAATCAGGCACAAAAGTTCAGTTAAACAATAAGGTCATATAGGGAGTCTTTGGCTGGAAATTCCATATTGTAGCCCTTTAATAATATGTAGAAAGCATGAAATTCAATCACATCAAGGCTTAAATCTAATTTGAAGAAGAGAGATAATATACCTATTACCTCTGCAAGTAAGGGACTCTAAGTAGTTACAATTAATGCACCACCCATGAGATAAGTTTAGGTTTGAGTAAATGGTGGGAAGGGAGGGTTATTTTAATTTACACTATCTTACAGTTTCCTGGTAGGGTTTCTTTTGTTTGTTTCCTTGCTATATTCCTTCTATTGCATTCCTCTTGTAGGTTATAAAATCTAAAAACGCTGGCTCCCCTGAATGCATGTTTACATTGCTTCTGAATTTGGCCTAATGTCTTTAGCCACACGAGTCAACTAATTATTTAAATCCAATCAATTGCTTGACCTGCAGCAGACACAGAGAGTAAGAATTCTGATTAGCTGGCAAGGATGTTAGCTTTCCTCCTTGCAGGACACTCTCTAAGAGCGGATTATGTTTTAAAAAGTAAACAAAGTCATGGGGAGACTAAGCTTTAGAAAAACACTCTTTCTGATCAGTTACTCTCTTCCCAGGAGCCACATGTGATAGATGTCATTTTTCTTGAGCTGTAAAAACTGAATAGCCTCGGACTTGTTCTGTGGTTTCCTCTCTGACTCCATTCAGAAAACTGCTCTCTCAGAGTATAATTGGGACCCCTGATGCCACGTTATACTCCAAAGAATTACAGCAAGAAGCAAACTTGTGATTTGTACTGTTCTGCACACAGGCTGCATTATGCAGCGCTATGGTCAGACTAAGACAGCAAAACTTGGGTGTTTTACCAGTTATTTTCTTTCCCTATTAAGACTCTTGAGTGATCTGAGCTCTGCTGAATTAAATAAAAGATTCCTGCTGGTGCCTGTGGCTCAGTCCCTCCTGCCTTTTTCACATGAGCAAAACCGCACGGCTCCATACCTCGCGGAAGTTTGAACACTTACTTGAGGACGCTACTAAAGTGTTCTCCTTGACTCAGCTGTGCCATCAGCAGTCTATGCTTCATAAGCAGAGTACATCCAAGTTTTCATGTATTTTGCCTCAGAACACACAGGGAAAGCAGGAAACTACTTTTATCTGTATTTTCACCAATGTGAAGTGAAACACAGAAAAGCTAAAGCTTCTCTATACAGTGAAAACATACAGCCACCTTGCTCCAAACCCATCCCCGAGCCAGGTGCGGTCCCAAAGCCATACAGCTGCAGTCAAGTAGCTGGCAGCCATCAGCAGGGCCCAGCTGAGAGGAGAACATGTCTGGTAACTAGATGGTTTCCTGGCTTCCAGACTGCAGCTGTGTCGTGGCCTTCAAGCTCAAAATACGGACAGAGAAAGGCCTTGACTGCCTGTCCTTGGGTCAGCAGCATGCCCACCTGGGATTTCCCAACCACCCAGGCAGTCTGTGGAGGACTCAAACCAAGAGCTCGGGCAAGCCTTGTGCTTTGGAAGGTAACAGTATGCCCACATGAGTTCACTGAAAGTCTAGGGACTGCATTTTTTTTAGATTGTTTTTAAAAAGTGCTCAGCAACTGTACAAATTCTGTGAGTTGTTTCAGCATGCATTTCTGAAAGATGTCCTATAAAACTGATATTCTGTAAATTCATTATGTAAAGCTATAGGGAGCCAGTAATGTCAGATGTGAGTCAAAGCTTGCAGGCATTATATAGTCCATTAAAGAAAGACTGAGGACACTGGTTCACCACGGTTATCACATGAACTATGCAGTATTTGAGAAGTTCTATGTGAATTAGTGGAACCAAATAGAATTATTTAGCACTCGTCATTAGTGGAGTCATCTGATATGAAAAAGGTGATTTTGGGGTTTCTTCCTCAGTTTGCTTGCTCTTTTACCATTCCTGTGATAGTTTGCAAACTTTTTGCTTAAGCAACAAATTTACTCATTTTGTTTCTCAAGTTGTGTTTCTAAAATTGAGGGTGTACCTGCAGAACACTCGATCTCCTCCTGCAGAGAGCACAAGTTTCCAAGTGGCACTGGGTGCCTTGTTGATTCAAAGAGTTGCAGTGGTTTGCCTTTTCTTGTTTTTGCTTCAAAGACTTGCGTTACATGGGGATATAACTGAGCTTTTCATTGCAGTGGTTTGTGATGGTGTGTGTGTAACCATGGCTACTACCACTTCTCAGTCCATTTTTCCTTGTACGTAGCTGCAGTCATACTTTTGGGGTTACATTATTTGTGTCTCATTTTTGAACAGGACCCTTTGAAATAGAAGTCCTCTCTCATACAGAGTTGTCCACTGTCTCCAGTGTTCCGGACTTTGTGAAAAGAGGTTAGAGTGAAATCATTCAACCTAGACTTTACAATTTGACTGAACCTGTAAAGCTGATCACTTCTAGGCAAGTCTGCAAGCTCACGCTCGCTCGCTATTGACAGTGAGAGCTGGTGTTTGTGACACCCTTCAGGGAAAGCATCTTTCCTTGAGATAAAGCTCAGCAAAGCAAACTGCACACCTTTCATCACAGTGCACAGTGGGAGCAGGTCCTGAGCCAAAGTCTGCTGACATCAGTTGAATCTTTTAATTTACTTCAGTGTTATTGTTCGGGCCCTACAGTAAAGTGAATCTTTTCCACTGCTAAGCAGCAAGCAGGAGGTTCTGAGCAGTAGTAATGCAGAAGTATGGGGATACAGTGTGGTGCTGTGAGGTCTGTCAGTATATTCAGAGGGGATGTCACTTGGGAGACCCTATCTGAGAGGTAGAATTGGTCTCTTAAAACCTGTTTTTCTGCCTTAGATGTAAAAGACACTGTCACTTATCTTCACAAAAAAAATGAGGAATTTAAGCAAAACCAGTTTTTGCAACTCAGCCAAGCAGCAAAACTATCTAACCTCTGACAGAAAAATACTGAAAGCACTAAAGAAAACTCTGCTGGTATGATGACTGCCTCTGTTTCCTTCAGATCATTTAAATCAGAATGAGACTGCATGTAAACACCAGAGCAAAGCAGTATAAGCCTACAAAAATCAGTAGAGCTCTTCCGACTGCGAATCTGGCCCCAGAGGCACACTTTGAAACAAAGCGATAACTAATTTTTTTCAGGCTGGCTATTAAGAACAATCCATGACAACAATGGCTAATGGAAACAGCCAACTCCAAAATGTAGAGCAAATGCATTGCCTTCAGAAGAAACGGAGTTAATCAGTTATTACCGCTAGCTGCCCTGCTTGGGCACAGCTTCTGCTGGAACATGCTGTCTGTTTGGATTCATAGAGTGTATCCTGTAGACCACAGCCTAAGTAGATTTTAGCACCAGTTTTCATCCTGCTTTTGGAGAGGATTACTTTTTAATTTATATAAACATATG
Organism: Phoebastria nigripes; assembly: GCA_035582835.1. Classification (NCBI taxonomy): domain Eukaryota; kingdom Metazoa; phylum Chordata; class Aves; order Procellariiformes; family Diomedeidae; genus Phoebastria; species Phoebastria nigripes. The sequence continues at coordinate 119,959 of JAYKAV010000154.1, read as the reverse complement.
TATATTTTATTGGCCCTTCCTTTTCACAAGAGAGATGTCAGTCAGTAGCTGACTGTTAAAAAACATTAAAATATTAGACCAGTATGTGAGGTGAGATGATAATGTAGCTTATATTGCCTAGCTGTTATACCAGCTTCCTGGCCAGGGAATTGCAAGGATTTGTTGAAGAATAATAATTCTAAATTTGCCATACTCATGAGTGTAATTAACTGAGAACGGACTTCAGGGAATAAGTAGTCTGCTGCTGCTGGCTAAGAAGTGATTAGTAACTGGCGTAAAACTTCACTGTTTGGGTAAATACAAAAATGAGACATTAAATATGCTAGAACCATCTAAGCTCTCCTTATCAGTACTTATGACTACTGACAACAGGCATGTTTGTGATATGACATGAAGCCGGAATTAACTTTACATATAGAATTTTGTATTCTGCTCACACTCCGTGGAGACAGTATTGCTGTCTGAGTGATTGGTTATGAGTACAGCTTTTTGCTTTGATGCACTCTTCTCAAGTCACGTTTGCTTTTCAGACAGTCTGTTTTCTCACAGTTCATGCTACCCTCATTAGGATTTTAATCAATGCTCCAAAGAATTGTGGAGRGAACTGCTGGTTAGCTAAAGCTAACATTCAAACCGCTAGACCCTGGAGCCATGGTGAATCTGCTTCTGCTGTCTCTTGGGACCTGCTTTGAGACCTGATTCCCCAACTGTATGGACACCTCAGGCAGCAGCCCAGCTGCCTGGTCCCACTGGGCCGGTACCCCATGTACACACGTACACTCGCTCTCCCCGAAGCTCACCACACCACATCCCCAGAGGCTGTTGAAGGCAGTCTGTGAAGCAGCTGTGGGGATGGAGGTGAACGAGCACACTGTGCCCTTCCCCCATCTCCAGGCTGCTCTTTAGCAATGATGTGGATGTAGCCAAGTAATCTTCTAACCTAGGTCTGTGCCTCTCACTCCTCCCAGCCAAAACAGTCCTTCATTTTATGTCTATTTTCAGTCCCAGAATGGTGCACCACCCAAGCTGCTATTTTATCTGATTTTTTTATCTATGCTATCTGTGTATCTTGTTCTGGTCCCACCTTCTATACAAATTCATTCCTGATTGTGTGCCTTTTAACCATAACCCCCTTTCCTTTCCATCTTTTCAAGTATCCCAACCTTGACTCTTCTTGTGTTCCATATACTTTTTTCTCAAACATATTTCTCTCCCTTCTTCTAAGAATAGATTCTTGACTTTCCAGGTACTCAAGCCTTCCTCCTTCCTAGGGTATTTCTCAGTATTTTTCCCACCATCAAACTTTCCTTTCAACTTTCTCTTTTTTTACAGAGGCAATGTCTGATGTTTTTCTCCCAAAGCTTTCTCCCCATCTGAGGCTGGCTAGACTTTATGAGCCAAGGAGAGAATATTAAATGTTATGATATCAGAGGGTAGATTGTAATATAAGTTTTGAGAAAGCTGTGTCTTCCAAGCCCAGTCTGAGTGGGCAAGAAAGTAAACACATTTATGAATAAGCACCAAACTGTGCAGCTTCCTTAAGTGCAAGTGCAAAATGTTTCTGCCCAAGAATATGGAAGAATTGTTGTTGAAAGAAACCATGCCTGAAGCTCTAACCACCAAAGTTAGCTCATGGCTTGATAAATTACCATTTGGGATGATGCAGGGAGAGTAAGGTAGAAAAGTGGGGAGTTTAGGCAAGTGTAAGATCAGCCCACCATTTTGAAGTACAACCAGCCTTTTGAATGTGACTCTGTGCTTGCTGATACAGTGTAGAAAGTTATGGATGATCCTAGCTGACTAATGTAGCCCTGCTGATCTTGAACTTGTGCCAGGTGCTTCCTTGCCATGGACTTGATAACTCAGCTTCTGACACTCCCTCCGTCCCTGCTAACACACACATTTTCTAACTAGAAAGCAGCCAGGTAGCGCTTGTAGTGTTGAATGGGAGATTCATTTAGAGCATGACTAATCTATGGGTCTGTGCAAAAGCTTTGGTGAGAAGCATAACTCATTCAGAGTCCTGGTGGTTTTAGATACTTGCCAGGTGCATAAATAAATCCRCGTCCGTATGATTTAAGAGCATATACCCTTCCCAGTCTCTTCCCTTGCCACTATTGTTCCCAGGCATAGCAAATAAGTGATTTCCTAAGCTGCCAGGCTAAGTACTGATTCTGTCTGGGTTACTGGCTGCTTCAAAGAGAGAAGATATTTATTCAGGTCAAGCTGCCCCTCTACCTCAGACAAGTTCCTGTTGATGTATAGAAAATTTTCAGGAGGTAGTCACTTCCTTTGGTAAACCAAGAGGAGGGGTCAGGCCCTAAGCTTTAATGGCAGTGACAGGTCACAAGTCTTAGTCTGCCATTCCCACCAGAGCGTGGCCAGGGTGAGGTTAGGACAGCAAGGACAAGGCTAGCAGGCAAGGAAGTGCAGAGATGGGGAGCTGCAACAGGTCCTTCCCCCATGGGAGGCGGTGGCAGCTCGGAGGGGGAAAGGGTTCTGCAGGAAACAGCCTCACGAACATCAGGCTCACGGTGGGAGAGCTACCACCCATACAAACCACCACAGGCACTTCTGAAAAGTCTGTTGGCAGACTGCCAAAGCTTAAGATATTTCTCAGTGGCAAATGTCTTTTTTTTTTTTCCCTAATTCATTAACTATTTAACTATTTTTTGGTGCTCTGCAGTTTGCTTAAAAAGACATCAGTTTCAGAACGCTACTATTACAGGCGTCTTAAATATCAGCCTGTGTCATTTAATCTCACCTATTCACATAAGTTGGAGAGCTAAAGGAAAGATTGAAATGGTACAGTTCTTTCCCTAGAAGTCAACAGCTCTGTATTATTGTCAATCTATTAATTGCATTACTATCTTATTAATAGAATCCAAATGTTTTTTCTAATCTTCCATGCTTTTTAAAGGAAGGGTCCAGGGAAGATTAAAAATCATTGGAGTTCCACTGAAATTAATAGAGGCGTACCAGCCGTGACCAGGGAAAGAACTGCCTGTTCCTTTCATTTCTACAGTATGTCATCAAACTTTAAACCTGTTGGGAATACCTGTAGGATGACAAAATGTTTTTATATAGGAAGACACAAAGTATGTACAAAGATATTTTCACACGTAAGTCCAACTTAAATCAGTGGAGACAGGTGACAAAGCCTTTTGTGGATCTGGGCTGTAGGCTCAGATCCTGAAATTGTTCCTGAGCTGGTTTTCTCCTTTCTTAAGGTGACTTATTTTCCCTGAGTAGAGACTAAATAAGAGAAAAAAAAAAAAAGTGATAAATATTTGTACAAACTGGGGAATTGTTTTCATAACTCTTAAATTCAGTTTCATTCCTACTGACTTTATGGGAGATTTGATAGGAAAGGGTCTCTGTATTAAACCCTAACAAATGTGTCTTTAGGTTTAGATAAAAGTGGCAATTTATGCTCTGTTGCACAGGTAAAAATGTGTAGTATTTCACTAAATCCTACTGAATACTTCTGAACTTCAACTTTGTATAACAAGTCAAAATTTGGCAAGTAAGTTTTAGTAATTGTTTTCCTTGAAGAAAAACCTAATTAAGCAGGGAAAAAAATCATATATAAAAATATACAAATTTTTCAACAGTGTTTATGTAATTTTGTTTATTTATTAGGGGTTTTGGTTAATAGTGGTTCAAAAAGGGACTAACAACACCTTCTAAAGAAATTCAGGGTCTGACTCATATCGTTGGAAGTGGGGGATTTTGTGCTATTGCTGCTTTTCAACATCACAGAAATTACAGGAGAGCAAACCCTTTCCATATCTGAAGGCTACTGCTGGAATATGTATGTACCATTGACCACCCACTCCTCTCATGTGGCTGCAAATTACTTCACATGTGTTTATTCACTCAGCTGATTTGGAATAGAGCGATTTACCTTTCTTAAGGCATAGGCACACATTCATTTAACAAACAGCTAGAGATTTTTGAAGTTGAAGTGTTTATCAGTATACTGGTTTTGGCTAGGATACAGTTAAATTTCTTCATAGTAGCTAGTATGGGGCTATGTTTTAGATTTGTGGTGAAAACAGTGATGATAATACAGGGATATTTTAGTTACTGCTGAGAAGTGCTTACAGAGTCAAGGCCTTTTCTGCTTCTCACACCACCCCACCAGCGAGGAGGCTGGGGGTGCACAAGACATTGGGAGGGGACATGGTTGGGACAGCTGACCCCAACTGACCCAAGGGATATTCCATACCATATGATGTCATGCTCAGCATATAAAGCTGGGGGAAGAAGAAGGAAGGGGAGGACGTTCGGAGTGATGGTGTTTGTCTTCCCAAGTAACCATTAGGCGTGATGGAGCCCTGCTTTCCTGGAGATGGCTGAACACCTGCCTGCTGATGGGAAGCAGTGAATGAATTCCTTGTTTTGCTTTGCTTGTGTGCGTGGCTTTTGCTTTACCTATTAAACTGTTTTTATCTCAACCCACGAGTTTTCACCCTTTTACCTTTCCGATTCTTTCCCCCATCACATTATGGGGGGAGTGAGTAAGCGGCTGCATGGTTAAACCACCACAATCAGTTTCAGCACAAAGTTCCAGGGCTTGATTTCATCTACTAAGGGAAGAGGTTTGCCCAAAGCCATGAGACTCTGGAGCATCATGGCTGGAGAGCAGTCAGATCCTGTTCCGCTTTGGCTGTGAAAGCAATAACCACTAGTGCTGGATCAACTAGTGTGGGATCTGTGGGGTCAGTAAAGTTTTACTCCCTGTAGCTGTTTGGTCAGTGAATGTACATCTAATATAAATCATTACATTTGGGTATACCCATAGAGTGCATATGTTTGTAAAGCAAGATGTTAATGTGTTGGAATCTCTCACAACTTGACCCTTTAGATATATACCTGGGTAACTGAGAGCTTGTGTAATACTGAATATTGGAGATGAATCTTGGTATAGATGTTAAAGGAAGAAATTCAAAGTCAGCAAATGCCTTTTATATGGATTTTCTTGGCCAGAGAATCCTGCTGCTGCAGTGCAAAATGTGGCAATGCACTCATTTGTGGCAGCTGCAGCAAAGATAGTGGCGTTGTGGATCCATGAACTGCGCTCAAGCAGCCRCACTGGTACTTTGTGCAAGGTTTTGTTACAACTGGTCTGTGTGAATTGCTGGTCTGAGGCATGTGACATTGCCAGAGGTGAGGCCAAACACCATAACATGCTGTACAATGTACGGAACATTCCATTAGTAGTCAATATGTAGCAAATGCAGCCTGGACCTTAACATTTTATTTTTCCACAAAATCCCCATTATGAAAGGCTCAGTAGACTCCTGTGGCTGGAGTGACAGAGAGAATCAACTCTGAGGGGCAATAACCCAGGTGGGGTTTCTGTACAGAAAGGGTTTTTCTCCATGTACAAGTATATATTTCTTTTGAAGAGCTTAGCAACATGAAGCAGACACAGGTGATGAGCTATGCTCATCTCCATAAGCTCTTTTTTTTTTTTTTACTCTGCATTCCATGGTAATGGAGTGAAGCCTGTATTTCAGCAAGGTGCAAAAGTACACGAGCGCACCACACTTTTAATCTTATGACACCTCATGTTCAACTGCTTAATAAACAGTTGGGCTAAATCATTGAATCCCTGGCTTGTCCCATTTTGTATGCTGCGCTGCAGTGTTCTGGAACCCGACACAGAGCGGGGTTGGTAGGACATCTGCACTACTGGTGCCTGCCATGCGGGGGCTTTCTGTCTGTTGTGAAAGAGGAACCAAATCTTGGGGTATCACAACCAAATGCTGTGGTTTAATAGATTTAGAATAAACAAATGTGTAAATAAGTGCTATGAGTGGGATGTCTCAGTACACAAGAAAATTATAACGTATTTGGTGTACATGGCAGGGATAAGGAGATATTTCCTTCAAGATACTTCTGTCCCTGGCAGTACCACACACCAGCATCTCTCATTTCTGATAGGAGCAGCTGTGGCAGGTAGAAAAGCTGAGTGTATACAGCATTTTTGTCCAAGCAATGCCCAGAGAGATGCCAGCCCTTTTACTCTGTCATCCCTACAGATCTGCCTGGAAAAAAATGCACAAGTCCTTCAAAGCCAGGCATTTGCAGATGACACCAAGCTGGCCGGCAGTGTCGATCTGCTCGAGGGTAGGAAGGCTCTGCAGAGGGACCTGGACAGGCTGGATCGATGGGCTG
>JAYKAV010000154.1:27722-101925 GCA_035582835.1 Phoebastria nigripes | reverse complement strand
AAATATGGGGAGGCCTGGCAGATTGATTATATCACACTCCCACAAACCCACCAAGGCAAGCGCTATGTGCTCACCACGGTGGAGGCAACCACTGGGTGGCTGGAAACATATCCCGTGCCCCATGCCACCACCTGGAACACTATCCTGGGCCTTGAAAAGAAGTGCTATGGTGACATGGCACCCCAGAAAGAATTGAGTCAGACAACGGGACCCATTTCCGAAACACCCTCATAGACACCTGGGCCAAAGAGCATGGCATTGAGTGGGTACATCACATCCCCTATCATGCCCCAGCCTCCGGGAAAATCAAACGATACAATGGACTGCTAAAGACTATGCTGAGAGCAATGGGTGGTGCGACATTCAAACATTGGGCTACACATTTAGCGAAAGCCACCTGGTTAGTCAACACTAGGGGATCTGTCACTCGAGCTGGTCCTGCCCAAGCAAAACCCTTACGTACTGTAGATGGGGATAAAGTCCCTGTAGTGCACATAAAAAATATGCTGGGGAAGACAGTATGGGTTATTCCTGCTTCGGGGAAAGGCAAACCCATCCGTGGCATTGCTTTTGCTCAAGGACCTGGGTGCACTTGGTAGGTGATGCGGAAGTTTGGGAAGTCCGATGTGTACTAAAAGGGGATTTGATTTTAGGTGAGAATAACCAGTGATTTGAATTGTATGATATTAATTGCTATATAATACTGTATGCCATCACTACTATGGTTGCTATATGCCATATCAATGGTATTACAGTAAGAATCACCCAGATTAATAAAGAATGAATTTTGATGAAACCGAGCAACGTGCAACGATGACAGAACCAGACAAGTGCAGTGCTGATGGAACTGGAACTGGCTTCAGGATGCAACAATCCAACACCACACACCATCTCTCCTGCCCTGAAAGACTGTTATGACAGATGGAGCCCAAAGTCATGGACTAAATGAATTCAATGGACATTTTAGAGGGATGGCCCGTAGACTAAGGGAATGATATCTGTGTGTATATATCAAAAGACAGGTAAAGTGGTGGTGATTAATTGGGATGTATTGGAAAGTGTGGGACCTGGGCATGACGTAGATGGTATAGAATAAGGGGTGGATATTGTCCTGGTTTCGGGCAGGATAGAGTTAATTTTCTTCCTAGTAGCTGGTATAGTGCTGTGTTTTGGATTTAGGATGAGAATAATATTGATAACACACTGATGTTTTAGGTACTGCTGGGCAGTGCTTACACAGAGTCAAGGCCTTTTCTGCTTCTCACACCACCCCACCAGCGAGTAGGCTGGGGGTGCACAAGAAGTTGGGAGGGGACATGGTTGGGCCAGCTGACCCCAACTGACCAAAGGGATATTCCATACCATATGGGATGCTCAGTATATAAACTAGGGGAAAAGCTGGCTGGGGGTCTGCTGCTCGGGGGTCCGCTGCTCGGGAACTGGCTGGGCATTGGTCAGCGGGGTGGTGAGCAATTGCATTGTGCATCACTTGTTTTGTATATTCTTTTATCATTATTATTATTTTCCCTTTCTTTTCTGTCCTACTAAATTATCTTTATCTCAATCCACGAGTTTTACCTTTTTTTTTTTTTTCTGATTGTCTCCCCCATCCCACTGCGGGGGAGTGAGCAAATGGCTGTGTGGTGTTTAGCTGCCTGCCGGGTTAAACCATGACATTAGAGAACATTAAAACAAACTGGACATGCACGAGTCATCAACCTCATTAAGTTCAACAAAGGAAAGTGCAAAGCCCTGCACCTCAGGAAGAACAACCCCAGGCACCAATATATGCTGGGGGCCACCCAGATGGAAAGCAGCTCTGCAGAAAAGGACCTGGGGGTCCTGGTGGACACCAAGTTGAACATGAGCCAGCAATGTCTCCTTGCAGCAAAGGCGGCTGATGGTATCCTGGGCTGCATTAGGCAAAGTACTGCCAGCAGGTCAAGGGAGGTGATTCTTCCCCTTTACTCAGCACTGGTGAAGCCACACTTGGAGTACTGTGTCCAGGTCTGGGTTCCCGACTACAAAAGAGACATGGATGAACTGGAGAGAGTCCAGTGAAGGGAAATGATGAAGGGACTGGAGCATCTCTCCCATGAGGAAAGGCTGAGAGAGCTGGGACTGTTCAGCCTGGAGAACAGAAGGCTCAGGGGGGATCTTATCAATGTATATAAATACCTGAAGGCAGGGTGCAAAGAAGACAGAGTCAGGCTCTTTTCAGTGGTGCCCAGTGCCAGGGCAAGAGGCAATGGGCACAAACTGAAACACAGGAGGTTCTGTCTGAACATTAAGAAACACCTTTTTTACTGTGGGGGTGACTGAGTACTGGCACAGGTTGCTCAAAGATGTTATGGACTCTCTATCCCTGGACATACTGAAAACCTGACTGAACACAGCCCTGGCCATCCTGCTCCAGCTGACCCTGCCCAGAGCAGAGCGTTAAACTGGATGGTCTCCAGTGGAGCCTCCTGGCATCAGCCATTCTGTGATAGACCAGGTCATTACAAGGAGAAGTCTGGCAGCTGCTCTGGTTATTCTTTGCATCAAGAAGTTCACATCCTCGATTTCAGTAGCTTTTTCATTTTCATGTAGGTAAAATCACAGAGTTTTATTTGACACCACTTTTGGAAAATACTCACTTGTGTGAAGAAAAAAAAACAGCGTAAGTATGATTACTGTTGTAATTATCCATAGAGATAAGATATTATATTATTTGCATAATTAATTTTATGTACAGATGCATCAAAGGCAATTTAGTATGAAACATTTTATTAGGTTCTGTCAATAGCGATGAAGAGAGTTTTATTTCATTTCACTGTAGTTCAAAAATACTCCTAATGGTGCTGTTTCTAATTTCCTGTTTGGGGAACCAATTGTGCTATTAGCAAAACAAAATCCTCTATTGTTTTTAGCAGCAATATCCAGTTTTTATAATGATTATTTCCTGGGAGATTTTTGCAGACATTGAAATGGAATAGATAAGTCAAGTGACATACAAATCTTTAGAATTAAATCCTGAAAGCATGTTCAATGTGATGTTTGCTGTGACACATAGTTTATTGGTGTTCCTAACCTTGTGACACCCTTTTAGTTACATTTATAATTAACTATTATTTCAGCCGTATTTCTAGCAACATTTTATTTAGAAAGTATCTGATGAAAATAGTACTTTCTTGGAAAATATAACAGCTCTTCTATCAACATAGATAAATACTGATATATTATAAATGTAATTATTTTTGTTAATTAAATGTTAAGGTTGAGAGAGAGAACGATCAAGACATTCTCAAGATTGGTGTAATTGCCTGGACCACAAAAGGACGGAATTGAACCCAACATTTCATCAAAGTGGAAAATTGTTTCTTCTGCATATTTTCTATTGTGTAGATTAAATGAGTGTACTAAAATAGCACATTAACATTTGCATACAAGGTAAACAGGACATATATTATATATATGATGTAGTCAATTTAACAGTGCAGTACACATATGCTAGATATCTATCTGATTAGATATTTAAATAATGTTTGTTTTTATTTCTGGTACAGTTGTTCTTGAGAGCTAAGTGCACTCAGTTGAAGTTCATTTGCTGCTTGAGTATCTCTAAGCAGAATAATTTCTTAGAGGGTGCCTATGAGCTACCCATGCAAAAATAAAACATTAGTCAGCGTCAGAAGATATTACACGGTAGAGTGTTATTTGTCTAACGACTATGTTGGTGTTTATTCTGGGTGCGTGGGTTGTATTTAGCTTATGTTTTGTGATTACGATTTTTTGTCCTCATGACAGTTTTGCTTTATAATCTGTTCAGGTAAGAATCTTTCAAAGACCATTATGAAAGCTACCAGTTTAGTTCAATACCATTTCATTCATAAGAATTTCTTATTCTACAATGTCACTTGAATGTCTTCTAAAAGCTGCTGAATTTTTTATTGACCTCATGATTATTCAAGTTGTGTATACCTTTGATTTTGTCATAGTAGCTTTAGAAAGTGCCCTTTTAAGTGGAGAGGAAATGAACAGTAAATTCTCTCCCTCTGCCTCTTGCCTCTTTTTTTTGTTCTTCCACTCCGACCCTTCAGGACAGCAATGAAGCACATATTTAAGCACAAATATATGCCAGGGTCCTGTGGAATCCATGAGTTGTGTCTGAGTGCTTGTCTAAAGCACAATTAATGTAAGCCAGGTTAAAAAAAGACACCCAAAGCTGATCTTACAAAAAAATACCCCTAAAAATGATGAATAAATGGTCAACATTTGCAGCCTTTCAAATACACATCCTACCAACAGAATGATGGGCTTGATGCTCATAGCTGGCTAGCAGATCTGAACTCATGGCACTGGGTCACCTCAGAAACATACCTCACATTTGGAGGCTGTTTTGCCCAAGTGCTAATAAAAATAAGTAAAATTACATAATATTTTGAACAAAAATGCTGACAATATTTTTCTCCTTCTTGCATTGCTAATGTTTCTTATTTGGGGATAATTTTTCCAAAGGAAAAGTTGCTTGAAGAAATGATTCTGCTTTGTGTTTCTGAAGGCTTATGGGATTAAGTCACGAAAAGACGTGATTGGGACAAGCGAAAGTGTTTCAAGCTTCTTTTGGTTTTATTATGAGCATGTTACRCATTTTGTATTAAAAAAAAACTTTTTGTGGCTGTGTTCATATCAAATTGATTAGGACTTTCACAGGAACCATCTGTTTTAGCACAATCCTCAGCCTTCCAGAAGTAAAAAAAGAGAATAAAGAAATGAACTAAGATGTCAGGAATATTCCCTGCCTACTCTGCTAAACAAAGACAGAGTAAGGAATACTCTCTCACAAGACTTGCAGTGTTCAAAGCTCTAGTTTGACAGACATGGAAGGTTCCTAATGATAGCAGATAAAAACAGTTTCAAGGGGGCAATGACAAGCCTAAAGACCAAAGGAAAGAGACAGGGCAAGAAACAATAGTCTTGGGGTAAGTATCTTATGGCAGGACCCTGAGGATGCTTGGTAATAAACAAAATCTATACAGATGTTCAGCTGATGGATGTTGAAGGGGTTTGCCTGTTGGGAAAACTCAGAAAAACAACCAAAATGAACTTTTCTGTTTCATATTCCAAAGTTGGAGCTCACAGATCCTAACTCCCAGTCTTACACTCTCCGAAGTCTCACATTACTTTTTGCTCCAAAGTCACATGGGCACAAGAACATACGAGAAAAAGTAGTAGAAATGGGAGTAATTGAGCAAAAGAGATGTGATCTCTCTCGGCTCATTTAGAAAAACGAATTATTTTAATTGCGAGTCTGACACATCTTTATAAAGTGCATGAAAATATAGGCCTGTAGATTTTTTTTTTAAGGTTGGCCTACAGGGGTTCATTCAAATCTTTGCTGAACAGCTTACTGAAGCTCTAATTGAAACATTTAATTTGGTCCTCCATAAAAATACCTCGAAATACATTTTATCACAGTACCAGCAAATATTAAATGTTACTTATTACTAGGAGGGAAAAATGATCCCGTGAAAAATTGATTTTTGCTTCAGAGGTGCCAGAAGGAAGCTAATTAAAAAAATGCACACTGCATACATGAAGTAAGTCAGTTTTGATTATACAGTGAGATTTTCAGTGTGAAAGGACAGTGTATTTCTTCATTGTTTTTTAATTCTAAGTAGCATGTGGGAGGATCTGTACGTATCTACATGTACGTAATATTGTGCACTCTTCACATAGCAAGTATTAATTTAAAACACAAACAAAGGAATCAAGGACAACTGTACCATAAATCAAGGACAAACTGAAGAAAACTGAAACTATATAAAATATCTCTCTCTTTTTTTTTTTCTTTTTCTTTTTGTGTGTGTGTAATGAAATAGCTTTTGAAGAAATTCTTGGTTATGTCTGACATTTCTACTGATGAATGCTGGTGTTCACTGGGGCATACTAATAGGGAAAACAAGGAACAATTGAATGTCTTGAAGTGAAATGAGGGTCATTTTAAAGATATGCATAGAGGAGTCTTAGCCACTAATAAATGCAGCCTGTGCAACCCAAGGTTGATAAGAAGATGAAGTGCCACATGTCTGTGAAAGAATCTGCAGAAGTTAAATCCTTCTCCTGCATGAAAATCTCTGGCTACTTTTCCTCTCTCCTAAAATTGCCACAAAGTCAGGTACTGTTCTTCTTTCTCAAACTGCTCTGCAGTTTGCTGTGAGCCCAAGAGAGAAATTTAAACAAGGTGTGAGTCCTGCAAGGCAGTGGGAACGTGGAGCACTGTAAGCACACGGGCCACCACTTGAAGGTGGTACACAGGAAAGCCACCTCAAAGTGGTCTAGAAGATATCCTGGAGATGGGTCAGGAGGAATGAACGCAGCTTGTGCAGCAGCTTACTCCATCAAACCACTTTATTGGCACTGTTGTCCTGTGAAGTGGTGGTGGCTCAGTTATTCTTGGGGAAAATATGTTTTCATTCTTTTTTCATTATAGCAAATTATTAGTATTCCTTTTATAGAATTAACAGGTAATTAATGACGTAGAGATATTTTCATTCTGCTGTTGCATTTACAAAGATTTACTTAATCAAGCATGAATTTCCTGTGGGTTTTAACCAATTAAAAGAATAAATAATGTTTGACCAATTGATGAGCCATTATTCAAGAAAAACAAGAAAGGAACCTCATCCTGAATTGTTTGCTAAAACTCATCAATTTAAGTAGAAGGAAGCTGCAATAGTATGTTTTATCAGTATTACAAAACTGCTTGGCTTAAAATAAACCTAGTGAATCTGTTTAAAAGGTGAATGTAAAAAAAAAATATATATTTCCATTCCAAATTGAAAATAACCAGCAAAATGTCAATTTTCCAGAAAATATTGACTTGGGATTATAGAATCAGTTTTGTATAAATTGTTACATAATTTCGATATGGTCAGGAATACTCCTGAGTCTTCAAACCTCATAATCTTGCTATTACTATGCTTGAATTTATCTCAAGATTTTCTGATGAGACCAATGTTTATTCTCTGCCTTAATATAAGAAATAAAATGAAGCAGAAAGAGGTGATTGTGATCAAAAGACATATAATTAATTCATGCATTAAAACTTAAACATTAAGAATGCCAGAATTTTTTGTTATTTTTCAATAGTTTCTTTTAGTCAGCACCAAAGAAGTGAGCCTTAATAGGGCAAATTACTGGGTAAAGTATAGAAGGTAGGCCATTAGTTAAATGAAGCTATTCTGTGGGCAGAGGAATCATGGAAGAATAGACAGACAGACAGACAGATAGATAAAGAGGGCTGAGACAAATGAAAAATCTGTGGGTTACAGTCTTTGTTAAATGTGAAACTGAAATATATTTTACACTGTTGTAAGCAATCCAGTCTTGAAAATGTTGAATGTACTGAAATAGTTCCTAAAATTCAAACAGTAAAAGGAACCAGTAACACCACAATAGCACGAGACAGGAGAAGATGTAGAAATTGTCAGACATCTAAAATCCGAAGGATGGGGCTATTTTTAACAAAATAAAAGATCATTTAGTCTTGGAGAAGTTGCAGAGAGAAAGAAAAGAAGTACAATGCCTGACCCTGGTCAGATCAAACCCTGACCCTGGTCATATCATACCATCCGTCTTTTGTGCCCAGCTCACGTCAAGATAATAGATCAAGATAAAGGCACTTGAGTTTTTAAGACTGCCTTTTTAGAAGTACTTTCACCTTTGAAGGTCTCCACTATTAAAAGCCATTTCTCTTTATACTGATGAAAATCTTTTACTGTACTCTAGAATTATAAAGTTCCTAAGATGAGTGTAAATCAAAATGATGGAAAGAAGTATCTACTGTAAGTGGAAATATTCATAATCATTTTTCCAGCTGATTTCAAGATCCTAAAGTGAATCTATTTTTATTGGGAAACATTAACTTCCAAAAAAAAAATTTGGTATCATTTACATTTCTTAGTACAATAAATGAGCAAGCTTTAAATGACCTCAGCTTTTCATTTTAAGTTCCATAATAAAATGATGTGCAGAGGACACTACACAGAACCAGAGACCACACAAAGTAAAAATGTGTGCCTCAGTAAGTCATTATAGCAACTCTGAAACAAATAATAAGTCAAGATTGCTTAAAGAAGGAAGCAATCCGTCTTGAAAGAGGAAATATCATGTTGGTAATGTTCAAATATAGAATCATAGAATCATACAATCTTTTAGTTTGGAAAAAACCCTTAAGATCATTGAGTCCAACCGTAAACCTAACACTGCCAAGTCCACCACTAAACATGTCCCTAAGCACCACATCTACATGTCTTTTAAATACCTCCAGGGATGGTGACTCAACCAATTCCCTGGGCAGCCTGCTCCAATGCTTGATAACCCTTTCGGTGAAGAAATTTTTCCCAATATCCAATCTAAGCCTCCCCTGGCGCAACTTGAGGCTATTCCCTCTTGTCCTATCATTTGTTACTTGGGAGAAGAGACCGACACCCACCTCGCTACAACCTCCTTTCAGGTAGTTGTAGAGAGCAACAATGTCTCCCCTCAGCCTCCTCTTCTCCAGGCTAAACAACCCCAGTTCCCTCAGCCGATCCTCATAAGACTTGTTCTCTAGACCCTTCACTAGCTTCGTTGGACATGCTCCAGTACCTCAATGTCTTTCTTGTAGTGAGGGGCCCAAAACTGAACACAGTATTCAAGGTGCGGCCTCACCAGTGCCGAGTACGGGGGGATGATCACTTCCCTAGTCCTGCTGGCCACACTACTTCTGATGATATGATAGAGCTCAGTAATGTGGAGTTTTGTATTGGCAAAATGATATTGGAGCACACAGGCAAGGAAATATTTTTCCAGGTTATTCTGATAAATGCTGTTAATAGAGCTCTTCAGCTGAAAATTCTTATGCTCTTTAAACTAAAACCAAGTAAGTTGCTTTCAGTCTGCAGTAAGTTGATGGACCATTTGGAACAAAATAGTAGTATACACGTAAGAGTAAAAGTTGTAGGAGGTCTACATGCAGGAAAAACTGAAAACTTTGTTTTGTTTCTTTTTTTCTGTAGAAGACTGATATAATTCTTTAAATATTTTAAATACTTTAAAACCTTTAAAAGGTTTCTCTAGAGAGGAAAGTAACAAACTGTTGCCTGTTCATGTTTGTATATAAGAAAAATAATGAGCTTAAATTGTCACAAATAAAATACGAAGGAAAAGCATTCTAAAATGAGTAAGCATTAGAATAAGCTCGTTGAAAGAGGTGCAATCAGCAATATTGAAGTTTTTTTAATTGCATTAGAAAAAACATTTCAGGCATAGCTGGCCTTGTCTTTGAAAACCAGAGGGGGACAAGATAAATTCTTTATTCTGTTCTGGTCCATGTCCTATGACTTCCTGATGGAACATCTAACATATTACAAAGTTCCAGTGTAATTTAAGTATACCAATGATCCTTTTCATGAAAGGCATCATTTCTTCAACAATGTTACTCAGTTTTTATTCTTCAAGTCGTATCTGAAAGTGTATTTCTGCTAACACTGATGCCAAAGTGATTTGAGATTTGAGAACGCCTAAAACTTCTAAGGCGGCCAGCATGTAAAAAGATTGTGTTCTGGTATTGCTTTCTATTATGTCAATTTTTAGGTTAGACCACTTAGAATCTGTGGGCAAGCAGTAGGACATTTATAACATTCCGAAGAGCTTCTAATGTTTGTTTTAAAAATATAGACAAAAACTTCAAGATACGAAAATGTTATTGTGCTGGCATTCAGTTGTATAGATAGCATATATCATCTTATTACTTACAGATTCATAGATACGAGAGCTGAACAAACAGTCTACCAGTCTGTTAATTTTTTTTAAAGGCAATATATTTCTTCCTGGAAAATGCATATAGGTGTTTCCTCTTATCTGAAAATTGGCAAGTGAAGGTACTTCTGCCCAACTTAACTGTTCCAACTAAATACTTCTAAGTGTTTCTTAAAGAAAGATACAGTTTAAATTTCCTCACTTCAAATTCCAGTTGTTGGACCTCATTGTGTTTGGGGTGGGATTAATCTCTCCTAACTTCAGCCCCCCTAAAATATATGTGTTTGGTGTTTACGGTTTGTCTAGTTTCCCTCTACAGTCAATGGTAGAGAAAGGGAAACTTAGAGACCAATTCATCCCACCTGAAGATATGTGCCTAAGACAAGCAGGACGAWTTGATGTTTGGAGAGCCTGTTTCCCTCCATGGAATAAAGGAGGAGTCTAAATGAGTGGCTTAGATTAGACACCTAGTTTTAGATGTCCAAAGGAAGGTGACATGCATCCTTCCTTTAATCAGCAATATTGAAGTGCGTTACAGTATTTGGCTTGTTTTCTGGCCCCTGGACTTCTCTTGGTAAATCATTGAATCACATTCAGTATCTTCACTTCACACTCTCTGAAGTTTGGACACGGAACTGTGCTTGGGGACCTTAACAGTGCTGTGGGAGGAGAGTTCATAACTTTCTTATTCCTTCTTCTTATCGCCCTGCTTAATATATCTAAGAGCTGTACAAAATCTTTTCGTGTTAGCATTGCTCTGGCAACTCCCGAAGAGGTGAGTGTGCACAGCAGCCCTGTGTCATAGGATGGCATAGAACTGGATGGACCTTCTGAAACACTGTCTTCTCACTGAAACACCGTGTTCTCCCAGAGCCTGTGTCGATGTCGTGTAACCCAGCCTATAAACCACTCCAACTTAAAAAAGAGTTGAGTTTTGTTCTCCCACTGCTGTTAGTTGATTGCTCCATCGTTTTTCTGTTCTAAAATAAGGCTTTTTAGCATCAATATCCAACTTTTTTTCCACAACCAGTTTATACCCATTTAGTAGTCTTCTAGCATTGTCCTTTAGTTCAAATAGTTCTTACCTTCCCTGGTGATATAAAATAGGGAGAAGTCATAATGACTCTCAGCTATCACTTTGCAATGCAATGCTACCTACCTCATTTTCTTCCTTGTGGCAACTGAAATGGCAAACTTTAATTAATTCTGTCATTCCAACGAGATGCCTCGAGGCAGGCAGAGCCTGGCTTCAGGTCCAAGTGGGCTCACCAATGTACAGTGATATAATACTTGACTAGGTCAGCTGAAATTTTTTGCCTGTTCCTTTTTTTTTTATGTTATCATACCCAAACAGGTGACTCAAACGTAATTTGTGACTGTTATTAAACTCAGGCCTTTGTCTTGCTCCATTGATCCGAAGCTGCTTTGTAGCACAGCAGCTTTTGCTTTTCATCCCGTTTCCAGTCCCTTCCTCAGGATGGTCCAACTGTACCATTTGGATATATATTGCATATGATATGCATATATGTTTGTAGCTGTCACATAATGATAAGCTTCCAAATTTCCTTAGCACACTGTTACCTTTTGTGCCAAAGTCTCTAGCGAAAATGTGTAACAAGATCAGCTATTCAACTGGTCCTACCTGTCCAGGCCCTGAGGGCACCAAGAGGCCTGATGTCCCTGCCCGGCCTCCCCTGGGGTCTCCCCACACCCTGCCCACGGCCCCGGACCCCATTTCAGCCCCCCGGGGCCGTCAGTCCCTGCCCCAGCAACACTGCAGCGGTGCCGGTCTCCAGCTCCCCACAGCCCTGCCCTGTCCAGCCCTGGGCCTCCAAGCTGGGCCCACCTGTGTGTCCACATCCTGGCCTAGCCCCAGCTTGGGCCCAACCCCAGCTCAATGCCTGATGCCTGGGGCTGGGATGGTGGGACGGGCCCAGGCTGTGAGGCCCTGCTCTGGCCCCTTGGGGGAGCCCCCATGGCCGCTGGCCCCTGGGAGTCCCCAGCCTGTGTGGCACCTTGACACTTCCCTAATGCCCTCTCTCTAGCCACGTAATTGCTTTCAGTACAACCATAATGGCCGGTTTCCTACCTGCTCATCTCTGTTTTAGCTAATCATTTCTATAAGCATCTGCAAAAGTATGAGTTTTATAATGCAGTTTGCTTTGAAGTTTACTTTGGTATAAAACAGAGTTCCACCTTTCTTCCCTCAGAATAAATCCTAGCCACCAGTTTTACGCTGGCTAGCTATTAACCACATAGAAGGAGCTGCTGCAAATTAACTTTCAGGAAGACATCACGACTAAAGCTTTTTATACCAAAGAGTTGCCAGAATCTTTTACTGTCAACAAAACAATAAGGCAACATTATGTTAGCTCTTGATGCATTTAACTCCTGAGTCTCTTTGGAAGTGTGGTTTAAAATTGCTGATGTGATTGGTGCTTGACAGGCCATTGCTGAACCTTTTGTTATTTCTTGTCACCTTTTTCTGCATTGTACTACTGAGCCTGGTGGGAGCTGAGAGAACTAAGCTCCTTACTATGAAATAACATTTGATATCAGATATCCAGCAAGAATATTCAGGGTTTGTGCATTCCAGGGACTTGCGGCAATTCTATGTGCACAACTAAAAAAATGCAAGAAGAGACATAAAAGTCCGTGTTGGAGTATTCGCACATAATAGTGGCTATTCCAGCCAGAAAATATTCACTGTTTTAAAAGTTGATAAAATCGTTATCAGAAAGTTCAGAGACATACAATTCAATAAGCACTGTCAAGCTAAGTAGAAAAATGACCTGTGAAAGGCCAGCAAATTGGAGTTGGAATAGTATGAACATGCTTTCTGCCAGCTTAAAAATTACTTACTCTTTCCAATATGTTGTCTTATCAGTATACCTAAAGTAATTCATGGGCCATCAGAAAGTGTTAGGCAGCATAATTTTATTGGTAACATTCAAATGTGAGGTGAAAGTGCTTCCAGTGCAAGGTCCATGTCTTGAGATGTTCATGCACTCATTTATGGGAGGATTTGTTTAATCTGGCTTTAGCCATCTAAAAGTTTTCTTTAAGCATCTCATCTACTGTAACTACATTTAATGGTGAGAGAGCACTCAAGGGAGTCTTCTTCCCAATCATATTAAAAATCAGTTTTAGCACTCAAGTGAATGTTTTTTGACAACTGTAAAGGGAGCCCAAATAAATAACAGCCTGAGTATCTACACCTTTGTGGGGTAACATTAGGTCAGAAAAATCATGCATCTTGCCAAATATGATGTTCCTTGTTGCCTGTTCTGTGCTGACACAGTTTATCTGGGACTATGATGGTGACAGTAGCGTAAGTGTGTTTTATGGAAAGGAACATAAAGAATGGCTGAATTACACAAAATGTATGAATGAAGATATGCAGACCTTTAATAATGCATGACAGAACTGAAATGGGGTGCAAAGCATTTTGTTTTCTTGAGAATGACTCATCTTTCCAAAAAATTGCATTGTAAGAGAGAAAAATCACAACCCCAAATGATACATTGCAAAGCTTTAGCTATCACAGAATGTTATGGATCGTATATATGATGAACAAGTTATTGTGTTTGGGACCTCAGTCCCCTCAGCCTCAACAGGCTGTTGCAGTACTAGGGCTGTGGTTCAGCAAAGAACTTGAATGAACTGAAGCATTTTTCTCTGTACAGTTGTGTGATAAAATTAAACATATATGTTTTAATACGTTTTGCATTGAGGCTTTCAGGCAGACAATATTTCTGACTCTCAGGACAAGCTAAAATAGTTCTTTTTGTCTGTGCCTCTGTGTTATTTCCTGTCTTGTGTTTGGGATATTGGGGCAACATTACCTTGCAGTGTGTTCTTAGTACATTATGGGAAGTCATAAGCACCGCAGGAATATTAAAATTAAAGAATAGAAAAGGAAGAAAGTGCAGATCACACTTCAGTTTCTCCAAGAAGAATTGGGACCATCCTCACTCACAGGCTTTTCCTGTTTGATGTGAAGGTTAAAACATTTATAAACATTACGGGCATACTTCAGCCACCTAGCTAGATATGGGATGGATCTGAAGCCTTTAAAGACATTTGCTTCTCTGTCAGCTATGTGTGGACCTTGGAAACTTACTCTAGGAGATCTGATTCATTAACAGCAAAGGAAAGTGTGTGCTGCATGGCTAACTCAGGCAGAATAAATCAGCCTGAGTTCTGTCTGAGTTTGTCTTTTTTTCCTATGCCCAACACTCCCACAATTTTCTCCTGAAAAGTTCATTGAAAAGTTTCATTTTGAAAAAAAATTACATTGTTCCTACGGCTTGACTGCATTACATTAAAAGTTTGGTTGACTTTCTATTGTCCAGGTTAACGGGGAGCTGAGTGAGATACACTGGTCAGTGGGAAAGCCAGGTAATACTGGTTGTATGAGCTGAAGTCTATAGGCAGCCTGACCACTGGAGCACAGGGAGCACAGTGCAGAGAAATGGAAATGGCTCCACAGGAATCAAATCAGGCATAGAAGGGCAGCACTGAGCCACAGTTGGTAAGCTTTGCTCAACTTCAGTGCAATACATACCTGATTACTTCGGTGTCTCTGTAAATGGGCTTTCTGTCATTTCCTGTATAGAAACATTCACTAAATCTACATAGAAGCACCTCAGTGCAGATTCCACACTGCAGAAAATCAGACTTACTCTTTCTGAGCTAAAGCTGGACCTGGAAGCAGTACAGTCAAGTTTTTGCAATGCTGCACCTGAACAGTGCATGATCTTGCAGACCAAACATATATGGAACTAGCTCCAATGTCTCTCTGTAATATAGACAATAAAACTCCACTGGTATTCCTCTCAGCTTTACATAGCTGCCTACCGCTAAGACAATTTCCTTTTATTCTCATTGTTCTGACAATGCAGCCAGTTGAATTCCATTTTACAGATATTTCCCATCCCAGATAGCTAACAGACAGGTACAGAAGCTATTTCAAAGACACCAAGACATCTCATCTTCTCCCAAAAGTCTTTAGATTCACAAGTGACCATTATTTCACTGATGAATGTTTTTAAAACGTTTAGTCTAATCTGTTTCACTTGGAATTGCAGTGAAACACCAGGAAAAAATCTCTTCTCAAGCAAAATTGGACACTTCTAGAATTTGTGGAAGATGGGTATAGGTTTGCTTTCTCTTCTTCTGTGCAGAAAAATGACAGAAGAAAAGAGTCTGAGCTGTGGATGACAATTAGCATTGTGTCAGATTATTTGGCAGAAGGCAGGAAAGGTGCTCCAAGTAAAGGATGTCATTCTGACATCCATGCAGTCCAGTCATCCACCAACAGCTTCATCTGCGTGAGGGACTGCTGCCTGCAGAGTCTTCGTTGCTTGGAAGGGAACAGATTCTGCAGCATCCAGTAAACCTGTCTAGTATGCTGAAATCACATAACAGCCTGACTTCTACCTGTGAGCTTCGATGAGGTCACCATCTCCTTTCTGAATGGCAGGTAACTGAAAGTGAGTAAGAGAGAAGTCCCTCTTCACAGAAGTTCTCCTTTATAATGCAAAATGTTTCTTGCATCCATATACATATAGACCAGGTACAATCTGATTCTTTGTTCTTTGAGATGAACCCACTTCAATGCTTTACATGCAGATTGTTCTCCTGTAGATTGCCTTGCTGAGTAGAATAAGAAGGTTCGTCTTTGTATTCGAAATATGTTGGAATTGCCAAAGCAGGACAATCTGAGTCT
Organism: Phoebastria nigripes; assembly: GCA_035582835.1. Classification (NCBI taxonomy): domain Eukaryota; kingdom Metazoa; phylum Chordata; class Aves; order Procellariiformes; family Diomedeidae; genus Phoebastria; species Phoebastria nigripes. The sequence continues at coordinate 86,408 of JAYKAV010000154.1, read as the reverse complement.
TTTCATTTTAGTCTTAAAATTTATAAGGAATGAACAATCATGCATGGATAAATAAGTATTGATCCAGATTTTCAGTCTAAATTTAAACCTTTGTTTAGATTTACAAACAATCAGGTAAATGTTGAGCTTTCTTCTCTGTTATTCCATGCCCTCAGTTTTTGCTGTTATAGAAAGGGAAAATGTGTTGAAATACACCAAGAAAGGCCACCCRATGAATATAATGTGATAGCGTGTGCAGACATTTTGTGTTGCATTGGCCCAAATGTGTCCTCAAGAGCCCAGGTTTCTCAAAGAGTTCAGTTAGGATTGAGCAGGCATCTGACCTATTGGATGGCACACAAACTTTATCAGTAACTAAAAACACAATCTAAAAAAGTCCCTGTATAAATAGAACCTTTAATCCTTCTGAGGTAAAACAAAGACAGGGAGCAAATTGTCTGTCAAAAAACAGCTGGCACAATAAATCTAAAAAGATCTCTTGCTGACACTAGTCAAATATCTGTAGGGGAAAAAATGCCATGCAACTCTGYGTCAAAATAATAGAGTATATTTTGGTACATGAAAACTGATGTAACAGAAGCTCAACAAATCCATATTGGGTGATGATTATTAACAGCATTCAAAAACAAACAAGCAAACAAACAAACAATGGAAAAAACTAAAACCACCCAGGACCTTTCCAGACATGTCCAAATCAATTTGTGGTCCTTGTGACACTGAACCCTTACCAGTGCCATTTGAAGGCATTCTCAATTCTTCAGGCTTTGGAAGAGGGATAGTTTGTTCATCAACCAGTTCAGCAAGGTCTGGTGTATCACCAACAGCTATGATGCTTACCATGTCTCAATCACTAACATTAATATGGTTGGCTTCTCTTTGAGGAGCAGAACATGCTAATATGTGTAATAACTTTAACTCTGGTACTGCTTTCTTACTGGGAGTTTACCCTGCACCCTCCTCTAAAACAGGTGAGGAATATCGCCTTCTGGAATGCCCCTCTCTCTACAGGCTGTCGAGAAAACTTAAAAGATTTTGTGCAGCTAAAATTTGATTATATGAATGCTACCCTACATGGCAAAGTAAAGCAGCATGATGATTTACTTTCTTAAAGGTAAGCATGTGCTGAACTGCTTTACTTATAGCCAGCTGCTTGAGCTAGCAATGCAAGTCATTAGGACTGGTTCAGCTGGTGCTCGTCAGGAGAGGTTCAGTGATACTGATAATGCCATTAAAACACACGAAACAATGACAGCATAATGAGGCCCATGGTTTAGCATGGAAATCAAAATCACCATGACTATAGAAAGTAATGTGAAGATATAGATATCTTGCTGTCAACATAATAATAGAAAATAATTCATAACTATGGCCTGATCTTACTGTCATTGAAATTGTGGCAAAAGACCCAGTAACTTCCATCACTGGTAGACTGGAACTATAAATCCTCTTTGGTCTCAGCTCTTAGATATTCCTCTTGTCCAGATGCTATTCAAACAGTTTCCTATAATTTCTATTGGAAATATCACTGTTAAAGTCATACATACGATGACTTAATCTTCAAGTCTTTTCAGCTTAAAGACTTGAGATGCATTAAAATGAACTTCTGAGGCACAGTATTGGTTAATAACTTCACTTCCCGTTCATAATTATTTTTATCAGTTTTATCCCCTTGCAGATTTTTAATTGTTTAAAGACCATAAAACATAACATTGTCTATTAGAAAAAAAGAAGCAGCAGCTCTTTTATAACATAACATAACATAACATAACATAACATAATGTAATATAACATAACATAACATAAACATAATTCTAGTGTTGGTGTTATTAACATAAAAGGATATATTGAAAGATTTTTTAAAACTGTTACAATCTTTAATGATAGTAATCAACTTTTATATTTCTGTAGTTTTCTGTTCTCTGCATCTCTTTTATTATATCATCTATCCTTTTAACTTAAACTACTTTTGCCATTGACAGGAGGAAAAAACTGTCCATTTCTTTGTTAGTATTAAGTCTTCATATACTCTCATTTATGAAGGAACCTTGTCATGTGCCTAAATTTCAACATGTGAGTAGGTAGATTATTTTCACATATATAATATTTGTTCATAATTTCAGGCTAAAAACATCCTTAGAAGTGTTACTCGCAGTTCAAGTAAGTTATCTTAATTCATTACTTTGAGAAAAAGATGTTACAACATGTGGAACAGTGAGGGATTTGAATAAGGAGAAAGGAGAGAGGGTCAATATCTCTTTTTTGGGGCAGAGAGAAGTAGTTATCACTTATGGTAGTAAGTGGTGGAATACAAGATAATTGCATTATGCCAGAAGACCAGTGTCGCTTACTGATTCCCTGACTTTTATTATTCAGAGGAGTTGTGTACTTTAATTCCCAAGTATGTCTTACAAGGATATTTTATAGGCTTTCTTTTAGGATTAGGAATGAGAAATTGCAGATGGAGTAGTGTAAAATGTTCTGGTATGAATAACTTTGTAACTGGTAGCAAGGCCATGGCTAAAAAATGGAAAATAATAATAAATACTATATATAAATATTTTGCAGCAAGTATGCATAGCTAAATTTTACTCACATCTACATTATTCACATTCCCACATTATATCCCACAGTTTAGTACAATTACACATTATTTTATCACTGATATAGAGAACAGCTTAGCCTTGCCATTTTTTTGAAAGAAAGTGGGAGATGCTAGGGGAAGTTGACATATGCAGATATGAGAGGGAGAAGCTACAAAGATTTTTCATTCTACAAAAGTATCTCCAGAAACTACTGGAACACACATCTTTGATACTGTCCTATCTACTTGCTCTATGTAGTGTATGGAAAACTCTCTGTAATATTTGTGTGTTAAACATCATGTCCCTCAACAAACAGCTAAGGAATGTGTTTCTTACCAGAACTGCGCTGACTGGGTTTGTCTCCAGAGATTTGAATGCTGATGAACAAGCTCCTCTAGGCAGTCTGAAAAGACTATGAACAGACCTCTGTAAAGCAGCTGTGGGAATAGACTCAAAGGGAAAACAAAAGCTTTCCAAAGGTCATGGCATTATATGGTGGTATCAGTGAGCCACAGAAAATAACTCCTATCCAAGAACAGAGCAAGCAGAACACTTTGAACAACTCTGGGAATGGAGAATTTGGGAGATACTGTATAGGAAAACAGGAAAAAAATATAACATTACCTACTGATAGTATTAGACACAGATGATGTGATTAAAGTGAGAATAAAAGACAGAACTCCCTCAGGAATCTTTCTTGAAGATGTATCATTCCTTCATTCCCTTTGCTCCTTAGGTGAAGTGGGAGAAAATAATAATTCATAGAAGTGCCAGATTTTTTTTTTTTTTTGCTTGCTGAGAGATGGTAAGGAATAAAAAAGCTTTTTTGTTCATATGATGTTACAGAAAGCATTTTATTAAGTGTTTTAGCAAAAATAAATTTATTATTTCTAGTATCCTGCAGATCCTTTTTCTAAAATTCTCAACTGACAAATCCCCACCCTGCATTTAAATACTATGTAAAGAAGCAGGATTCTATCACCGGTTTCAATGCGATAAACAGTTCAATAGTTCTTTAAATTACAAATATACAGGGCAGGTGGAGCATTTGAACTATTGATTCACCTAAAATTTAATGTTGTGACTCACTGACGAACTGTAACATATTCATAGGATTTAGTAAGAAAATATTAGGGTTCTTGCCTATACTGGGTCTCAGAAACATAGTTTTGCACAAGGAAAATACACTATTACTTAGATAGTGCTGTTTGACAAAAAATCCCTGTATGGTGTAAATGGCATTTCTATCTTCCCTTTAGTAAGCCAATTTGCACCAAATGAAAATATTTGTTCTTTCAGATGTCTCTCACAGTAGCAATTATCAATCTTGTAATTGATGTGATTATGCATAATTCTGAATGTAGTCTATCAGTCCTTGAGAAACTTTGCACTCTTTGTCTTTTCCAGGGGTAAATTCAAATTAGTAAATCCTTTCCAAATGAAAAGATTTCTAATTATTATTTTACTGACAAATGCAAATTTTTGCATTATTTAATTTGCAAGGATGGTATAATGACCATCCTAGATTCTAAGGTGTTTTTCAATAATATTTGTTCAAGCAGAATGAACATTTCTCATTTATTTAAAAAATATCATGCATGAAAAAATCCTTACCAATTTCTTAACAGATGTTTTTATGGGATAGTTTTCCTTGGATAGCTATTTATGTACCTTACAGTTTACTTTTACATAGGTGGTCAATAAAAAACACATCCACAGCAGTTGTGGAAAGAGATAAACAATACTTGAGGTATCCAGACAACTTTGCAGAGGTCATTGTAAGTCACCCAACTAACCATTAAGCTAACTTCTTACAAATGCTGATAAAGGATTGGCTTAATTTTTGTTACCTTTGTCTCAAGCTTAAAAAATCCATTATACTTTTAGTCTTGTATGCATTAGGTATCTTCTTGATTTGTAATAATATTTGATAGTCAGAATCTTTCTCTACATTCTTAGGAATTTTGGAAAGATATCTTCAAATCCAGCAGTCTTTCATAATTTAATCTGCTCAAGACCTTTGTTCACCTCCTGCACTAAACATAGAATTTTGACAGTTTGACATGTTTTAATTGACTTATTCTTGGGCTTTATTTTCATGATGTATTTATTTGGTAGCTAATGAGCTGTTGGGCTGTAACATTTGAATTTTGTTTGTCAAGGTTTCTAGACGTTTTGCTTCATAGCCCTAAGGATTAGACTGATTTTAAAAAGCTCTGTATCTCCTGGGCTTGTGGTGGCATCACATCATTGTTGTCCAGCCCAAAGCAAAGATTAAGGAGAAGTAGGAAAATTTGCTTTCTGGTTGTATCTATCGCTCTTCACTGATTAAATACTGTCTGAGACTTGTTACCCAAACTTTTAGATTGCTAAACTTAACAAATATGAATCCTCTTGGTTATTCATTCATCACACAATAATACTGAAATTTTTACAATGGCATAGAGATCCATAAAATGTATCACCTGACATAATGATTTAGTTGGTTAGTCTGTTTTGGTTACAGATTTCGATAAAAGCATATATTTATTGATTTTAAGGGGATGAGCTTGTTTCCATAGAACGGTTTCTCGAAGATAAGAGGTATTAGTGCCTTCAAAACATTATTCACTTATCTCACATTGGAACACAGAAATCTTTCACATTTCAGTATTTTCATGCCAGAACTGTTGGCTGTCTGAAAAGATCCTGAAAAAGACTTTGTATAGCACTGGATGACAGAATTCTTTTTTCTATCCTAGAGTCTGGCTAAGGGCACCCACATGTGGAACTGCCTGATGTGTTTTCACACTCAACAGAAAGGACTTGAGGAGGTTTCTAGGTACATCTGGAGACTTCTCATTTGGTTATGACACCATTGGGTGGAAAGTTCCATTCCTGATAGTGTTAAACAGCAAAATGGCAATACTTGTTAGTGAACCGGCTTTATTGTGATCAGTGAAATATTTAACAACTGAAAGTTGAATATCTGCTTTGTCAAAGAAACTGGCAACACACACTCTCGCTAACAGAATACTCCGGTCTTTCATTAATTTCATGCTATATTTATGCCTTTGATGGCTCATCCATCTTTTCCACACTTTCAAATATCTCACATTCTCTACCAACATCTGAAATTTCAAGAACTGGAGACTGGAACCAAATGTCARAAGCATGTCATTGGGGTTCCAGCCAGGATTGCTGAGACATCTTTTAGATTTGTCTCAATATAACCTCGAATGGCAAAGGTATGAAAATGATAAGTACTGGGACAACAAAGTATCCTGACATTTATTTAGATTGTGCAGATGTGGTTTTCGGTGATGCTTTGTTTATGATTACTCTTGTTTTACCTGGGTAGATTGAAATGGATGCACTTGACATGTCATCGTGTCTGAATTTTCCCTCTTAGTCTCTACAGAATAGTACAAACTATTTTCCTTGTTTCAGAAATGCAGCATTAATAGAAGTTTAAGCAGCTCAGCTGTTTATCCAGTTATAGTTGTGCTGAACAAATCTGGATGACTGACTGAAAACTGAAACTTGACCTATAGGAGTAATCTGTCTGAGAAAAGGACATGGGTGTGTAAGCATGGAGTTATAACATAGATTTTTCCCATGCTGAAAGCACTTAGAGCTGCTTGGAAGCAGCACAAAGTAGAGACAAGTTGCTAGATAATGGAAACAATACAGATGATGGTCACATTTCATAAACACCAAAAAAAGAAAGAAAGCATTTTTACTGTGACCTCTTCCACTCTCATCTAGTAGCATTACTGATATTAATAATTGTATTAATTGTCTAATATTAATTGTAAAAGACTTTGTAATGAATTTTTCTATGTTTGTGCAAAGTAATCTTTGCTGACTTGTTACCCATGGGGAACACTTTTTCCTTTCCTAAACAAAGGCACCAGTTGCCTGTTAAGTTTAAGAAGTTTTATTTTCTTTCTCTTTTTTAAGTTTTATTTTCTACTGTCAATTATTTTCAAGGTTAATGAACTGGAAATTAGTTTGCCTTTGCAATTCCCAGAATCTAACATTGGTGGAATCTCCTGTTATGTGAAATATTGTGGCAAACTATAGGTAAAATAGTGGCAATGAGTGCAAAACACATAGAATGTTTCTGCATGTGTGGGTTTCTAATGTCAGACACAAGTTAAAGGCATTGATTAATACACTTGTGATTGATTCCATTTGTAATTACTTTCTTTCTCCAGTAAGACTCAGTTTTAAGTGCAATAATAGCACAGAACACTGCGGTTAATTGTGTGTGTTACGGCTTCTAAAATGGTGTGCACGATTCATTTGGAGGTCTTGCAATGTACATGCACAAGCCAAATAAATTAAAAATAAAGGCCTCTTATTAATAATGATTTTTTGACACTTGGCATAGTCTTTTGTGTTGCGTGAAAAAATAGACACACGGCTGTTAATTGACAAGGTAAGTAATAATCCTTTGATTACAGTAGCTAAAGGCTGTCCTTTAATGGATTTTACTTGTCACTTTTAATTCTTTTTAATCTATGTCTGCATTTCATTAGAACGGCTTTATCATTCTGATGGCCCTCCTGTCGTTATTCTGATTGAGTTAATGGGTTGTCGTCATACCACGGAGCTCCAGCATAAAATATAATAATGTTATATTTATAGTCTTCAGGGACATTTTTAAGATGATTGCTTTGCCAATCAGCTTTTCTGGTTTTACATAGTACATTATTGTAAATGGAGTGCTGTATTTTGCTTTCTCTTGCCTGGTAGGTACTCTGAGCAAAGCTTCTGTCTTAATCTTCCATGACTTAATCTACCTAGAAAATTCAACAGCCAGTTGGTGAGGGAGCTAGAAAAGGCCTGCTATAATTTTCTGTCCTGCTCTTCAGCTGCAATTTTGACTTTCTGTTTAAAAGCTACATGCCTGCACTGCAGTTTTCCTAACAGATGATACAGGTACTTGAATATTATTCAAAAACTTACCTGAGGTCTCATAATGCAGCTATTAAAGTGGATTTGTTGCTACCTTGCGTTCTCAACTACAGCTGTACAGCTGAAGGATGCATGATATTTAGGCCTTTATGCTTCATTTACTTGTCTTTGGAAAAACTAGTGTTCAAGGTACTGTATTTTTTCCACATTATTGAGGAAAAATCTGATTAATTGCTAATAATTTTAAAGATAATACCATTTAATGGAAGAAAACCTTGTTAAATAATTGTGGAACATGTGTCAGGCAGCTCATGATTAATTTTATAACTATATTCTTTAAAAATTATGCTGGTTGCATATAGAATAATGCTTGGGTGGACAAGAATATTTGTCTTTTTAGGTTGAGAGAAGCAATATACTGTACAATAAATTATTATAGAGAATCCATAAATACAGTATTGATGATTATATCTGTGATACAAGTCCAGCTGTGACACCGACCCATGCTGTTGGTATTGAACTATATAATACTCTGCTGCAGAACAGATGTCATAATTGTAATAGTCAACATTTTATGATGTGTTTTTGGAAAGTTTCCTAGAGCATGACTTACTTATATGTTTATAACAATGAATTAGCTTTGCCTACGAGCTAGGAAATGAGGAAGATATGTGGAAAATAGCTACCTAAATTAATACATTTTTATTTTTAAAATAATTTCAATGTAACAGTTTCATTTCTCTCTTTTCTGTAGAGATTTGCTAAAATGGGGTGCAGTTTTCAAAGAACATTAGTACTTACATTTGTTGTCTAAAAATTGTTGAAGAAGCAGAGATATCCTGATAATGTATTATATCACTAGGTAAGGTTTTCAGGACTGTAAATAGAAATGCAGAGGATTTTTTTAAACTGTATTCTATAAAGAAAAAATATCTGTTATATTTCGGGTAGTCTGAGTTGGTAGTGTTAAACGGCATTTTCTTGAAGAGGGCTACTTATATACCTTGTGTTACTTAAATCTATTAAAATGTTAAGCAATGGAGAAGAAAAATGCTGTGTCTGTCAATATGTATATATTCATATTTACACGTATGTTTGCTTATGCTCACTGTTCTTGCAATTAACTGTTTAATCGGAGAGGGGGGAATTAAATATTTGTTTTATTTTAGTCAATGAAACTTTTATTTGAGACACACTTTCATATGCTACATTATTAGCAGACCTTAAGCATGTAACAGATACCTGACTGTAATCTTTGTTCTTTCCAGTTCCACTGTATTAAATTGCAAATGTTAAAGCTTGGTGAATCATATGCTACTGCTGCTGCAAAAGAATGGTATTTTGTTGAAGATCCAGTTGCAACTATATTTACATGTTCTAATCAGAGATAGAGGCTCCAGAACAATAACCTCTATGATTTTCTCCTGGAACCACCAGAGGACATCCTTTGGGCTGTCTAGCTTTTATATAATTACTATTATTATTATATGCATTCCTATAGTGCCCAGGAACCCTAGCTGGAAAGGAACTCCATCTGAGTCCTCCTATACTATTTCTGCATGAGGAAAATCCAGTATGAAATCTTTACAGTACAGACAAAGCTCACTTCTTCACAAATTCTGTCCCATGCAAATCATTGAGTCCGAGTGCAAGATATGTAGAGATTTTTTGATAGTAGCAACCTGTACACTTTTTGAAAACCTTTCAAATACAAATATTTTCAAAACACTATACTTAGTGCCCAGGCTCTTGTCATGTGCTTTCCCTTTTCAGGTAGCTACAGCAAAATGGCTCACATCAGCATTAGTATATTGCACAGAAGTCCATATAACGGCACTCTGAGAAATGGAGAGATTTTGGTGGTTCACAGGCATTCCTATTATCTTGTAATTTTTAATGATTTCTAATATTGTACCTACTGTCTAAGCTGTTTTCCAATTCCAGTATGTCAGCAGTTATATAGATTACTGCTTGACTCGGATGGAAGCAGCCTCTCCTGTTTTCTGCACTTACTTAGTTCAGCATAATTGTCTTTATAGCTTGCTTAAAGATTGGTGCATAGATCTGTATTGATTCATATTTCTTTCTCTCCTCTATGAATTCGCATTTGTGGATGTTGCCAAACAAACTCAGCAAATTTATTATGGTATTCTTCTAGCCTAAGTTAAAGGATAGGCAAGAGCAGATGATCATTTCATGCGGGACCTATTAACACACAGTGGTCATAGAACCATAAACATTTACCAGAAACCTACAAGGAAATAAAATGGCTCCTAGAAATGTTTTAGTGTAGATTTACTCTACTGAGCTGAATCAGAAGAGAAAAATTCATAAATTTAGAACTGTTTTATGAAGGATCCATTCACTCCCAAGAGGTCTGCTGGACTACCCTTATTCTATATCAATAAATAAGGGCTCGTTGACAGAGGTAGATGAGTGGCAAAATACAAAAGACACAGGAAAGACAGAATAGACATTTAGAAGATATTGGGTAGAGAAAAGGAGGCAAAAATTGACAGAAAGCAGGGAGGGAGGGGAAAAAAGGAGAGGGAGACTAAACCAAAAGAAATTAGAAAAAGTGATGAGAGAATATGTGCAAGTTGAAAACAGCAGGATTTTAACTTCAGCTTAGACTGATGATATTTAATGCCCTAAGTCTCTAGATATCCTAGCAATAGCTGGGCTTATCTTTTTCATCTCTCTTTGCTTCAGCACTGCACTATGGGTTATAATTAAAGCTGGTCTAAGATAGCAACAAAATTGAATAAATTATTCATTGAAAACCGGCAACATTTTCTAAATAATGTATTCAACAAATAATATTCAACTAAAAATAGGTACAACATACACTGTATTCTGTGCATACTCAGAGTTGGTCCTTGGCCCACATTTTATTATAACCAGTAGATTGTTTTATTTTCTTTTTAGGGGAGGCAAGCAACAAATACTGCTTTTCTTTCTAGCCACATGAGATAGATAGGCTATATGAGTGCATTTCACTGTTACAATTTTAAAGTTCATTTTTGTATAGTATTCTTATAAGTAAAAATTAATTAATCCCTTCACTGGAACTTAGTGGTGGCCTAGACATTGGTGATAATGATAAGATTATGCTCAGAAGAGGAAAATAAAGATAGTTCCAACCAGCTAGATGTATATTTAGTGCTTCAGAAAAGCTAATTTCCAAAACCCAGAGAAAATTGAGAGAAAATTCTGACTAACAGCAAAAAGGTACACAGAAAATTTTGAGTAGAAGTGGATATGAGAAAGTATTTATGGAATAGACAGAAAGCTGCATTGCCTTACTGAAAAGGACATTTTTTTCTAAAGTCCATTGCAGCTCAGTGGCAATATAAAGGACAGCAATTGTCAATGAAAAGCAGTGGGAAGAAAGTGGAAGAAAGAGTACATAAAAATTAACCAATAAGCATGGGAGTATAAAATACAGAGAATTTAAGGGAAGATTAAAAAAACAGAGTAAAAGGCAGTCTGTTGATCTAAGGCCTATAAGCTTAAAAAAATACATTATTAATTAAATAAATTTTGTCAAGGTTATATATCCTATAAGTATAAAAAAATCACATTTTGAATACATTTGAAATTTTTATATATATATAAAAAACAATGCAGAGAAGCCAACACGTATTTGCGTAAAAAAAATATGATGAGCATGAAGCTAATGGAAGTGAGATGAGAAAGTGCTATCTGTTCCTTTAGCAATCATTAATCTAAACTCTAAACTGTAATCTACAAAAAGTACGTGTCTTTTTAAACCACCAGGGCCCACTTATTGCTAAAAGTCTTTGGTCTTAGCTGGACCTATGAAATATTTAAATAAATGTTGGGTGATGAGGGATATTCCAGAAAGCTGAAGGAGTACTGGTCCTATGTCAGTATTCAACAAGGCTGGTAGCATGTTCCGCAAAACCATAATCCAACTTCACTTCTAAGCAAAATAACGTAAAAGCCACTGTGGGAAGAGCAGTATAAAGGCATGCCAATACCTAAAACATCTGCCTCCACAGATGTTCTTCTCTTCTTCCTTGGTCTCTTGCCAGGAACAAATGTTACCTTGTCCTGCTTATCCTATCACTACAGATCAGCAGCCCTTCTTTGTGGTTGCCAGTGCAAAGGAAGGAGGACTAGTGGGACGTATTTTTCTCTTGGTGCTCCTATCAATAGGATGTTTGTGGTGGGAACCCATCTTGCTTCCCTTGCTACAGCTCTGGTTAGAGAAAACAATAAATTTAATATAGTGGCTTGGTTAATTAAATTTTTATCAAGATTTTTAGGAAAGCATATCATGTCAACCTAACATTTCTTAGCTAAAGGCAATTTTTTACACATGTTGACATGGAAAACATACAAAGGAAAAAAATTATCTATTCTTTCTTCATAGTTTCCTCATTTTAATCCTAAAAAAGTACATTTTGTTCTTTACTACATAGGCGTGGAAACTCATGTAGAGCTATTTGTCAGTTCTGAACCCTGAGTGTAATGCAGTTGGGATACATTAAGTCATGTTTCATATTATATTTTAATAAATTAGAATGTTAAATGGATTTAGAACTGTCCCTCTTCCTCCATTTCCTAAGAAGCTGGACCTGTTACGATTAGTTTTACATTAACATTTACACTTACGTTACATTACATAAACATGTTGTTTAGTTTTACATTAAATAAATACATATTTTTAAAGCCACTGTCAAAATAATCTTGTTGAAAAGTGGGATGGCGAAGGAGTTATTGACAGAATACTGAATTTTATTGTCAGTTGAGATAAATTGAATAAAATGTTTGTGGCTTTATCACACAAAAGCATAGTTGCCATTCTGTACAGAAGTCATCACCACCCCACTTGTCAGGACTTTCTAAAATAAAATCTATTAAAAACAGGAACACGGAAAGCAATTTAGGGGAAAATATCTGTGTTTTGGCTCATTCAAACTGCTCTTGTTAAAGCATTTAAAATAAATAGAATTTCTTGTTCAATCACAATCACTGTAATCTGCATTCATTATAATACTGTGCATTGTACTCCTTTGACAGCAGAGCTAAGCAGTCAATATGCTCCTTTTTAGCAGTCTCTGCTGTACTAATCTCATATGGTTAATAGTTGAGACAGATGAACTGTATAAGAACTTCACAATTGTTCCAAATGCATGTTGGCCTCTTACAGCCTTCTGTTAGCAAGCAAATGCTTAAAACAATACCTACTACAGTAACTTCTTGCTTAGCTTTTAGAATAATTTAAATGGAAGAACTAAAATCCATATTTTAAATCTAGAAGAAAAAGTGGTATAGCAATGTAGTTTAAAATACATACAAACAAATTATTATATAAAACCAGCAGTTAAAAAAGCTAAAATGTCAGAATATGCAAATACATAGCTAAGACACCCAAACAAACTTAACTTTATGTAGGCCATAAAGAAGACAAAGATCCATATTATATACAGCCCATGCTTCTACGTGATATAAACTTTCTTTTACTTAGCCATATATCTGTCTAACTACATTTGTTCCTCTCTTGTAAATAATTTTTTTTTAAGTTTAGTTGTCTTCTGTATTTAGAATAATGTCTCATTGAATGTATAAAAATGTCAGCTAATAATTAAGTCTACATAATACATCCGCTGAATGCCACAGCTGTGTTAGGCAAAGAAACAAAGCCCAAGATGCCCTGAAGTGGCAGTTAAGCAAGTCTGTACATGATATGTAGGATCCAAATATTTACATGAGTTTTGAGGAGTTTATATTTGATAAATTTCATATTGTTTCTAATTTGTGCGTATGAAGGCTGACATCACAGAATCATAGGACCACAGGATAATTCAGGATGGAAGAGACCTCAGGAGGTCTCTAGTCCAACCTCCTGCTCAAGCACTGCTGTGGCTATGAAGTTGCAACAACATGTTTTTCTCTCCCTTAGTTACTGGAAGGACTGTATAAAATTAATGGGAAGCTCTCTTTTCCAAGGGTTCTTTTTAACTTCTTGGGTAACTTTTTAACTTTTTTTTCATGATGTCTTTAAAAAATGGCATTATATAATTAGCATTGGAGAAGTCAATTAAATCTATTCTTTTTCTTTTAGAATAGTTCAGTGATGATAGTAATAATTATCATATGTTTGTTATGGCAAATTTCACTGAAATTGACTCTTTGCATGGACTGAATTTATCTTCACTTAGTTATCCTTGAAAATGTTCTTTGCCTGCATAGACATAAAATAGAGTTTTTTCATCTGCCACAGAATCCAAATTTTTAAAAGCTTTTCAGTTTAACTTTCATATTTGCTGTTATAATTTTAATCCTAGACATGACAAAGGTAGTCTTTGCAAAACAAATATGGAAGAATGGTAGGCCGGACTGAACTTTAGCTGACTGCATTTGGGCACAAATTTGTGACTAGAGAAAGACCTAAAAAGTAATTGTATTTCTCAAATTCTCCTGATTAGGAACAAGTTTCTGTAGTCATTACTCTTTCTTCACAAAACTTACCTAAGCTTTCCTATGCAAGAACACTCTGTTCATCTGTGTTTATGCCAGATTTTGATTAGGACACTTGGGTACTACTGCAATATAAATAATTAATAATTAGAATTATGCTAATAGTAGAAGGTTTGAATGCACAGGGAAGGGAACATTGGTATTCAATTTACTGTTGATCTGATTAGCAATCATCCTTTCTGGAAACAACAGTACAATGATAACTAAAATCAATGTCATTCTTTTGGCAAAACAGTTTGTGATTTTTCATTATTCCTGCCCTCATTTGGAAAAAAACTCTCAAAATACTTATTCCTTATAAGGCTGCATTTTTTCTGACATGGCACCTTCATGCAGGATGAGCAATGGGTTTATGATATCATTAAAGCCTGGCACCACAAACTGGCAAAAAATGTCTATTTAACAGAGCAAGTCTGTTATTGACTTGCTCTTCAATGTGTCATTTAGTACTTACAACCAAAATATTTGTTCATCTAATTTGATTTGGCAGTTGCATACAGTACAGATTATATAAGGAAATAGAAAGTTAGTGTTGCCAGTTTGGTAAACACTTTTCATGAGAAGTTTCAAAACCTTAATAATGTCAGAAACACAAAACACTACTAAAACCAAAACCACAAAACTGAAACTTTGGGCTATGGCAATAGACAAACTACACGTGGTAATAAATAAGAGAAACAATGTAGAATTTTTCCCTGTTGAGAATTCCTACAGAGAAAAAAATATCTGCAGTTATTGACATGGTTTAAGTATTTATTTAAAACAGTGTCTTGGAATCAGTCTCTTTTTAAATTTTCCTAAAACCACTGGGTAGAGTGAGCTATTAAAAAATTGTTACAGTGGTTTTTAGTTGGTTTCAGATAAGCTATTCATTCTGCTAGAGAATTTATTGCTTTGCTAACATATTGGAGCTATGTTTTTGGACAACCTGCTCATTAATTTCTAAGCTTTCATGCACCTTGTTCTTAAATATGCAAATATTGATTAAAATTTTCAATGGAAAATTGGCATTTACATGTTATTGGTGCAGAATACCCTGATGACAAGTTCATTCCAGCTCATTATTAGTGGAAATAAACATTCCTGGAATTTTAGAGGTTGCAAATGAGTTTGCCACTGTAATCATCTTCCATTTGCTCCAGCATGATAAGGGATGATCAAACAGCCAGTTATGAACAACTTCAGGAAAAGCAAACAATAAGCTATATAGCTCTCCAATTATTAATAATCTTCCTAAGATGCAGACTGTTTTAAGGCATATCTTTGCTATACAACTGCAATTTCATAGTATTTATCAATGTTTTGTTTGCCATTTAATCAAAGAACCAGTGCTCATAGACCTGCCTTCCAAAAAAATGACTCATTCTTTCTGATTAAATTTACAATAAATTAGTTCACAGAAAAGTTTAATTCTCTAATGCAGGATGGTGCATGTACACCCTGCTTGATATCCAGCTCCAAAGCCATACTGCCCTGAATGGTTTGTTCCTCCTTGCTTAGTACTGCAACCTGTGAACTCATCTATGAAGACACTGGCAATATACCAGAATAAACGGAATAAACGGGGACGTTCGGTGTGCTTTGTCTCAGTCTCTACCTACGAAGACCATTAAGTTTCCAAATGATGTGTTTAAATTTGTTATCACTGAGCAAAGAAGTATTAAATTATTATCCATTATGAACATTTTTACAGTCCTGATATTCAATATTTATGGACACAAAGTGCAGGCAGAAACATTGAGGTGACCTATGTTTTACAATATAACCATCCAGAAAGATCAGTATAAAACTTTGGGAAAAAAATCTTTAGAGTAGTTTTCATATAGAAAGGAGGTGATATAATTCCTTACAGAGGACCAAAATTAAATACTTGTTAGATTGTGGAACTGGTTGTAAGAGTATTAGGGATATGAAGGTTTTCTGAGCTCTAGGGATAAGATACAATTAAAAGACTGTGCCAGGATTAAAAAATAAAATAAACTGACTGAGAAGGCAGGTTTGATAACCATCTATAAAGCCTAGCCATGGAGTGGTAAACAAAAAGTCACAATCTCCCTACAGAGTGCGGTAAACAAAAAGTCATAATCTCCCCACAGGCTACCCTCACAACGTGACACTCAGGAACAGTACTGAAATACTGGCACAGAATCTTATACATCTTTAGTGGAGAGACAAAACAAGGCAAACAATAATCCCAGAAATGGTCAATCTCATTTAACTTCAGTCATCTAAAATCAGGTGTCAAATTTTTTCGTCCCAGGCCCTCAGCATTAAGAACATTTTATCTCACCTATTTTAAGAGCCCTATTTTACAATGGCCATTGTTCAGGTGAGAATTATTTCTCCATTGGCTGTAAAGGAAGTCTAAAGTGAGTAGTCCTGTCTAAGACCAAATCTAATTTTTAGATGGTTGAATCAGGGTGAGTAAATCTATCCATGTAAGATTAATCACAATTCACTGGTAGCAAAGCAATATGTTGAATGAATTTTCACCATGGATGTAGAGATGTACCATTGAGGGCTAGCTTCAGGACTCAGCAGTTTCCATTCAGATATGCACATAATAGGTATACCTTTGTAGGGATTCATATTATACTATAATAGAGAAACGTCTGCCGTGGAAGCTGAATATCTGGGCTGGAGTAGTAAAATGCCATAAGACCTGAGCCTCAGAAAATATGTGCATGTTTATCTGTGTGTGTGTCTGTGTCTGTATGTATATGTAAATTTGCAGATAGCCACCCTTGTCTGTCACTCATTATGCAAAGTGTAGATTCAGGAAAGGGCATGAAAATGTTGTAGAGTCCTTGTCACCTCAGAGCATTTCTCTTGACAGAAAAGCCTGATCAGTGCTGAGGAAGAGGAGTGCACCCTGCATGTGGTGTTCAGGGCTGATGCCCTGGGGAATTATGAGATTATATTTATTGTTTGTATTACAGTACCATCTGGGACTACTAGGCTTGGAGCTGCAGCCTTCTGTGGCAAGTAACATGCAAACAGCCAGAAGGTATCTGCCCTGGATTTGTTATAATTTAAATTAAAATACAAAGGACAGCAGATGGATATAGACAGAAAGAGGGAAAAAGGAAAAAAAAAAAAGGGAACAGTGAGATAATACAACATCAGTAGCCAAAACACCTTCTAGTTTTGTGTTACGGTAAAGGAGAGGCTTCCCAAGCAAAGTGAAGGACAGTGACATCATGACTTGCTGGATGTTCATAGGTAACTGTCCCCCAACATATGGGAGATCCTGAAAGTAAGTGTGAAGCTATTTTAAAATCCAAGCAACTGAGAGATACACATTGACGAGGTCAGATTGTGGGTTTAAAGCAAGGAAGAATGAGATCTCCTGAGAGATGATAGGTAAGATGAGCATAAGCTGTGTTGAGCTTTGACAGTAACAACAGATATTCCATGAGCTTCATTCAACTGGACAGAAACTATGTTAGCCAACATTCAACCAAATGTGTTTCTTCCCACATATTTGTAATTAAAATTATTTCTTGTCTTTCAATTACAAAAAGAGGAAATCTTCAATATCTTTTTTTTGTAATTGCTAATCAATTACAAAAAGAGGACATCTTCAATATCTTTTTTTTGTAATTGCTAATATGCAACAGGAATGGATTTATAAAAACCCAAAACCTTTAAAGCAATTCAGTTTGTTCGTGACTTGTACAATCACCAGTTATCATGCTCTGAAACTTGTTTTTGTGAAATAGTTATATAATTGAAGAATAATTAACTGAGCCCACTCCAATAGCTTCATTACAAAACAAGAGTGAAAACATTAAAGCTGCTTCAAAACTTACTGAATATCTATTCTGGTCTTCAGGGTTTTTTTTAGAAAAGCTGACAGTCTGAGAATCCATTTAATGACCTTGAATTTGAAGTTGCTCCATCACTGTCCGATTTTGTGCCATTTAATCAGTTATATCCTCAAGAACATCCTGCAACATAAGTGACACAAGGTGATTCAAAGCTGTTAGATAAGGGGATCCGAGGCATTAAAAGTTTGGGGCTGAATTTTTAAAATATGCCTCTCGTATGTGCTTGGGCAATTTTGACACACACAGCTATGCATATCCAAAAGAAGGGAATATACTAGAGACCCTTCAGAAAACTATAACATGAAGCATTACTCCTGAGGGGTGAGCTTCTGATCTCAGCTCTGTAAGTAAAGCAGTAGATTAACATAGAATATCTAATGCCAAATAGAATATAAAGAATTACCTGCTCCATTATCAATGGCTTTAGTACAACTCTGATAGGCCTTTAATCTCTAATAAAATCATAAACAGAAATTATTTCCATTGTCTTTCTCCCTTGTTTTTTCCTCCAAATTCTTTAGCCTTTATTAATGGGGGCAGAAGAGAAATACTCAGAGGTATAAGATTAGACGTCTTTAAAACGTTAAAACAGAGTGAAACTTGTTTATTTGTTTGTTAAAATTCTTTACTGGTTGTTAAAACTGTGAACAAACATGTACATAAAGCAGCAGTGGATGAAATAGCAATGTCCATTTTGCGGATTGCCATTCTCTCAATCTGAACTTCCACAGCTATTTTAAGAGTACTGTGTGCTTCTGAAATCTGTAAAGTATGATGAAATGTGATTTAGTTGACAAGAGTTTGATTAATAAAACTGAAATGTCAAGTTATTTAAGATTAATACATGACTTACCTTTCACTGGCATTATCAACACTGGTTCAAACAGTGAAAGCGTTGGAATTTGTTTTAGGTAGTATTTGTCCTCATTTTAAACTGAAAAGCAAATTAAATTAGTATTGTGTTGGGTAGTGCAGTTATCTTTCGCAGCTGAGCAAGGAAGGAAGGTGAAATAAGGAATTTAACAAAGGCAATGAAGACTAACAAAGACAATGAAGTTGGCTCTGGTGTGAACAGAGTATGTAACTTTACCTAGTTTTGCTGTATCTGAGTTTCTGGGAAGAAGCGGATGAGGTCCATGGGCTTGCTGTTGATCAGAGAGCAGAATAAAATGTATCTTTTGAAGACCTGGTGTAATTTGGTGTATGTTCACAGAATTGTGAAATTGCAAGCAATTGAATTAATCATCTTAAGGAGTTTCTGCCTGCCAACACAGATGTAGCAGTGGACATACTGCTATGCATCCAGCCCATGCAAATAGTAAAGCAAAAATAAGGTTTCAGGACGAGGATGGGCAGAAGTTTATGCCCGTGATCTCCTTCCTGAGGATTCCTGTCACTGTGGTTTACAGCTGTCAGTAGAGCCAACATTACTGAACAGTGGATGCTGAGGGAACTGCTACATACAAAGGTCATATTCAAGACTGGATGCATTTCAAGATAAGGACACTGTACTTAGCAGCATGTTCAGATTCTCCCTCCTTAGCACTATGTAAAGACTGTGGAGTCCAGGAGAGCTGCACAGGGAGCCCTCCTTGGTCCCCTGCCATCTTTTGGCTGTCATGGTTCTGTGGGGCTTGGGGGTACACTGTGAGGTGACTTTCTTCTGTGGCTATTGAGGAGACAAGAAGAGGACATGCACGATGGCATGGAAAATCAACTGATTATTCAAAATTTACTTGTTCTTTTACCTTGTATTTATAGGTTTGACATTAAATCTCCAGAAATAAAAGGAAGTTATGAAATACAGGCTAAATAACAGAAGAATACACTAGACTAAAATCTCACGTTTTACTTCATTAAAAATATTGAACTACACAAACAACAAATGCTGGCATAATCAATTTGATAATATAGTCATATAGATCAATGTCTTTACTTGCCATTTAGTATCACGTACTGATTTGACACGATTGTCTTCACAGGCAGTTCTTAACATTCATCTAGTTATAAACACACACACACTGTGACAAAACTATACACTTCTGCATATTCTTTGTAATATGTATTATAGAAAATTGCTGGGTAGGGGATTGCTAGGGCAGCAGAAAAAAATGGTTTCTATGGCAGCATTTTTTCCCTGCTGGTAGATATTTGGACAAGATTTGGCTTTGAAGTAATAGCAGGTATAAGACTTACTAGACCTATTTCATTTTCCATATTGGATACAGCAGAGGCAGGTGAATGGGGAAGTATTGAACCAGTGAAAAAAAAAAGATTCAAAGAGCCAGTGTGGCCATATTATCTCTAGGTCTGTAGCTTCAGCCATTTCCAACCACAGCTGTGTGTCTTATATCTTTTACTTGACTGGAAAGCAGGCCGGCTTGACTTCGTACTTACACAGCAGTAGCATCACAGTGTTGTCCAGTGTTTTAGCATGTAGGAGCTTCCACTGTGCCATTCTGATTGTATCGATGTGTCCCTAGAAGCAGAGTAGGAGTGCCTCTGAAGCAGACTGTGAAGTGATGTTTATCAATGAGCATTTTCCCTAGTATCGGCTCAGACCTGAGGTTCCTTAAATCTCCAAAAACTTCTGACAAACTATAATTGTATTGCATATGCGTATAATAGCAGTGGAGCATTACTGTAAGGCTTGACAGTTTCTTAGATGCTAGAAAAAACACTAAAATGGGGCTCACTTTCTGCAGCCCACAAAATGTAGGGGACACAGACGTGTTAGAAGCATGATAGGAGCACTCTGAGTGTGTGTGTGCGTCCACCCTTAGTTTTTCTCGGGGATGTATTCAGAGCTGGTTCCTCTGGTACACCAGCAACAGCTGCATGGAGCACTGGTGTTTAGGTCACATTTTGGCTTTGGAAATTATTTTCTTCTTCTTAATGCTCTCCTGCTTGGTCATTCATCTAGGTTCAGACTCGTGCCTTGTGACAGTTTGGTGAGCATTGTGGAACAGACAGGATAAAATACAATTTGGCATTGTATTTTTTTGAAGGCAAATATTGCAGCTCAGAAAAAAAGATACAGTTAGGAAATGCTGGAAGTTTTGCAAACTTTATCGGCTCAAAACCAAACAATCTAATCTGAATGTCAGCAGACAAGTACTTCAGTGCCTCTATATGTGCTCTGATTCAAGCATTTTCAGTATTTTCTAAGGTTGTAGAGGACAAACAATAGCAATCACTACATATTATCATGTATTTTATGCTAAAACCAACAGAGATGGTCTGGTATACAGCACGGGCAGTCCTATTTTGAAAAATGTAACAACACAGAAGCATTCGGTTTATTGATCCTGTCTTTTCATTAGTTCGTATCTTGTCTGTCTTCTTTCTCAGCATCATAAGCAGTGAAGCAGGTAGAGACACAGTACTGGAAACATTCATAGTATCTGAGACCAAATCCCACACAACAGAAGAACTATTGCTAGTCATATTTCTTTTCTTCTGAAATAAGAGCATTTTTAATTGCAATCTTTGGATCAAGCTGATCTTCATGTAACTATGCAATAGCAAATACAGTCTTACAAGTACAAGAGTCTTTTACCAGCAAGACCAGTGAGTCTTTCCCTTCCTCTAACCTCCCGTCAGTGTAATGCTCAATCCAGCGAGGTAGGGGAGATAGGAAACACACTGTCAGCAGTCTGGGTGAATTCTCTTTTTGTCTTTGATGTATGTTTTTACAATTAAGTCTACTTTACTGGATTTGTGAACCAGAAAGTAGAACAGGTTCTTCACAGAGCTCTCCCAAGCTGCATGGCAGTTTTGCAGTCTGTTGTTGAAAATATGCTTGCATTTACACAAAGTTAGCCCAATTCGACTAAAGCGAGCTGTGAAGTATTAAGAAAGTGTAAAAATTAGGGCATAACAGTAAGGAAGTGTTCTAGAGAAGCCTCTGAAGAACAACTGCCCCGGTCACAATGTAGTGGCAGAATATTCCTGTCCTGACGTCATCCTGAGGGAAAAATGAAACCTTACGGGAAAGGTAGAAAAACTCCTGCTTGAAAGTGCCAGGATCACAAAGGATTAAATTAAAAAGCATGAAAATATTCAGAGGTTTAATGAAATGACTGAGTCAGTAACAGTCCATTTCTTTGGTCCTTCTGGCACATTTCATTCACTCCCTTTCTAAAATTAGATTATTTGTATTCTCTCCAGATTCAGTAATTCTCTAGCTATTTTATCATTGAATTACATTATGTTTCCTAACTGTACCTTTTTTTCCCCAGGATGTGGCATTTACCCTTTTTTGTCCCCAGTAGAGCTTTTTACATTGAAATTTTGTTCTTGCCTCTTGGTATTCATTTGTGGTGTTTTACATAATCTTTCTAATGTTCTACAAATGCGTATATGTAGTATTTCTACAGCTACTGGAAATGAGTCTTAGGCCCAGAAAATTAACACAGCTAATGAATAATTGTAAAAGCTGGCTAGAACTGTATTTGCCATAGACCACAGAAAGGCTCAGACAAAAGGTTTGTCAGTGTTTAATGCCTTTTGGGGAATCAATTTTGCAAATGCTGAAGCCAGTGTTACCTCACAGGTTGCAAGCCTGAATTCTTAATGTATGCCCCTATTGAAGCCACAGGATGAAGACATCTTCAGCTTCTCTGACTGTTTTTGACTCCATGGAACAGAATGCTTGCTTTTGGTCAGAGGTTCTAGGAAGGAGACGTTACTTTTATTCAGATCGCAGCCATATAAAGTTAGAGAGCACTAGAGATAGCATGTCTAGTATTGATCTCTACAGTATTGGAGGCAACTCTATTTTCTTAACATTTTGCATTTTCAACAGCAGACTCCTCTTTTTGTGTTGTCCATCAGTCTGTATGAAAGAAGAGAAAACCCTTTTGGAATTTATTTGAACAAAATATTTAACGCTATCTGAGCAAGAACATAATTTAAAAAAAAAAACACTTTTTTTTCTTCTTATTATAAAAGAAAATCTGATAACGTCTTTTTGAGCAGTCTCATAGTCAAGGTGGCTAAGACTTCGGTGGTCTGTGTAGACTTCTTAAGGAGTAATGCATATGAAATTGATTTTATCTAGCCTATTGTACATAGTAACTGAAAATTGCCTACCTAAAGTGCAATCACTATTTTCATTTCTGCAATGCTTGCAAGTATTTGTAGGGAAAAATTGCAGGTATGCTGTGTGATTATATAACACACACTGAACTCTGGCATCCCCCAAACTCTCCAACAGACCTTTATGAAATATCAGCAAAACCTATAATTTGTTAAAAGTCCATTCTCTTCTTTTAACCAAAATACCCTGTGGCTAGAGTGTAGCTACGCAAACAAATTTATCCTTACAGACAAAAAATTCTGAAGAGTCTCTTTCTAATACCATTTACTTTACTGTGATAGCACATTACAATCCCCTACTCCCCCTGTATTAACAGGTGGAGTTCTGGATTTTTTTACTGTATGGTGAAAAATAGCTTGCAGAAGCAGCTTTTCACATTATTTGAATGGTGATAGGGGTCACGCTGGTGACTCTTCTTTTAATCTAATATAAAAGAGAATTACATGTGGTGGACCAGCTGCAGAATAAGCGTCGTCCCTCACTCATTGTTCGGTTGACAGTTCCATGGTCCCCAAGGAGAAGGGCTGTCAAGGGACATCCCACCTGTGAAGAGATGCTTGGTCTCTACTGATGCTGGAAAATTCAAAGTAATAAATGACCTGAAAATTAGGATTTAAAAAAAAAATGTTTTTTTCTCTGTTCAGTGGATAGTCAGTGAAGTTAACAGAACAGTGCAAGAACGAGTTTTCACTAACATGCTTTACTAGGGATACAAGCTCCCCCAACCTAACCCAGAACAGGTTTTGAGGTTATTAAAGCCTGGGATTCAAAAAAACAAATGTCTCCAAATTCATGTCCTAATCTGACAAGGTTGACCTCTTTCCCTTGTCAGCTGTAGGTGTCAGCAGAAAAGATTTGAAAAGGTTTCAGTTTTTCCCTTAGCTGTGAGCACTTTATCACCATTCCAAGATGAGACTCATCTCCAGACTGAAACATCTAAGTTTAGGTGTCTAGACATGGGCTATTGACAGGATTCAGTTGCCTGAACTTCCTCAGCTAGTGACATCTCCAATGCCCAAGGATATTCCACCTGCTCCCCAGGTGCCTCTTCTAGAAAAGTGTGAGTCTCCAGTGGGGTCCAGTGCATGAGACAGCCCTGTGTGGATGTCTTGATAACCACAGGCATCTCAAAAGGCACTTAAAATCCCGCATTGAGCCTCTGACCAGCACAGGCCATTTAGTCTAGAGAACAGCTCATGTTGCTCTGAAGTAGATCCTGAGTGCAGGTTTGGCTGAACCTTCTCTCCCAGCCCACTTGCTCAGCTGACAAGGCATTAGATGCAGTTGCTCTTGTCAGCGTCTATGGTAAAAGCTACCACATGGGTGGGAGATAGRATCTAAAGCAGATTGATGCTCTTACAGAGCAGCACTAAGGACATATCAGGTAGCACTGGACCTGTGTGGGCAGCAGAACCAAACCCCAGCACTTGACTGACTGTAATAGGAGAGCCTAGACAATGCACATTTAGACACCCATCCTTAGGTGTTTTAGTCGTGAAATGAATACCTTTCTAAATGCCTGCACTAATGACTACATGGGTTTGTTCTCAGTATGACTATCCTGTTAAAGTCATCTTCTGTTACTCAGCTGCATGTAATGCTTTGGCAGTCCATGGGAGTGAGCATCCTTACAGTGCCTTCTGCCACACGCTCTTAGGAAAACTTTTCTTGGAGCTGATAATAAGAATGCCCTCCAGGATAATGGAAAGCGGAGTGTGGGAATGCTCTCTGGGTGCCGAAGGTCAGCATCTGTTTTCTAGCTTTTCTTGCCCTGGTATTGAATCTGTAGTTGGATCTTTTTGTGCCTAAACTGAGCAAGCTAATGGAACTGTGCAAGCTTACTACTGTGCACACATAGCAGGTGACTCTACAGCTTGATAATGTACTGTAGTATGCTTCTCAGTGGCCTCAGATATATCTGAGGATACAATTCAAAGCTGATGATGGCATTTTATTGGTATTTTTTTTTATAAATAAATAGGTGTTGTTATAGCTATATCAATTCTATGCCATATCATCTACCCATGGTATGTATGGTACATCATTATTTACATCAGAATTAACCCTGTGTAAAACTATAGTGAAAGTCCATTCCTCTAACTAGGGTGAAATTAACGCTATACTAGCAATCAAATGACTGCTACAGCACTGCCCGAAGTAAGAAAGCATTGCAGGGATAGATAGGATACTTAAAAAACCCCAACAAATTCTCTTTTACTATAGGTTAATGCTGTATATAGCATATATAGCATATTTAATGTATACTAACTGTGTATACCATAAAGCAAACTAAGAGGACAGAAAGCATAATTTGGTTAATGAGGATTCTGTCTCTAAACAATTCTTCATCTTGAATCACTTCAAAATCCACCTGGCAGTATAAATTTCCCAACTGCCTCCAAGCCAGATTGCCAGCTTTGGACTGCAGGCAAGTGCCTGCCCATACCAAGCCAAAGTGTACTCCTCCATACAGACATCCTGTGCTGGGGAGATTAAACCCCAGAGGAAAACCTTTTGAACAGTTCTAAAAATACAACCTCTCTTCTTATTCTTCTCTGCCAAAACAAATTACTAATATTTGCTCTATGTAAAGACTCCAATAGCATTGCTATTGGGAACTCAGCTGCTCTGAGACCAAAAATGCACCCAAAAAATCCAATAAAAAGGCAMAGAATAGCAAAAAAAGAGGGTATTATTCTAATAGACTTCAGGTACACGAGCATGCAACTGTCATGCAGTTACAGGGAGATGGACACAATGACCTAGAGTATATGTCTTTTCTTCTCTACCAAAATTGTAATGGTTCTATAATTAGATCAAACAAAGTCATGCTTTCTTCAGCCTGCAAGTGGTGCCAAGTGTTATCGGTATAGAAACACGGGACATTTAAACCACTCAGGCAGGTGAAGTCACTGTTACTGATATTATTTTCCTGAGTGCTGATAACGGCTGTTCAGCTAATCCAGTTCATAGACTACTTTGCTATATTGTAATGATATTTGCACCCTGGAAGACAGCCACATGCTTTTGAAATGATGCTTGATAATGTTTCTGTACCAGTTCTGCTTCAATTGACCTGACTGCAGTGTTATCAAAATGTTCAGTTTATAGAACCTAAGCTATATTTGGTGTCTCCTTGATGGAAAAGAAAAATCAGTCCCTAAACATAGTGACCTTAAAACATAAGTTATAGACGACAATTTTCTTGAATGCAAGGGGGAGCAAATTCACTTTGGGGGCTCACTTTCTTTTCACTGCTATTTTAAAGCTACAGGTTGCTAATGGACTGTCCTTCACTTCACAGAGCAACCCTCGTGTTTGACCCCATTTCCTTGGTGACAGGCTGGATGCAGGCTAATGGGTGGGCTACGGAGTGAGTTTGTATTAACATAACTCCGAAAGCTACTGTTCCCATTTTTAACATAAAACCCTCAACCCAGAAAGATATAGAGAAGCCTAACAACCCAGCTGTCGACCAAGGAAGTGCTGTATAATACAGCAGACTGACAAATGGCCTACTGATGTGTAGCAAAACCTTTGTGCTTTACTGAGTTCAGGTGAATCAGGGCCAAATTTGGTAGAGCACCTGATACGGGAAGTTGCAAAAAGGGGATCCTAGTCTGCTCTGACTAGCATGTAGCCAGGCCTTGTCTACATTAACAAATAATGCAGTATAGTAGGAGTGGATCTGTGAATTGAAACAGTTGGTTTTGAGACACCTGCCTCGACCTTGTTGTTCAGAGATTTTGCTTTGGACAAGATTTAGACTGCTCACTTGGAGCCGTTGTCCCCATCACACATGTGGCTCAAAGGTGTTTGCAGGATAAGTCATTAGTTTAGACCTTTATGATTCCATTAGTGGTTGGAGCACATCTGGCATGCACCCGGGGCAGGTCTTCTCCTGTAGTTTCCCTTGAAAGAAGGCCAGCTGCATGCACCGAAGCTGCTCCATAAACCAAACCAATGTGCAGGAAGTAGAGAAGGCTTTTAGGTTTGCTTCAAAAGCTTGCTACTGCTTTGATCCAAAATACTAATGCAGAGACAGCCACACACTCTGAAGAATGCCTGCTTGAGGCCTGATTTTTATTTCTAGTATAAATAAAGAAAAAATTAAATAAAACACATCGCCTCAAACTTAGCTATTTTAAGTTTCTCATCTCTGCACTGCAATTAATTTCCTTTTGCCTTAAGATTCTCAAGTCTCTTGTATGAGATGCCCTGGCTGAAATGATTTGACTACAGACGCTGTTATACCAGAGCAATGATTACACTGTACTTAAACACAAGGTTCCAGAATCTGATAAGAGCATGTCAGCAGCTTTTGGGGTCCTAGAGTCCAATCAACCCCAAGAGCCCTTGACAACTCAAGAGACTAGAAGACACAAGTCTTATTTCAATGAAAGCAAGATGAACACAAACACAGGGGTCCACTGTTGTGCATGAGAATACTAACTCAGAATTCCCATCTGCTCATTTTGCTAGAGCTTGCAAACAAAGGGAAAAATAAGTTTAAATCCTTAAAACTGTGGCATAATCAGACAATATGCAGCCCTTGCCCTTCCTCCAGTAACTTTGAAAACTTTCTTCATAATCTGCACACTGACACTCATTGTAAATGGAATTCATCCCAGTGCAGAGTGCTAGTCAAGCTCCTAATTTTTGCCCAAGGGAGTGCAGAGAATCATAAGCAGGTTTTCTATGCAGGGTTGAATTCCATCCAAAATTAGATGCCAGTGTCACATCATTACATTTCAGGGCAATACAACTAATTATCAAATGCAGGATCTGAGGAGAAATGAGGTAGCTTCAGAAAATGTCTTGGTGAGCAATTAGTGTAAAAAAAAAAGACTTTTTTGTTTAATATATGATAAATTTGTGGGCAGGAGTATGATTTCTGAATAAAGTAATATATGAAATGGGCTGGGTTTGTGCCTATTGTATGAATATCTTGTTTGCTTTGTCACTTCAGTTTTCCATTATTTTATCGTATCCTGACTCCTTTTTTTATTTATGGGAAATATAAGCATGACATTAATTTCATTATCCTATTCTGCATGCAAGCATGTATTACATTTGCAAATGAAGAAGTGGTGAGGAGAAGCAAATTCAGTAGGAGGGTTTATTATGCATGCATAACCAAGTAAGTGCTTGTTTTATAACAGTACATCTTGAACAGTTGCGATAAGGATTGCCAGGATTTAAGTATGAATTTTATGAATAGAAATTTTTAAAAAGTAACTACTATATAAAATTACTTCAGTTCATTGACCTCTGCACATTTTGAGTAGCATCACAAATTGTGATATTCATTATTAGACTGAGTTAAAATCTGAAACAGAGAAACAAGGGAGAAATGTGGGTATTATTAAAATATGTAACTTGCCATAAACTCTCATTATTGTAAGTAGCCTCCTCTTTTATGACATCTTAAGTAAAAATGAAAAGAACTGCGAAAAGATGTTTTTCAGCACTAACCGTAAGAGCAAAAATCTTGAGAACAAGAATTTTGTACATTCAAACTAATCTAAAATACTTGTTCCCATAAAATCTGCACTTTGCTGTAAATTCCAAGATATTAATACTATGCATGAAGCGACGGAACCATAGGTTTACTTGAAGTGATTCGTGAAAATGCAGCTTATTAGCAGAGCCAAGGTGGTAGCAGAGATGGTAGTAACACTATTTCTCCTTATGGCATAGTATAATCTTGCAACATTATTTAGATTTAGTGATGCCAACTTCTGTTTCTTGTAAAGTCACACTTATATACCTGAACTCTGGTTTTAGTTCATAATGCAGGTGGCCTATCCTCAGTGACACAATTCTATATGAAGGATACTAATGTAGAAATTAATCATAATTTTTTTAATACAGAAACTTGGATGTGTAATGGAATACTGTGACTTGAAATATCAGTAGCCATTTCACACAATATATTTCTATATTATATTACACTTATGTTATATATAATAATAAATTAATTTAAAATATTAACAATATAGTAAAACCAATACTGGTAACATTATATTTATTGATATTATATTAATATTAGCATTAACTTGATTTTATATATAGCATTATATTTTTATTATACTATTGTACTAATGATGTAATAGTATAATAATATAATGTATGCAATATGTAGATTATATTAGATGGATCTATAGTATCGTTTCATAGTTATACTATATATACTATACTACATAAACTATACATACTATATAAACTAAACAGACAGAAAGGTTGAAGCATGTATATCAATACGCTGGGGTTTTTTTTCACCTACGTAATTAGTATGAAGTTTTTCTTTCTTTCATCTTCCATGGTTACATTTTCTCCTTCCTCATTTTCCCCGGTGCCTTGACATTTGTCCCTTTATTTTCCAGCCATCTTCATCTTCTTTGTTGTATTTTTCCATGCTTTCTAGATATCTTCCCTCGCTAAAATTATTGAAGTTGTAGTCATGCAGTTCACTGGGCTAAGGCTGGAACAGGGGGTGCTATTTCTGGCACAACCACAAACCTGCAGGCAAATCTTATTCATGTCATCTCACTGCTTGCTTTCACTTTTTCCATAGTGCTAGAAGCGTATAGTGTTGTACTGAGCTCCTCTGTCCTCCTAGTGATTAGAGAAGGGACGTGAATAAATGCAGTGCCATGTTCCCAACTCAATCAGAAAATTCACCTTGTGTGGGCAAGACATGAAAGAGAGGCCAACAACTTTGTGAGGAATTGCTTAGCTATTTAACTTCAGGAAGGCATCCAAATCCCTGAAGGAAGGACATATAAAGCCCCATTTTTTCTCTTGGTGTTTCCTAACAGTGTCTCATTCAACATGCTGGATTTATGCTGGGCTCACAATAGGCAGCTGTGATGCCTAATTCAGTTCTGCAGGTTCCAGGATGCAGCAAGGCACATACAAGTTCAGTGCTGCAAAGTTGAGTATGTTGAGGCCAAAGTCCTAGCACTGCATTCAGTGAAGAAGTCAGTCAGGCTTCAGAATGATGTTTTGGATATTAAATATAAGCTTATGCAACCATATGACAAACAGACTTAGAGATGAAGACAGAGATGACCATATAAATCACATATGGACATAGTTGTTTTTTTTTTTCCCTCTATAAAACATATAGAGTAATACCAGCAAAACTTGTCACAGTTATTCTACTAGAACAGAATAAGTTATTTTGAATATACAAAAATCTCTTGTACTGAATTGATAACTGGAATTTACTATATAGAGGTCACTGAATATGATTGAGTATCCAGCATTTAAGAACGGTGTTCCTCTCAAATGGGGAAAAACGAAAATTTGCAGGACAGCAATAACTGCTAATATGAAGTTTGACTCTCACCTGGTCACCCCTGTCATGATGCAAATGAAGGCCTGATTGTTTCTAAATCACTATAGACTTGCTTCCTGAATGGTCTAGTCGTAACCCTAATGAATCAAGTCAGAACTTCTGCTTTAGTAATTTCATATGGCATAGTTCTTGTATTAAAAAGGGAGGAGAATATCTCTAAATACAGGCAATGAGACCTGACAAAAATATTATTCCATGGACATTCCTACACTGCACTTGTGTTATTCCCCACGTGTGGGGGATGGTTGTGAATACTTGCACTACTGAGAGTGCATGTCCCGTCAGACAGCTGTTGATATTAGCGTGAGCCAGCTCAGAAGGATCCAGCTTCACGTTAACACATCAAATCTTGTATTGGCCAATTTTCTTTTGGGTTTTCCTGACAGTATATTGACAGTGTAACGGAAAGCTGCTCAGGGATGAAAGTTAAGTGCAGTAGACCAAAATCACCCGTGATGGAAATGTACCAGAATAAGTTGCTTTAAACCAAAATGTAAGCAGTGGAGTGTCAATGGGATGTATACAAAATAATGAGGTTTAGAGACTGAGGCAGTGGAAGGTTTGTGCAGAAGGGAAGTAATTAACAGAAGAACACCATGTCAAATATCTCCCCTAAGCTTATTAATATACTTGCTATGCAAAGTTTTTTTTTCTGCCCATCCGCATTAACTCTTTGTTAAACTTTTCATTCATGTTGTAAGTACCAACTCAGTCTGAGTTATCCAATAGTTTAGAAATACATTCATATTTATTACAGGCATATTCATGACGTTACATAAAACACTGAGTGTGGCTCCCGGACACTCTCATGCTGTAGCCATTAAGTGAAGTCTCAATGTACTAGAGGACTACATTACTGCTAGAATCATAGAATCATAGAATATCTCGAGTTGGAAGGGACCCATAAGGATCATCGAGTCCAACTCCCTGCTCCTTGCAGGACTACCTAAAACTAAACCATATGACTGAGAGCATCGTCCAGATGAAAATTACTGTTCATTTGCTTCTGCTCTCATACATACAGTTACATAACCAAAAATTATTCTAGTGAAGCCAGCAGCAAGCCAGTGAGATTTTAAGCAGTTGTTTTGTTTGTTGTATTTTATTCAAGAACAGGCAGTTTACTACGTAGGTTTTAAAAACTGGGAGGAAATGTCATCCTCTCATCGTTAATTCATTGAGTCATCTATTTTAATTAGATCAAGAGTTAGAGAGCTCACACACTTGTATTCATATTCATTAAGGAAATGYACCGTCAAATCTGGTATCTAATAAGATTGTGCACCGTTTTATAACAGGTGGTTGTGCTAGCAGGTTATCTAAAATCAAAGTTACAAAGTACTTCTGTTCACATATGTAGCATTAAAATCATTAAACATTCAACGCAGAATCACGGTTCAAAAATAAAGAAGAAGGAAGAGAGTCTGTAATGGATATAAATTCAGTCAGTTTTTAAGAAGAGTCACTCTTAAGAAATGTGACACAGTAAGGCAGGAAATTTAATGATGGTATTCTTGGAGTTGAGAACTTCCCATTTGTCTTTATAATAGGTGGTGGTGAAGCCAGAAATATTCTTTCAAGTTGAGAGATGCCAGCTTAGCTCATTTTTCTGAAATCAAGAACCTCTAATGTTGGACTATGTTCAGTAAGTTCGTGGGATTAATTGACACCCCAGGAGGCCTTGTGAAACAGCATCAAGCTGTAATCAGCTACTTGAGTTGTTGTCTCAGGAAGCCTCAGGTCTCTGCAGCAGCACTAGAAGTGGTCGTACGTCTGGGTAATGTATTCCCAACCAAGTACTTGTTTCAGAATTAACTCTATGTTATACAGTTTATTCATTTGAGGGGAGATGAGGATGGATAATATTTTATTTGTCCAACAAACTATCTATTTAAGATCTTTTGTGCCTCAAACACTGACATATTTATTTTAAATTGCATGTTGTATTCTGCAATGYTATTCCTAATGCCAACAATCATGTATGGTGAATTCAAGAGCACAATAGATGTTTGCTATCAATTTGGTACCATATTAGTCTGATACTCAAAAATATCACAGCAGAAAAAATGTAGTCTTTGATTATAAAGAAGTATTCTTTTCCTTTTCCACATCTTGGATTTTTTTCAAATCTGCCTCTGCAAGAATATGCTCACCCTCCCTTTTAATAATTTAATTAATCCCTTTAAATAATCTCAGGAAATCCCCCTGGACCTAAATGTTATCTTCTCATTTGTTTGTTTTGTTTTTTTCACTTATTATGCTTGTTATAGCTGGATCTTATGCTCCCATTAGAATCAGTAGCAAAACTTCCATTGACTCCAGCCACGCCGGACTGTGCTAGACCCTGGGTTGGAGATGGAGGTGGCTGAATCTCTGGTTTGTTCTTACCCAGTTTCTGGGGAGGGACCTCACCAGCAGATGAGGATTGGGTGGAGCATTTTAGGCAAACATTTTTAGATAGCCCTTCATGCTCTTTTGCAATATGTCCTTACCCCGGGCGAGAGAACAGCAAGAGGAGTTGGTAAGTGGCACCAAGTTGTCCCAAACAATCATGAGCATGGGAGTTTCTTCACACTCTCACGAGGGCCAGGAATTTGCACCAATGATATATTCTGACTAAAATTTCTTTCTTTTTTATGAATAAGTAATCAAACACATTGCAGACTCGGAGCTGATTAATTAACATCACTGCTGACTATACTGCCTGGTAAACACAGAAACTAGCAGGTAGGACCAGGGTTCTGTCTCTGCCATGGGTTGTAAGTTGAAGGAAAGGGGGGACTGAAAAAAAAAAATAGGAGGGAAGTGAACAAAGCCACAAAGTCATGCAGGATCAGCTGTAAGTCGAGCAAGACACCATGGGCTGAAAGGATTCTGCTGCATGCCCCTGCAGTTGATGTACACTGAGCATGGAAACTGTGAAGAAGACAACTTGGCACTTGAGTCACATTAACCTACAGCAGTGCTCAGCATTGCTGCTGAGCCATCACTTCTTATGTGTCTCCACTCATTTCACTAATACATTCACTCCTCCCTGCTGAGGAGGCCTCCTCATGCTGGGAATAAAAACTAGCACTTTATCCTGAAAAGTCTCTCCTAGAGGAAGGTTGGAACTGAAGATGTGATGCAAGAATGTAGACATTGCACAGAGTTTTTGGATTAGTTAACGTTAATTCAGTTTTAAGTCTGGAGGTGCTGGACAGAGACCGAATTAATGTCTTCGGTCAATAATGGTTTTCTACAGTCAACAATCAAGTATTCATGTTAATTCTTTAGATGTCAGTAACTACTGTCTTTTGCTTGTGGACATATTCTTAAGTCATCACACAGTAGTAATTTTGGAAAATAGTTATTTCCATTCGGTTGCAGGGGATACTGCCGGGCAATTATTCTTGTGTGATGGCTTTTGAGCATGGAATGGCAGAGAGTTTTGCTTTAGAAATTTCCATAACGGTGCCATTAATCTGCAAGTTGAGTGCCCAGTTGTATTTAGAAATTAAATGACTTTTAATTGCCAGGTGTGCTGCAAAAGCTTATGTGTCATAAGCATTTGGCTAAAAAAGAGCTAGAAAAAGTATTGCTTCCTTCCACCCTTCTACCCTTCCTTCTATCCTTCCTTCTACCCTCTGATCCACCCTTCCTTTTACCCTTCTTTCCTTCCTATCTTCCCCCCTCTCTCCCTCCCATGCATTTTTTTTCAATCAGAATGCAAATATTATGCTTTCATTTGGCAGATGAATGAAAGGAATTTTTTTGCTTTGGCTCAGATCAGTGGAATTGTAGCATGTATAAAAGTGCAGAGTTAATAAAAAAAAGTATATAGAATTTTGCAACTCGCATGAATGCATTTGGGGAGGGGCAGAGGAAGAGGGATATATGTGTGTGTGAATAACCTTCCTTTTTCCATTTGGACTTTATAGAGCAATTTGGAATTCTTTCTTTTTCACTTGGATAACCTCAAGTGCTGAGGAAAGCCAAAGCTTTCATAAATCAATGTTTTGGGCTTCTGTGAAAAAAAAATGCAAAAAGGGATGCAAAAACAAGAAATGCCTTGGTTTCTGGTTAAAAACGTGCCATCAAATGCTACACAATGCAATGATGAGGCAGTATTTTAAGGGGGAAGGTGGACAGTATAGATGTAATTCAAATGTATGATTAATGCTTACCCTGTAAGATATTTTTCTGAAGTAGATTGCAAATATACATAATATAAGAAAATAAATTGACCAATCTGGATTTACTAAAAGTTTATTAATATTTTATCATAAAATTAACAAGTATTCTCTGTTGCTATGAGCAATAGAAACCCACTGATATTAGATATCATATTGCATCATTTATGATATTGAATTAGTCTACATGAACTGGCTTTAATATTATGGTATCTGCAAAGAAAGAGTCAAAAAATATTAAAAGAGAGAGGATGTAAATGTTTAATGTTATTGGTATTAAAGACTATAAAAAGCTATCTGATATGATTAGCTGGTATTTTATGAAAAAGACACTTAATAAAAAAACTTCTAACAGCCACGGATGAGTTGTGTGATAACTATTCCTGTGCTCATAACAAATGCTGTATTTTCCTACACAGTTACTGCATGATCAATATCATCATTGTAAAGTGCTTTTAGCTAACTCAAATATGAAAGACACTGCATATAAGTTAAATTCTGTTGTGTTCTATAGAAGAAGGTTTTAGGTCAAAATGTACAAAGATCTTAAGTTATGTCAAGTAGGTTTCATCTGAAAAGAGGTGTCAGACTAAGAAATACATCACACAATCTATTAAATGCAATGCTGGAACATGCGTTGTACTCTAAAAATTGCAATTGGAAAAATGAGAATGGTAAGAGATAAATGGAGGACTAACTCTTCAGATTAATTGATAATACCTCACTCATCAGAAAAGAGGTAAAAGAAATGATCACTTGGGAGGAGGAGAGAGAAAGTAATACGAAATAGTGAACAAATTGAAGGAATTGACTTTAAATAGAAGGCAGACAACAATGTCACAATCAGATTCACTGAAGGACTCACATTTGTGCAGAGAAGCAGGACTATAAGGAAAAAGTGAGTGATGTATTTTTTTCCTTCTTCTGCATAACAGGAAGAGTTATTCTGTCCAACTTAGAGAAAACATTTCTATTCTATCTACATTTTAAGATAGTCATACTGAAATATATTTTCACTGAAGCCTTAGTAGGGAGTCTAGATTTACAGCAGTCACACCAGTCACCATATCTTCAGAGTAGCTGGAAACATTCTGAGATCCTCTATAATTTTCTACCTTTTGAGTCTTACCCATAAGGGTCTTAGAATTTGCTTTTTAAAGCCTAAAATATAATCCTATCAGTAATAAAACCACATTCAGTTCCACAGTTATCCCAGAAATCGTTGCAACCTCTACAACCGTGTCACAACCCTGATAGTTCTGACGCCCTTTGTGTTCTCAGGTTGTCCCTGAGTCATATCCCTTCATATTTTTGGGGTTGTTGCTCTAGTTACAGAATGACAACTTTTTTTTTTTTTTTTAATGGCAGTGTTAGTATTTGGAAATTGTTATTTAATTACCACATACCTAGAAAATACTTTCAAAATAATAAGTCAGATGCTAATCATAGCACTAATATAGGACATAGATTAACAATGAAGCTGAGAGATAAAAATCAGGCAGCATCACATATCATTAAGCAGATTTAGTATAACTGTCGATCTTCAAATGAGATTTAGTTTTCTATTAGTATAGTCAACCAAACCACATCATATATTCCCCTTCATAAATGTACCATGCTCCGTCTTAAAATGATATCCCCTACTTCAACGTGAAAGTTGCTCTTAAGTCTGTTCTGCTGCTGCTGAGAAACCTTCTGGATTCCAGCCTAAATATAGTGAAGGCTTTATGTACCCTTTGATCTTTATGCTTGAGTGTATTTCCCTGTCTCTCTTGGAAATTCCACCTTTGCTGTATTCAAATATTATGTTTATTTTTTTTACATCTGCATCTCACTAGTTGGTTAATACATGGGAGCAGATCCTTCATCATCTTCTGTTTCAACTGGGGGTTGCCCCATCCCAGGTGCATGCCCTTCCTCATGAGGTTCACATGGGCCCACTTCTCGAGCTTGTCCAGGTCCCTCTGGATGGCATCCTGTCCCTCAGGCGTGTCAACCRCACCACTCAGCTTGGTGTCATCTGCAAAYYTGCTGAGGGTSCACTCGATCCCACCATCTATGTCATTGCTGAAGATATTAAATAGTACTAGTCCCAATACAGACCCCTGAGGGACACCACTCATCACTGATCTCCACTTTATCCCTTCATTTTCCGAAATTGGTGATTAGCTTTCTTTCCTATTTATGTTATTTCCATTCTAGTTCTAATATCCTCTTTAAGCTGGTTATTTATCCTAGAACTCTTGTTTCTGCACTGTGTGTCATTCCAGGCAGTTTTGTTCACTTAAAGAAATTACATTTTGCTAATTACTTCCTTTAAGCTCTTTAAATATATCCCTTTGCAATGAAGAATGATCTAAACTTTCCAATTCAGTTTATTATATATTTTTTTTAAAATTAAACTGAACACATAAAATTTTGTACCTAACTTTCAGTTAGGTACCTAATTCCCTTTGCAGGTCAAATCTTGATCACATTTTCAGAAAATCTAATAGATGCAGCTGCTTCAGTTCCACCGATTTCTGAAAATGAGGGGAAAAATGTTGAATCACATTTAAATGTTTGAAAAATGCCCTCTATACCCACAGCAAAGATTTTTAGTGGTTATATGCTCCATTTATAAAGTTGAAAAAGTGTTTAGAAAATCTCAAAGTACAAGTCCCTTATAAAGTTACCAGAAGCAGCAATGTGTCTTAGAATATAAAAAATTTGCTGAAGATCTGAATAGCCCTGCTGGTGTTTTTCTTTGAATTCATATGTTCTATAAGGCTGATTCCAATCAGCACTGATGATTTTGATAATAAATAAATTAGCAATAGGTTTATGACTCCTTAAAATTACAGCTCTCTATCTGTCCTATTAGTTCCAGCAGGTTTGTACTCTGAAAGGCATGTAGGACCCGCTAAAAGCATTGCACTTCTCAGATCTCAGCATTCTAGGAGCAAATGGAAGTGCATATAATTGAAAATGCTGCAGTAATTGGCTGAGTGTGAAAAGTATGAAGATGTATTTATTTGCAGAAGTTAGGAGCTTCCCTCTCTAAGTCAGCTGAGAATGACAGTATTTACTGCTTTTGAAAAGAAGAAAAAATTCCTTTGCAATAGATAACTCTGTAATTCCTCACTGTAGATCCCACACTGGCAGAAACTATGCACAGAGTTTTCAAGGTGGAGAATGGCAGAACATGTGTGAGGTAAATGAAAACATTCTGTATTGCTGGCTATTGCAGCTGAACAAAATTACTTGCTTTTTATTGTATCTCCACAGCTAAGCTTCCCTAGCAAATTCTTTAGGTAAGACAGCAGAGTCTTCTCCAGGGAAAAAAAGAGAGCATTCAGGGAAAAGTTCAACCATCCTGATGTTCAATTGCATATCCTCATATCAGGACATTTGTGTGGTTCTCAAGTTTCACACTGCACACAAGTACTTTGATTACTTCCTGCATTCTGCCACCTGCCTGCTGAGTTTTAGAGACCTTTTAAAATCTATTTTGCTGTAGCTGCAGAAGAAAAGATATAAGGGTATAAAAATTATGTGCAGTTATCCCAAGAATTGGTGAATGGGGAAGAAATGGTGAATGAGCATTCAAAAGGAAGGTTCTACAATTGCTGTCTCTACCCATCCATGTGCAGGTCCTGACCACCCAGCAATGTTCTGTACCAGCCCAAGCAGTTCTACRGTTTTCCCTCAAAAAACGTTATTTACAAGTGCTCACATAAATGATCCAATGAAAATATGAATTACAGGTTGAAATCTAGTTTGCCTAATTTAAGTGTGTAACTCACTTTTAAACCTCTTATCTCTACTGTCCTGCTCCAGGATCTCCCAAGTACGTCTATATCTTTCTCAAATTGTGGGGACCAAAACTGCCACAAAGGCTACATCTGCACTTTGATCTGCCCCAACAAGCAGGCCTAGTCTCTCAGGCCCAGTGAGGTAGAAAAAACTGTCAGCCACACTGCATCCCAGGGCAAACAGGTTATGTCCATACTTGGCCTAAGTCTCCTCAGGTCTGTGTGGTACCCTTAGGTATAATTGTTATATTTGTTTTTATTTCAGTCTGTCTGAAAAAGTGTGAGGGCTATGTTAAAACAGTGCCTGGGTAGCTCTTTTGTGGCATGATGCTGCATGCATTTTTATGGCATGCAAGTGTTGTTTGCCTTGGGGAAGGCCATGAGATGGGGATGCCTGGGGGAATGCAGTCTGATGGTTGTTGGAAGACTATACAGGGCATAGAGAGCCTGATGAAGTCTCATACTTGCTGCCTGTGGAGTGTGGTCCCTGAACTGAATGTTATTCTAGAACTGCATTCATTTTTATCTCAGAGGGAACTAGCAAGTTTACTCCGAAATGAAAGCCTGAGAATGAACTATCACGCATGGAGTGGGGATGATGGAGGGCCAGATTCCAGGAGCCAAGTTATTTGCTGGTGTAGATGTACCCAATAGTATTTTACAGCTGACATTTCACCAATACTGAATCAAGTGGAATCATTACCCTTCAGCGTCTTACATATAACACTACTATTAACATGTCAGAATGTGATTTGCCTTGACTTTCATTGTTGACTTTCATTTAATTTCTTTTCCACTCTAACCTCCTGGACCTTTTCCCTTGCATTTGTGTCTTCTCAGCTATTCACAATCTAGTATTGGTGAATGTGATTTCCCCCTCCAAAGTGCAGCACTTGACACACATCTTATTGAATTTTATCTTGCTGATTTCAGACCATATCTCAAGATTATTACAGTAATTTTGAATCCTGATCCTGGTCCCTAAAGCATTTGTACGCCCTGTGCCGTTAACTTGTATCATTCACAGATTTCATACATAATCACAGTTCATTTTGTCATCTAAGTCACTAATAAAAATGTACTTAAAATTCTAAGATGTAGAATATAATTCTGCAGCTTATTCATGTGCTTATATTTGTCCTTCTTTAACCTCTAGTCTGAGAATCTCCAAGAGGCACCTCAGTAGTTGCATCAGTATTTAATACTTGCACTCATATCTAGTCTGGTTCACAGAATTATATTAAAGTTATCAAACTCTAACAACTCTGATTGCTTATGTCCCCAAAGAGGGAGCAGTTTGTCACTTAATGAGCTCTGCATTAATGCGAGTTAGCTGTTCTGTCACTAATTTTGCATTCCAATTTAGAAATAGGTGACCAAAAGTGGGCTAATGATGTTATATTTTTCTCATGTTCTATTTACAAGCACTATGCGTTTACTCCACTATATTTGTAGAAATACGTGGTTTTATAGAAAACTGCCTCTGAAAGCTTTACTGTATCAAGTGACCTACTTTTCACCTTAGTCCATTTGAACATAGCAGATATATTTACTATCAGTTACTGAGGCAGGCAATGCAGTATTGTTTTGTCTAGATCAGCACACTTTAATGGCCATGCAGTCTATTAAATAACTCTTACAGACTCTGGATTTAATAAATGATTTCTAATTGACTAGGTGTCAGTGGCAACATTCTAGAAAACTCAGTTACATGGGATTTTTCATTGATTTTCCCTATATTAGAAAATGAAATGTCAGATACCATTAATTGCATTTTCACAATAAGAAGCATACTGCAAAAGTAGCTAAGTGAAAGCACTTCCAGCCTAACACGTAATAGAAGTACTCTTTTTAAATTAATCAAATATATAAACATTTATTACAGTTATGTGCCTCTGTGGGCCAAATGGGTGTGAACGTAGTTACAATCTATAATATGGAACCATTTTGCAGGCTTCTAGAAAAAAAAAATGCATTCAGGTATATTCTGCACTCGTTTATCCTTATAGAGTATACTATCTGTATCCAGCAACATAGAAGGTGGTTGACCCATGGTCCTTACCTACGACTGCATCATCCCTGACATCAGCTTGCGCTTACTGTTGCCCATGGCTCAAAGGCAGAACTGCTAACTTACGTTATCTTATAAGTATACATGTTTACCCAGGCTATATGTCATTAGTAAGTAGTGTATGATCCAGAATAAGGTTTATGAGACTGTGATACACATATTTGTTACCATTGCTGGTGCCTAGTTCAAAAGAGTTTGGTGTATCTTTCCTACTTTCCTGTGTCTGCATTGGTGTAGTCAGATGTTCATGATCCCATATGTTTTCTACAGATGTAATTCTACAGATTTTCTTTCACATGATCACATTTATTATGCCAGAATTGACCACTGGTCTCTATAGTCCTAGGGAGATGATATTAGCAGTCTGGATGTGAAAATTCATTTGACTATGCACAATTTACTGTAGTGCTAGAAGTTCTTATGCCTTTGTAGAGAAAGAAAAATCCATGACCTTTCTAAAGTATGTGATGTAGCATTCAATTTCCCTGCATCTGATCGATAAGCAAGCAGGAAATTATATCTTTTGCCATGGTAGACAAGCATAATTAAGCAATAAGGCAATGGCAGTGGTTGCGATTATCTTAGGATGCACCTGGGAGCTGCCTTGTTGCTATTTTAAAACATCTTTATGCTAAGGGAACTGTATTAATTTCTGCTGAGAAAGATAAAGTTGGCAGTTTGGAATGCTCATGAGCAGCAGTTTCAGTTGTGCTTCACAGAGAGTAATGTCATGTGTTCACCCCAAACAATTGGGCTTCTCCTTCAGCAGAAGCAAAGATGGAGCAGGCTGTAAACATTTAATTGACAGTTCAGACCTGGAAAAAAAAAAAAAAACAAAACAACCAAAAAAACAATTATGCTTTGGCTGGCTGCCAGTGAGTGCAAAACTTACATTTTTACCAGTTTAGAATAAAAACATGCTGCCCCCAACACTTGACTTCCAGGGAAGACATCTCTGCATAATTAATGCTATTGCATCCATATTCTAATTTATGCATTTTAATTATACCAAAGTCCCAGTGAATAATTAATGCTAGCAAAACAATGGGTCTGAAGCATAAGCTGAAAAGTATCACTTTTTAATGGGCTTTGTAGATTTAAATAACTAATGAAAGCTATTTAACTATTTGATTGCGAGAATATTTCCCCCTGATGCAATCAAGTATTAACTACCATTATTGAGCAGCCTCTCAAGTGGAGAAATGTCAGTTCAGGCTACCTGTTTTCACAATCTGAGTATACCACAGTACACTAACCCACCTGAGCCATGTGCATGCAGGAAAGAGATTTATTTGGATGTTTGCCCTGTGGGAGGGACTGACATGTCATTGGCATAATCTCTAAGATGTAAAATCAAAATTCCAGGCACAAAATTCCTCTTTGACCTCCTGTCTTCAAGCAGGTCAGTTGACACAAATTTCATGGGGAGATTTAGAATTGAATATAAAGAAATACAATATAAAATTCATTATCCCAGAGTTCAGCAATCTAAGAATTAAGGATGTAGGCCAGGTTAGTAATTTAGAGCCTTGCAGTGGTCAAGGGAGAGAGATAGCACCTCTGGAGAGTTTCATCTCATCCTAAAATAGGTTTTTGAAATAGATGGGATTAATCACCATGTGGCAGTGGCTATCATTTTTCTATTTCCTACAGAGGAAGCTTAGGATACTGCCTTAGACCATACACCTAACTTCTAGACAGTCTAGTTTAGGTGAAGTTAATTTTACTAGCAACAGCAGCTGCTAAACTACCGTGTGAGAAAGACCTACTGTCACCAACCTGATGGCGTAAAGACCAGGGCAGCGCAGAAGGACTCTCAGCACAGAGCTGTCTGAAGCTCAGTGTGTCACATTGACAACCAGCACCCCTGCTGCTTGGTCAAGTCTCTGAAACATATGACACTCATTAAGAAAGTCCTTACTCCTCTGAAAGGCTCAAAATGTGCATTCGTGTTGATCTGCTGTGCCCAAAGGCTTGCCTCCACCCTGGCATGGTCCTTGGAGCAATGCTGGGCAGCGTGATGTGCAGTATGTCCTGGGTTTGGTGTACTCTGAGTTTGTCACACAAAGGGTGGTAGAAGCATGTAGACAGCAGACGGCACTGACCGCGTAGCATGGAAAGTCTGGTGGCAGAAAGTACCCATTTCTTTAGGTGAGTAAAATGGTACAGCAAATGATGAATTACTGCAATCCCTTGCAATATATTACATACACTCAAGTAATATCAACTTGTCAATGCAAATATAAAATTGCTTTTACCAACTTTTTTGTTCATGTTTTCCATGTCAGAAGTTTGCTCTTTAAACTCTAATGTAAAATGTTTAAGAAAGTGTCATAATAATAACAATATAATGAAGGCTTTGTAAAAGAAATAAGGTTGGCAAAGGCTGCTGCCAATTTTGAATATCAGGCCCCTTGTGTAAGTGCATTATTTGGAGCTCAGTAATTTTTAGCTCCTATGTTTTAAGTTTTCTCTTTTACCTAAGTACTTGACTCTCCAGAGCACCCACCTGAGTCATTAGGAAGACATGGAGGGGGACTACGTAGGAACTAATTGTGTTTTCCCTGTTTTCAGCTGTGTTTGCCTGAGCCTGGACATGAGCTAGTGCTCTTGTCAGTGGTCTGTGTCAGGTGGATGACAGTTACATTCAGTTTGGGTGTGCTGGATGGCGTGTCCCCTCACGCAGACATGGGGAAGGAACAGGGTGGCACAGAAAAGGCTCCTGCTCCAGGGAAATCTCA
The DNA here is from genome assembly GCA_035582835.1 of Phoebastria nigripes. Lineage (NCBI taxonomy): Eukaryota > Metazoa > Chordata > Aves > Procellariiformes > Diomedeidae > Phoebastria > Phoebastria nigripes. The sequence continues at coordinate 43,342 of JAYKAV010000154.1, read as the reverse complement.
GCCAGCCATAGCCAGCTGCTGCCTGGCCCTGCTGAATATTTCATAGAAGGTAGAGAGCAGAAGACAAAAGAAAATCTGCCTTAGTATCAGACTAAAACTAGTTTGTTTCTTCTGAGCAATAATACCTGAAAGAGCAGACACACGTTGGTGCAAACTGGGCCAGTGCTGTAACAGTTAACAGACTAACCCTGCATACATCCACCTGGTGGCTTATGTCTTCTTCACTGCTCAGCTCTTCTACCCAGGAGCTAGGCAGTGTCCTGACAGTATTCCTCTAGACCCCACTCCTCTCTACTTTTCTTACTACAGTACCTACAACAAGTAGTAAGAATAATTATTCAAGAAATACAACTATTTTATTAAAGCCAGCTTAAGACCAAAACCTCCTTACCGTGTACTTTGATACTGGGATGGAGCCTGGTGATCTACCAGTCCTAGTCAGTCTAGTGTTTTTAATGTGGATGACAAAAATAGCTGCTGAAGCATGAGCTCACGATCTGTACCAAAGTGTCTTCCTTTGCTTCTGCCTTTGCAGGACTATGCTGAGAAAGAGAAAGCTGCAGCCAAGGCTCTGGAGGATGTGAAGGCTAATTTCTACTGTGAACTATGTGACAAGCAGTACCACAAACACCAGGAATTTGACAACCACATCAATTCTTACGACCATGCTCATAAGCAGGTAAACCTGAGAAATGTCTGTGCATGTTACAGTAGTCCATCTTCCTTCCTCATTGATTGTGGGAGGTTTCTAAATTCACTCAAGTAGAAGGCAATGTAACATTTGATGTTTTTGACTTCAACATGCTATTTTTCATTAAAATAAAATGTAAAATATTTATTGTTTTAATCTTCACCACAATTTCTTTTAAGCCCCTTTGACTGAAAGATCACTGTCTGTAGTTTTAGATAGGTGCTCAATACCGATATTCACACTGAATTTGATATATTTAAATGTGGAATTGCTTATAAACTAGAGGGAGGGGGAAGGATCACTTCCTCAAATATCCAGCTCCCTCTTTTGGATGCAGAATGCATATGACCATGCTGTTTCAAGCTGGTCATGCTGTTTCAAGGGCAGAAAAGCAGTTTATTTTTTTAAAAAAGCATATGTTTCTGACGTTGAAATCTATGTCTCATAATGTTTCTCAGGAATACATTTTGCCTTGCATGAAGAACATAATATAAAATAGCTGCTACTTTTGAACAAGAAGATATTGGATTCTTGGGAAAAGATAATAGATGCTAATTGTTTGTCACTGGTTTTGTATCAACTTTATCAGATCTATATGTGGTAGGTATATCCTACCCATATATGCCTATTATCCTTCTATGTCTGCTTCCTGCATCCTAGTTTTCCTCCAATTTTAGCAAAATCCATATTTCAGTGGGCATTATGGAAAGAAAATGCAATTAATTCACATAAACACTTCAGAATTTGAAGAAAATTGTTTGCAAAGTTCAGGAATGAGCAGTTCTGAACCTCTGATGAACAGATCATATCTGCTAATCTAAGATGTAAGAAGTTAGAACATGTAACAGGATTCCATAGATGTACCTTTTTCTCCTGTTTTTCTACTAGCGCTTACATGCATTACACAGTTCAAGTTCTCATGTATTGTGTGCGTTCAGGTTGCCAGGGTATTAGTGTCTTCTGGGTGATCACACTTCTGGGTGCATGGGGGTCAGGAGCTACCTTGCAAATATATGAATCATTTAGAAGCTGCCGGTATTTCTGACAGAGAACTAGAAATAATAAATGTTGAGTAAAACAAACAGCGCTAAAGGCAAAACTCCTCACTCTCACTGCAAGCAACCTTACTGTCTTTTGCAGTTTTATAGAGGATGTAAATCAGCCTGGAATTTTCTGTGTGCATCTATCACAGCACTGCATTAACAAACTGCATAGCGTCTGCCCACCCATCATGCTGAACCATCCTGCTGAATTCAAGCAGCCCAAAGTCAGCTATCCATGGGTATTAATGGGACTCTTTTGGCCCATCACTCCCAAACCAGAGCTAGATTCATCTAATGTATTTATGTATTAAATCAAAAGCAATTCTTCACATCACCGTTCCATTAATTAATCCATAAAAATGGTTATAATAATACGAAACAAATGCTTTTCCAGATCCTAAACATGTGACTCTAATCCCTCTAAATCCCCATTTGCTGCACAAAGATTTTTTTTCACCCTTCAGCTGTTTTTTTACTCATCAGAAATGCATCTGAACTCAAATGGATGCATTTGTGCCCTTCACTTTTCACACACTCCCCCTGCAAAGAGCAGCTTATGCAAAATAAAACAGCCTGCTTGATGCACCATCTATCATTGGGTTGTTGGGCAGGGGAGGTTTTGGCAGCTTTCTGTTATAAAAGAGAATGTTTAAGCAATAAAGCTCTTTTTAATTTTTAGGTAAATTTAGTGCTTTAAAAGCTGCCAGCCATAGTACTGGGAACTAAGATTCTGCATGGAAACGCATGACACATACGGAATATCAACTGGCAGTACAAGCTCACCCCATCCTGCCCTTTCAGATGTAGTTCAGAAGCCCAGTTAGCACGGGATTAGCTAGCTACCTTCCTGATGTGACAGGGTAATTCAGTCTCTTCTCCCCCCTCACTTCTTGACTGCTCAGCCAATTCTGAGAACAGCATTAGTTTGCCTCTAGGAATAGCATGGATGTGCCCTTTTCTCTGACTTTTATAGTCAGTCACAGAAGAGCCTTTATTCTTCTTACTTTTATCAGAGTAATCTTCAAAGAAAACAAGTTAATTTATGGTTTCCTGTGGTTTTAGTTAGCTTAGCTTCAAAATGTTTGTTCTAGGAGTGATAGTAGCCACTAGAAAAGCTTCTTTCTCCTAAGGTATGTTTTCTGTTTCCCAGCACAAATTTGAGGGAACCTTTAGTCATCTGCTCGGATATGTTCTAAGCATCATTCTTCTAATGGACAGTAAATTAAAATGAGGGACTCTTTACATCTCAGTAACAATACAACGTAGTCCTCCCATGTGATTTCCCATCTAAATGCTACTACTTCAAAATTTGTATTAAAGTGGCAATGCTGTTTAGAGAAGATATAAAGGCAGAAAAAAGGATATTGCACTGCGTACTTTGTCGTAAGTCTTTTATCTCTCTTCCAGAGGAAACAGATTTTATTCAAAGAATTATGACTCTAGTCTCCCAATATTATGGTTTTATAAAATTAATTTTGTGATCCATTTTCTTATCTATGATTTCAACCAGTTGTTAAAGCAGAAAGTACTGAGTCTTGGACCTAGCAGTTGGCATACCAGCCATTGCCTTCCCTGTCCTCAGAGGACTGCAAAATGTTATGATGACAATCTGACCTTGTTTGCATAACTGGTCTTTCTGCTGTGTTAGGTTATTCTAAAGCAGTACACTCAGAGAGACTTTCTCTCTCTCTCTGCATGCTACATACATTCATACTTATATATGTAAAAATACTACGTTTGTGTGTGTACATATATACACACATATGCATACAAAGAAAACTTTGACAGAACATCAAAGATCTCCCCTGCCTGTATCTTCAGTATCTTCTAACACTGTAATGACCCTGGAGGGGTCTAATATGATTTATGTATTTTTGAGTAATATTGTCTGAGTATTAAGCAGCTCTTACTTCTTTGGTTGTCTTGACAGCATTAGTCTTAATTAATGTTGCCAACACCTTTCCTGACACACTGCTCTATAATAATTTTTCATTGATATTACCTGTTATTGGAAATTAATTTCTTACAGTGCAAGGCTGGATAAAGCGAACTCAGAAAATCTGTTTGAGTGGAAGGCTGCGCTCCCACCCAGCTCTACCTGAGCTCTCTGTTGCTAAGCCTCATACTTAACAAGGCTGGGGCAGCAGTGTGGTGACTTTCCTGGGAGCACCTAATCCTTCATCACCATACAGCCCTGTTGCATACATGTCTCATTGGCCCAGCACATACCAGCTAAACCACTTGAAATCAAAAGCTTTTTTCCTTTGTGTTTTTCCTTTCCTATGGAATCTATGACTTTATAAAGTCCTGGGCAGCAGTCATGGGCAGTAGCACATTTGATAAATCTGCAGTATCTCTCATCAAGCATCAAGGTGAACGATGCTTTCTATCACTTGCTCGCCATGTTCTCTGCAACAAAAGTTAACTGCATCAGGACTGATTACCTTGGCACTGTTGAAACTACCTGAACACTGAAAAGGATAAGGGTCCTGGTGTGAATTCGTTCAAAAGTGATGAGTACGTAGATAATCAATATAGACTGCTGCTTGAAAATGTAATATATGTGGATGTATGTTACATGCTAAGCTGAATATAATATGGAAGTATAGATTTTTTAACAGGGTTGTTAAGTCATGCGCATTTATAAAAGGAAGTCAAACTTAAGCAGAGATGTCTATTTGGTTAACGTTATTAAATGGAATCTTTTAATACCTCCAGGTCACGCATAGCATTCATCCATTCAGTTAATGTCGAAGTAGTTGGAGCTTTCAATTTTTGTATAAATATTCCTTAGCAATCAGCAAGGCTTTTAGATGTTAGCAAAGGAGAAAATCACAAATCTGTTCCATGTACTGCAATATAATAATTGTGATGATAATAATAATAATAGAAATAAGCAGCAAAGAAAAACAAGACTGTATTGCCATCTTGGGGTTTCTGATGACAAAACAGGTCTTTTAGTTTTGTTGTCAAAATTTAGCCATACAGTTAAATACATCACATTCTCTCAAATGAAAAAAAAAAATCTAAATTTTAGTGTTCTTGAAGCAGGCAGCACTGTATAAGTAGGTGAACAGAACTTTCAGTCTACACTAGTTCACATGCATATGCTTGTATCTTAGTATTTAAATCCATGCATACTAGCACTTGGGTGTATTTTTTGCATGAAAGTCTGATTTAGTGTGTACAGCTGTGGGCATTTGCCGTTAAGCCTTTACGGTGCTTGTGGATTTAAACTCTAATTCAGGCAGAGATTTAGCTCCTGTTAAACTTCAAAGCTAGCAAATATGCTTACATTTTAGCTAGCGTTGCCTCTACCACCTAAAAAATGCACAGATACATGAACACAGAGAAAGCTCCAGGAATGAGTGTAATGCTGAGATCTTGTTTGTTCATCTTTAGGGTGTTTTTTCCAGCATCTGCATGTTTATTGGAGGAAAAGTAAGTCCCCTATTTTGGCTCTAAGGTACACCTCTCCTATTACCCAAACAGTTTTCATGTGGAGGAAAGGAAACCGGCATGGCAATACCTGAGAGATTTCACCTTGGGATCTGGGAAATTGGGCAAACACAGCAACACCAAGAAACCTTCTTCTGGACAAAGTATCATATATTTATCTGTAAGAACACACAAATCAAACGGAAAGGGCTACACCAGCATGAAGGTCCACTACTATGTGTGCTTGTGTAGTCTCTGCTTTTTTCCCTTGATACATAGGTGGACCCACTGTCCCTCTGGTACTCCCACGTGGACAAGGCTAACATCCTTCCCTACAGCCCCTGCTTCTGTTTCTCTGCATCAGGACACTGGCCATTAAGAAGGGCCTGCTTTCTTAGGGCCAGGTTTTGCACATGAGGTCTGTACTCTCTGTGGCCTCCTCAGAAAATAACCTGAATGGCAAAAGACCTCAGCATTTCTTGCTCTCAGTTAGCGAGAGGTGCTGTCTGCAGCCATCAGCATTCTGCTCCTGTAACCTCACAAAAATCACCTTGGCTTGATGCTTGTTAAGAATTACGTGCATACTTTTACTAAAATTTTCACATTCATCACATCCCTAGTAAGAAAGCCAGAACCAGAATTGTATTAAAGATAAAAGAAAAGGAGTCAAGCAAGACAAACAGTAATATGATGTTAGATTCCCTCAAACAACTGGTTTATAAGTGGACTTGAAGTGATAAAGGAATTTTGTATGTATGGTAGTTATTGTCCTCCTATTTTTATGTACCAATAGATTGCTATGCTCAAAAGCAACTATCAATCCCATACATAAATTGTTATGTGTGTACAATYTGGAGGGTGTAAAATTAGGCCCAGTCCTGAAAACAACTGTGAACTTTCTAAGATGTATGCCTATAAGCAGCCCCACAAAAATAAATGAAAATATTCAAATGCATAAAATGAAGGGTGCTCAGATGTTTTACAAGAGAGGAGTTTTAGAGATGAAGGTTATTACTTATTATTTATTTTTTCCATCTTCAGAACATTTACCATAAGTATATCTATTCAGATTAGATGCTTCTGACACATAAATCAAAATACTGAAAGTATAATTCAATATGGTCAACAGTTTCTCAGATTTTTCCACAAATTATTCTTTAATTTCAGTGAAATGCCCATTTATTTTAGCTTCAGGCAAATCTATTACCGCTTTATGTTTTAACTGTCACATTACACAATTATCTAGAATGACCGTCTGTGCCTGTATACCCTTTGTCAGACAGTTCTGCTTCATCACAATATTTATTTTCTCTTGAATTTTGGGGGTTTTGATGCTGAGGAATTCTTAACTGTTATTTTATTCATTATTCTACAATACACATACTGATTCAATTTTCCCTGCTCTTTCCTTTTAAGCACATCATTCTCTTCCCTTGGAAGCAGTATACTCTTTAAATTTCTGGCATAAGTCTTGTTTTCTTTCATGTGAAAACCAAAGCTAAAAGAAAGAATTCATTTCTATAGTCTATCCTATCATTTCAGTATCTCTTTGCCTTAAAGACACACTGTTCTCTTGCTCATTCTGAAACCAATGATTTTCTTACTGTTGCTTATGTCTATGAGATTCTCTAATTTCTGTTATAGCTTCACACTTTCTTAGCTTTTCATCATACATTGATTTTGCAGTGCGTGTTCTTGTTCTTACTCCCAAAAATTACTTCCACTCTGACTGTAACTGTTCCCGAAGAGCAGGTTTTTGATAATTTCTTGCTGAATAGTTTTCATTTTCTCACACTGCCTTTCCCATAATTAACTTAAAAAGTTCTTCTCATTCTTTCAGAATTTCTTCCTGGGAATTAACTCCTTTTACTCATCCCTTTTGTCCATAAATTAGTTTTGATTACAAACTAGATTACCCCGGGGTTTCTACTGGATTGTTAGATACAGAACTGGCTGTGATGCTTATAATTAAGGTTTCCAAACATTTTGTATTTTAAGACCCAGGTTTCTGTTGCTCTCAGAGATTGGGCTGAAATTTTCTTCCTGGATCCCAAGCTTTAGTAAATTACAGTAAAAATATATAGTATTTGCAAAGTCAAGAATAAGGAAGAAATAAGGCACCAGAATCAATACTGTTTGGACAACCTAAACTGATACTTTTATATATCTGCTCTTTAATAAAATCTTTAATTGCAGGTTGCATGTTGTTTTCCCTAAGAAAAACTCCCTGACTCAGTACTGAAGATGGACCATACTTGAGGAATGAATCTATCTTGTGCAGGGGATGAAGCTGCTGGCTACAAAAGAACTGATGATGTGAAATGAGGGGGAAACAGAAGGAGAAGAAATGGTTTTAGGAAGTAATTATGGGAATAGGTGTAATGGACAGAGAGAGACAGAAATTGCAAGAACAGAAAGGCATGGAAGTATCACTCTGAAATTAGAAGACAATGAAAGGTGTGTACAAGAAAGGGAGAAAAAGGAGTTACAAGAGGAAGGACCTGGTGAAATAATCCATAAATAAGGGGAAATATCAGGATAAAGCACAGGAGGAGACTGTCAATGTGAGCCACTTAGAGCCACCAATGTCTAAGCCTTTAGCACTTAGAGCTGAGGAACTGAACAGGTAGGCTATACAAAAATCACATTTCACAACTCTAATTCTGTTAACAAGAATACCACAGGTGATATATTGGCACAAAATGTTGTATTGAAAATAATACAAAGGACTTACACAACATAAAAAATGGCTGGGGTCTGGGAAAAAAGCAAAGAATGAAATGTATAATGCTGTTGTGCATGTACAATTCCATCTTTTACCACTGATAGATAAGACCAAAATACTCTATTCTCTTGGCCTGAATGCTTCTTTCTGTTATTTAGAAATAGAGAAATCCTGCCTTTCTCAAAGCATGTTTGCATCACAGCTGCTGTGCTTCAAAGTACCTGCAATCCAGCATCTTTGAAATGCTGAAGTAGCAGTGCCGTGAAACAGACAATCAGGTTGTGTCACATCACAGAAACTGATGTAAATAAAGGTAACATAAAGCAATACAGGATGACATCAGCATTTAAGCAAAGGAGTAGTGTACAGCAAAAGGAGGATGTAAACAATATGATAATTCTGTTGCATCACTGTACTGAGAACATTTATTTTGCCAGTTTGAAGTGATCTTAAAGTGAAAGCTTAGTTTATAATATCATGCAGTATTTTCTTAAATGTTATGAGGGCAGGCTTGTATTTATACCTATGCTACACACAGATGCTTCCATTGCACAATACAGCAAGTGCATGTACCAGAGTAGCTCCGGAGCAGCAGAAGCAACATTATCAAATACCACTGAGCACACTCCCGTGACTGGGCGTGACTTGAGGCAACAGATTCCAAAGAAATGTCACCAGAAACAATTCTTTATTTTAAACTTACAAATCTGTGCAGGTCAGTGGGCCTTATTAAGAACTGCTGAACCTGCTGCCCTGCCAATGCTTTGCTGCTTTCTTATTACTCAGTGATAAAGTAAATAAATTGGCAGTATTCATCCTTTTTAAATTGCATGTTGCTTAGAATAATGAGATTCCTTTCATCATTAGCCCTCAAAAAAACTTCTTGCAAATAATGCAGAGCTTCTTTTAAATTTAATGTCTTAATAAGCTAAATTGTTAAATGCTAGATGCTATGGAATTACATTTGGTGTTCTTTAGAATGAATGCTAATTAACATGTAAATTACCAATTTAACCCTCTTTAAATTGGAGAAAAACCCATGGGACACCTAATTTCATAGTTGTTAATGATGGTCCAATGACTGTAAGATATTTCTTAAGTATTTCATTATATAAGGAATTACAGAAGTGTATTATCAGATTTTGGCATTTAAGACATAGCAATAACCAGAATGTCAGTTACAGGAAGTGCTCATCATTAATGCCTGTGTTATTGTCCTTTCCATTCTTCTCAGAGGGTACACTTTTGAATTACTAAAGTTTTACAACTAATTTTTCAAGCAGGAGGAATGGTTGATGCAGTGTAATGGATGGCTTATTCAAATAAGCAAGGAATCTGAAGGGTTAGATTTATAAAAAAAAAAGATAATGCCAAACCGCAGACAAATATGAAATTCTGCCCCAAAATATCAGTTTAGGGTTTAATTTTGTACAATAATTCCCCACCCAGAACATGAAGAAACATATTCTTATTTAATTATATTCAGACAAAAGATGCAGTAAATCTGATTGAAACTCGGCATCTCTAGTTCAAATAATTTGCCATTGTTTCAAACTTTGCTTCCATTTCAAATATGGATAAGAAAAAAATTCTCAAAAACAAATTAATTAAAACATTCTGTTATGACTGATTTAACATGGCAATTACAATGTAAATTGAATAAATTTTGAAACAAAAGACTTTCTGAAACTTTCTGTTCAAATATAAAGTGTTTTTGAGCCAGTCATCCTTCTTTTTCATACTGTGTAAAAAGGAGTGATTAAAATCAACATATTCCTCTTTGGTTCTCAGTTCTGAAATGCTAATACATGCAGTACATAGGATATTACTTAAGAAAATGGGATAGATACGGAGAACCTAAATATTTATATTTAAATTATTATTCCCATTTTCAGTTAACCTTTAGGGCAGTCAGGCTGGAGTTGTGCCTGTATTGTTTAATGAACAATATAAATTATATTGGACGTTGCTGTCCTTTTTTTAAATGTCTATATTCAGATGTCTTTTCCACTTTTTAAATGCCAGTAATAAGGACAGAAGAAGCAGAATATACAGCATGTTTTCTACCTACTTCTATGTAAAATGTTACCGTTCATGCAAAAATGTCTATTCACCATGAACAAACAAGAACTAGGCAAGACTGAACACAGACGTACATTATATTTCATGTGCCAGCTTCGAAAGACTGGCAAACATTAGGTAATGTTGCTTATAGGCCACATACTTTGCATATATCTTTTTTTTGTTAAATCAGTAGATCTGGAATAACTGGTGTCATCTTAAGGTCAGGCTCTACAAGTCTTGCTTCAAATAGGTGATAGGGACAAAGCACTGCCAGATGCTATGATTGTCTTTGATTACTGTCTGTTCACAAGTACTTTAATTCCATAATTTGTGGAATGACTTGAAGAACAAGGTACTATTCAGCCAGATTAAGGAACCTGTTGTGCGGGTTACAACACATCTGTACATATCTTACCTGGGGCAATTCTGTGCCATAGTCAGCTTTTTGGAAATACTGGGCAATTAGCTTTGCTAGCAAAATGTTTTAAGCTTAAATGTTCACAGAAAAATTACGTTTCTGTCAGCTTCTGCATAACTTTTGAACAGGGTTCTCTTGCTCATTTCTTTCCCTCCTCTGGAAAAATAATCATAGAATCATAGAATCATAGAATGGTTTAGGTTGGAAGGAACTTTAAAGATCATCTAGCTCCAACCCTCCTGCCATGGGCAGGGACACCTTCCACTAGACCAGGTTGCTCAAAGCCCCATCCAACCTGGCCTTGAACATTTCCAGGGCTGGGGCATCCACAGCTTCCCTGGACAACCTGTTCCAGTCCCTCACCACCCTCATAGTGAAGAACTTCTTCCTTATAGCTAATCTAAATCTACCCTCTTTCAGTTTAAAGCCATTACCCCTTTTCCTGTCGCTACATGCCCTTGTAAAAAGTCCCTCTCCAGCTTTCTTGTAGGCCTCCATCAGGTACTGGAAGGTCTCTCTGGAGCCTTCTCTTCTCCAGGCTGAACAACCACAACTCTCTCAGCCTTTCTTCATAGGAGAGGTGCTCCAGCCCTCTGATCAGCTTCATGGCCCTCCTCTGGACTCATTCCAAGAGGTCCATGTCCTTCTTACGTTAGGGGCCCAGAGCTGAACACAGTACTCCAGGTGGGGTCTCACGAGAGCAGAGTAGAGGGGGAGAATCACCTCCCTCGACCTGCTGGTCACGCTTCTTTTGATGCAGCCCAGGATATGGTTGGCTTTCTGGGTTGCAAGCGCACGTTGCCAGGTCATGTTGTGCTTCTCATCAACCAACACCCCCAAGTCCTTCTTCTCAGGGCTGCTCTCAACCCATGCTCTGTCCAGCCTGTATTTGTGCTTGGGATTGCCCTGACCCATGTGCAGGGCCTTGCACTTGGCTTTGTTGAACTTCATGAGGTTCACACAGGCCCACCTCTCAAGCCTGTCAAGGTCCCTCTGGATGGCATCCCTTCCCTCCAGTGTGTTGACCGCACCACACAGCTTGGTGTCGTCGGCAAACTTGCTGAGGATGCACTCAATCCCACTGTCCATGTCACCAACAAAGATGTTAAACAGCGCCGGTCCCAATACCGACCCCTGAGGAATACCACTCGACACTGGTCTCCACTTGGACATCGAGCCATTGACCACAACTCTTTGAGTGCGACCATCCAGCCAATTCCTTATCCACCGAGTGGTCCGTCCGTCAAATCCATGTCTCTCCAATTTAGAGACAAGGATGTCATGCAGAACAGTGTCAAATGCTTTGCACAAGTCCAGGTAGGTGACATCAGTTGCTCTTCCCTTATCCACCAATGCTGTAACCCCGTCATAGAAGGCCACCAAATTTGTCAAGCATGATTTGCCCTTAGTGAAGTCATGTTGGCTGTCACCAATCACCTCCTTATTTTCCATGTGCCTTAGCATAGTTTCCAGGAGGATCTGCTCCATGATMKTGCCRGGCACAGAGGTGAGACTGACTGGCCTGTAGTTCCCCGGGTCTTCCTTTTTTCCCTTTTTAAAAATGGGGGTTGTGCTTCCCCTTTTCCAGTCAGTGGAAACTTCACCGGACTGCCATGACTTCTCAAATATGATTGATAGTGGCTTAGCAACTTCATCTGCCAGTTCCTTCAGGACCCGTGGATGCATCTCATCAGGTCCCATGGACTTGTGCACCTTCAGGTTCCTTAGATGGTCTTGAACCTGGTATCCTACAGTGGGCAGCAGCGAAGTCCCTGCCTTTGCCTTCTGTGACTTGGGCGGTGTGGCTTAAGCACTTGCTGATGAAGACCGAGGCAAAAAAGTCATTGAGTACCTCAGCCTTCTCCATATGCCGGGTAACCAGGTCTCCCGTTTTGTTCCGGAGAGGGCCCACATTTTCCCTAGTCTTCCTTTTATCCCTGACGTATACCTATAGAAGCTTTTCTTGTTGCCCTTGATGTCCCTGGCCATGTTTAATTCTATCAGGGCTTTGGCTTTCCTAACTTGATCGCTGGCTGCTCGGACAATTTCTCTGTATTCCTCCCAGGCTACCTGTCCTTGCTTCCACTCTCTGTAGGCTTCCTTCTTGTGTTTGAGTGTGTCCAGGAGCTCCTTGTTCACCCACGCAGGCCTCCTGGTGTTTTTGCCCGATTTCCTCTTTGTTGGGATGCATCGCTCCTGAGCTTGGGGGAGGTGATCCTTGAATATTAACCAGCTTTCTTGGGCCCCTCTTCCCTCCAGGGCTTTGTCCCATGGTACTCTATCAAGTAGATCCCTGAAGAGGCCAAAGTCTGCTCTCCTGAAGTCCASGGTAGTGAGCTTGCTGTGYGCCCTCCTCGGTGCCCTAAGGATCTTGAACTCCACCATTTCATGGTCACTGCAGCCCAGCTGCCCTTGAGCTTCACATTCTCCACCAGCCCCTCCTTGTTGGTGAGAAMAAGGTCCAGCATAGCACCTCTCCTCATTGGCTCCTCTATCGCTTGGAAAAGGAAGCTATCATCAATGCATTCCAGGAACCTCTTGGATTGCTTATGCCCTGCCGTGTTGTCCCTCCAACAGATATCGGGGTGGTTGAAGTCCCCCATGAGGACCAGGGCTTGTGAACATGAGGCTGCTCCTATCTGTCTACAGAGGGCCTCATCCGCTCAGTCTTCCTGGTCRGGTGGCCTGTAGCAGACCCCCACCGTAATGTCACCTGTCCCTGCCCTCCCTTTAATCCTGACCCATAAGCTCTCGGTCAGCTCCTCATCCATCCCCAGGTGGAGCTCCATGCACTCCAGCTGGTCATTGACATAGAGGGCAACACCCTTCCTTGTTTCCCCTGCCTGTCCTTCCTAAAGAGCCTGTATCCTTCCATTCCAACACTCCAGTCATAGGAGCCATCCCACCACATCTCTGTGATGCCATTAAGATCGTAGCCCTGCAGGCGTGCGCATGTCTCTAACTCCTCTTGTTTATTCCCCATGTTACGTGCGTTTGCATAGAGGCATTTAAGTTGGGCCCCCAATGAAGCTGACTTACTGGCTGGAGTGGCTGGAGTTCCTTTGTGCTGCTCTTCAGGTGTTGTCCTGCTGACCTGTGATCCTTCTCCAGGCTCTGGGCATCTATTTGCTGGCCCTGGCATCAAACTGGTAGGAGTGGGATGGACTGAGGTTCCCCTCCCCCGGCAACTTTAGTTTAAAGCCCTCTTCACCAGCTTGGCAAGCCTATGACCAAAGATGTTCTTCCCCTTCTCTGACAGATGGACCCCGTCAGCCCCCAGTAGACCAGGTTTCTCAAAGCGAGGCCAATGGTCTAAGTAGCTGRGACACCAGTCCTGTAACCATTTGTTGATTTGCCAGATTCGACTGGCCCTTTCAAACCCCTTCCCTTTGACCAGGAGGATTGAGGAAAAAACTATCTGCGCTCCAGAGTCCCTTACCACTGCTCCCAGGGCTCTGTAATCCTTCTTGATAGTCCTCAGACTGCTCCTGGCTGTATCGCTGGTGCCCACGTGAAACAACAGCAGTGGATAATAGTCAGTGGACTGTACGAGGCTTGGTAGCCTCTTGGTGACATCCCTGATATGAGGTCCCAGTAAGCAGCACACCTCTCTAGAGAGTGAGTCAGATTGGCAAATGGGTGCCTCCGTACCTCTCAGAAGAGAGTTGCCTACTACTATCACCTGCTGCCTTTTCTTAGTTATGTAATAACTCTTCTAATCCCATTGGCATCCACAAAGTATATCTGGCCCTACGAACATCTGTCTAGAATCTGCATCTACTATAGTTCTGTTCATTTTTGACCGTCTGCACCTTCCATGCAGTAATTAATGTGCAAGAATGTAGCTGAGCAATTGATTCCTGTGGAGCTTTAAAGTCATGCTAATCAACTATGTTTGTGTTTGAGGAAATGTACAATGTGCCTTGTATGTCTTTAAGGGGCATTCACAGCAGAAAAAAAAAATTAAAAGCAAAACAGAAATATATCTATGATTCACCAAGACAGCAATAAAAATGGTGAGATTAGTCATTTATTACCCTTACTTAGTTAAAAGCATTAATTAACATCTTTTAACACGTCTCTAAGGGAAAAATAAAGGAGGTAACCCAGACTAATTATCATTTCACAGCTTTTGCAATTTCATAATAATTAGGCTCCACCAGGAACCATTAAAAAGATGAGGGTTCTTTAAGCACCTTCTCAGATTAAGTTGCAAGGGAATATCTAGAGAAATGTAGATGACATTCATGTGAATACCAAACAAATATATTATCACAAGTGATGGGACAGTAAAAACCAAATGTTTCCTGGAAAAAAAAAATTGACAACTAAACACTTTTTTATCAGGAAATGCTATTTTTAGAGTAGAATGTCTTTGCAGGAATGTGAGAAGATCAAAACCATTTTTCATTTGAAAGATTTACATAATTTAGTTTCAATCAGATTGAAATGGTTCATAAAGATTGAAATACTTTGCTTCAACAGTCTTACTTTAAAAAATACTTTTAAAAATTTCTTGTAAAGTATTTAAAAATACTTTTAAAATATTAATTGTAACATATGCACACATTATATTTACTGTTCTTCTTACTGATAAAGAAATGATGAAAATTATAACTTTAAGGCATTATGTTTCATTGCTATTTAGATGCATTGACATCAAGCCACTTGGAAGCGCTTGACATTTTCATATTTTTAATAAGTTTTCAAATTTTAGTTCTCCCAGTAAGACTAAAAAGTAAAGAAATCCCAAATGTCAAAATTTCCTGCAAAGCAGAAATTCTGGTTCTTTAAACAAGTGTGTAAGTATAGAGGGATTGACAGAAACCCCCTGGAACCCTTTCTACTTGTAGTTAGCATTTCTCTGCTTGTTTTCAGCACTTAGCATGTTGATGGATTCTTAGCACTGCTTCCTTCAAAACAGACACTTAAATACTGATGTTTAAAAGTGCAAGGGCAGTCACATTCCATTGCTCTGTATTTACACCTTCCATTTAGGATCTGTGGGATTCAGCAAGGTAATAAATCATATCCAGCATGTCCTGGTTTCGGCAGGGATAGAGTTAATTTTCTTCCTAGTGCTGTGTTTTGGATTTAGTATGAAAAGAATGTTGATAGCACACTGATGTTTTTAGTTGTTGCTAAGTAGTCTACTAGTCAAGGACTTTTCAGCTTCCCATGCTCTGCCAGGTGCACAAGAAGCTGGGAGGGAGCATAGCCAGGACAGCTAGCCCAACTGGC
>JAYKAV010000154.1:3997-27652 GCA_035582835.1 Phoebastria nigripes | reverse complement strand
ATCATCATCATTATCATCATTATTTTCCCTTCCTTTTCTGTTTTATTAAACTGTCTTTATCTCAATCCACGAATTTTACTTTTTTTCCGATTCTCTCCCCCATCCCACTGAGGGGMGGGGGGAGTGAGCAAGCGGCTGTGTGGTGTTTGGCTGCCTGCCGGGTTAAACCACAACACAGCAGAAGCGATATAACCTATTGCTTGTATTCTGAACCTGCCCTAGATCTCCACTCTTATATAAGGATCCGATAGCATGAATAGCAAATTATAATTAGTTGAGAAATTATTGGGTAAAGTAATATCATGTTTAGGGGTAAAACAATAGAATTTATTAAATCACATAGTTGCCAATATTTGTATACAAAAATATTGCCTAAAAGGTACAATGTAATTTTTATCTTTTGAAAGGAACCCAGAATATTCAGATTAACCTCACCTTGTTCTTTACTTCAAAGCAAAATTCAGTCTTTTCATCAGCTCCTAATGACCGTCTTTTCTGAGTTCTGCATTGCTTTTATATCATTTGAGCCTGGGTTACACCAAACATTCAATTCATTGACATAATTATGGCTCTCAATAGCCCACGTCAGAGTCTGATTTCCTTCCCATTTTGAAATATAGCACAGCATAATGTCCCTTTGCTTGGTTAAAAAAGAAAATGAAGATTCTGGTTTGGAATTTTAAAATAATCATAAATTGGACCTGTACACATGCAAAACAGCAAGTCATAGCCTAATAAATCTGAACACGGAGCATGTGAGAAGTGTACAATAACTGTTATAGCAATTTTCTGTTATTTCTAGGAAATGAACACAATTTTTTATATAATTCCTTATTTATTTTTGCACAAGGTCTTTCTAAATGCTAAACCAATAATACCTGGAAAGACAATGGAATATTTTTTCAGAAATTAAAATGATAATGTATGATCCAGTTGCCCTACTTCTCCTTGTCTCCAGAATAATTTACAGTATCATTTTAACTCACCTAGTCTAAAGAATATAAAGACACTCTCACCATATTGTATCTGTGTTGGTGCATATTTTAAGAGGATTGTTGTTCCATATGAGTACATAAACTCACAATCTTTCTTTTTTTGCAAGAAATAATTAAAATTCAGGGGTGTAGAAAAGTATGGATTACTACAGTAAGAAGCCACAGTATAAATAAAAGATCAACTTCAAATTTTACATGAATAAAACTTTCCTGGGAGGGAGTAATAGAGTAAAGTTTGCTTAAAAGGTTGTTTGTGTCAAGCGACAGGCAAAGAGTTTGAGAAGTCACATAAAGTATTTCAGAAACAGTGAGTGATAGATCAGCTTTATAATATTAAAACTGTCCATGTCTACATGAAAAACTAGATGTGTGTTTATAGCATCGTTTGATATAAGTGTGAATACAAAGAGACAGTCTGGAGCATGGGTAAGAGGGGAGAGAGGGACATTGTTACATCCCATAGCTCCACAACATACAAGGGGATAAGAGAAGTAGTTTGGGATTGCTCTTATAAAAGTGCATCATGCTCATTTCCACCCTCTTTCCAGGGAGCAGTTTCTAGAACAGTATTAAATTAATTTTAAATTATGGAATCACAATTGAAGGGTGTCAAGTTGCAGCTCAGTGATCTGTTATGTACCACTGGGCTGAACTGCATATCTTGACCATGTGCTTGCTTTTAGCTCCCTCTCTCAGCAAAAGCCTCAGGAACTGCAGGTTGCAAGAGCAGTATGTTCAAGGGGACCAAGTACAAATAACAAATTGCAAATAAATATTTTAAGCACGTGGCAATAAAAAGGGTGCTAGATAGGCCAAAATATCTTTGCCTTTATAAACTGGAAAATTAGGACATCATTCACTCTGCACAGTTTGGTCATCTTTTTCCATGACACACTGAATTTGCTTAGGAAGAACCTTATTGCTTTTGTTATTTCAGAGGGAAATGCTGCTGAACTGGGAAGTGAGATGGATTAGTCAAGTAGAGGGAAGAAAGGACACTAAAGTCAAAGGAGACAACATGTAATGTGAGACAAATTTGGAAAGAATTAAATAAAAGAAAAAACATATAATCAAAATAACCTTTTTTAAATCAGTATAATTTACTGAGATGTGTTCTCAGAAGATTGTCTCAGATAATCAAAGGCTAAACCAGGCTATTGCAGGTGTGAATTACCCTGGAAAAAAACGGGACATCTGTTCATCTCCTCCTGTAAATAAACCACAGACTGGAACATAAACTGCTACTCCAATCCCATGCATGAAGAGATTAAAATTAACAGATTATCCATCTGAACTTGCTGCCTCTGTGGGCCTCCTTTCTGTCAAGAATAGCACAAAAACACTTCATCCACATTATGGGTCTCCAAAAAGCAAATCTTTAATCTATATGTTATTAGCATGGTGATGATCAACACAGACATACAGGAAATTAAAAAAGCCAAGGGATTGTATTTAGTAAATGCAAATAAAATATTTGCATATATTTGTATAAAAAACAAACTGTAACTTACACTTCTTTAAGGAATCTAGTTTCATAAAGGTGAATGAGCTTGCCAAATGGTCTGGGAGGAGGAACTCAAATGGAAAGATGTGAGAGACACCTAGGAAATTTTAAAGAGCACTTGGCAGATGGTTTAAGAACCCAAATCCCACAACTGAGAAAGACCAAATAGGTTATAAACAGCTAATCTCGTTTAGAAGGCAAGTCAATTCTCTGTGGCTTAAATTTATAATAAAGAAGAGAAAGGAAAAATAGATGGTAAAGATCATAAATCAGAAGTGAAGAAATTGGAAAAAAAAGTGATGGAGGAAGTTAAAAGCTGTGGTGGGTTGACCCTGGCTGGACCCAGGGTCTTGACCAAAGCCGCTCTATCACTCCCCTCCTCAGCTGGAGAAAATATAACGAAAAGCTCATGGGTCAAGATAAGGACAGGGAGAGATCACTCAGCAATTACTGTCACGGGCAAAACAGACTCGACTTGGGGAAATTGGTTTAATTTATTACCAATCAAATCAGAGTAGGATAATGAGAAATAAAACCAAATCTTAAAAACACCTTCCCCCCACCCCTCCCTTCTTCCCAGGCTCAACTTCACTCCCGATTTTCTCTCCCTTCTCCCCACCAGCGGCGCAGGGGGATGGGGAATGGGGGTTGCGGTCAGTTCATCACACGTCGTCTCTGCCGCTCCTTCCTCCTCAGGGGGAGGACTCCTCACACTCTTCCCCTCCTCCAGCGTGGGGTCCCTCCCACRGGAGACAGTCCTCCATGAACTTCTCCARCRTSAGTCCTTCCCMYGRGCTRCAGTTCTTCAWGAACTGCTCCAGCGTGGGTCCCTTCCACGGGGTGCAGTCCTTCAGGAACAGACTGCTCCAGCGTGGGTCCCCCACGGAGTCACAAGTCCTGCCAGCAAACCTGCTCCAGCGTGGGCTCCTCTCTCCACGGGTCCACAGGTCCTGCCAGGAGCCTGCTCCAGCATGGGCTTTGGATGGGGTCACAGTCTCCTTTGGGCATCCACCTGCTTTAGCGTGGGGTCCTCCACAGGCTGCAGGTGGAGATCGGCTCCACCGTTAACCTCCGTGGGCTGCAGGGGGACAGCCTGCCTCACCATGGTCTTCACCACGGGCTGCAGGGGAATCTCTGCTCCGGCGCCTGGAGCACCTCCTCCCCCTCCTTCTTCACTGACCTTGGTGTCTGCAGAGTTGTTTCTCTCACATATTCTCACTCCTCTCTCCGGCTGCAGCTGCGCAGTTGTTTTTTTTCCCCCTTCTTAAATATGTTATCCCAGTGGTGCTACCATTGTCGCTGATGGGCTCGGCCTTGGCCAGCGGCGGGTCCGTCATGGAGCCGACTGGCATTGGCTCTATCAGACATAGGGGAAGCTTCTAGCAGCTTCTCACAGAAGCCACCCCTGTAGCTCCCCCTGCTGCCAAAACCTTGCCATGCAAACCCAATACAAAAGGGCAAAAGGAAAATCTGTAGTCATGAGAGGTGAGAGCAAGAAGGTTTCTGAAAGTATATTGAGGACATAAAGAATCTTCTGCTCCAAATAGAAATGAGTTACTTGTTAGCAGTGATGTAAAAAGGACTATTCAATACAGATTTCTGTTCTATATTTGAGCAAAGCCAGATGATTTAGTCACATCTATGATGGTTATGATGATTGTGAAGTACCACTCTACCAAGAGCTAAGAAGGATATTAAACAATATAATCTAGAGTGAAATATTTCTGTATCAGCACGTTTAGGTGACCAACATTTAAGTATTAAGAAAGAGATGACCATAAACTCTCTTAATCATTAATGTTGATTTTTAATAAATCTCGGAGCACTAGAGGAAAATGCATCAAGCTACAAGTTAGATAATGCCATGCTAGTATTTAAAGACAATAAACAAGAAAATCTGTCATCCTGACATCAGTGCCAGGGAAAATACTGGCATGACTGATACAGGACTCCATAAAGTATTAACAAATTATAATGTAATTAATTTCATTTAATGTGACTTACGTAAAATAGATCTCGTCAAAGTAGCTTGATTTTATCAATTTATCTATTAAAAGATAGCAAATCAGGATGTCCTCTGTCTTGTGTTATTGAAAAATTTTGATCAGGTGATTACAAAACTCCTTTGTGGCGTTTTTTTATTGACAAAAACTCCAAGGAAATGTCATCTATTAAATCTCCTTTACTTTGAGCAGCCATTTTGTTATAGTATTATTGCTAGATTGCTGGTTACCTTTGACTCTCCTTCTCCAGAAGAGATCAGTCTACTTTAAGCAAATACAAGAGAAAGAATATTTTGGTTTTGACTGAATAATAATAAAAAAACAACCTAAAATGCTTTTTATGGATAGCTATTACATGCTATTAGAAAAAGCAATATTTTAACTTCCTTGAGATATTTGATGAGGCTTCTGCTTATAGCTGCTTTTAATATCCTTTATGCACATATTATTTTTTACTATTTGCCCTGACCATACTTTTTCATCTAAAGTGCAGTGAGAGGTACCTATAAACAACACTACATTCATCTCAAGTACATATTAAAATGACTCTTTTTAGCGATGAACTTGTTCTCTGGTACAGCACTTCAAAGTCGCTGTGTAGTGCTCTGCTGATTCAACTTCCCTTTATGTAAACCTATGGACGTAGCACAATAGTTTGTAATAGGTTTATTCTTTCATGCTTTATGTCGTTCCCTCAGCACTACCATGGTTATCAAGAATCAACTGATTATACAGGTAAATCAAATTTAGGCTTAATTCAGATGTCTGGCATCTTTATTCTTGTTTCATTGGGCTTATAAACAGTTAGATGTGCTAATTAAACATATATCTGTAAGTGCTAATTCAGCCTCCTCCCTGCTTTTTTCAGAAGTCACTCCATTTCTCCTTGCCTTCATTTCTTTATTTGTAAAATGACATAATGGTAAAGATAACCTGTTTCATAAGAAGCCTGAGATCTGTCTATGGAAAGTGCTGACTAAAATGTATGTAAGATCATTTCTACTATCATTTTTGTTACTCTGAAAGTCTGATGACCACACTGAAGAAGGTTTGAGGCCGGGCTTTGGACTCGCCTGTTGAATTCTTGGATAATTCAGACTCTAGCTCTTTTCCTTAAAATGTAGGTGATTTTGTATTCTGCCTGCTACAGTTAGAACAAAGAAAAACAAAGTGGCGAGACAGGCTTCAAAAAGATGTGGAAAAGGCTTACATATTTTTAAAATAAGATTACAAGAAGTACTGAAGGTTTTGAAAGGAGCTAGTCTTGCACAGGGTCTGTAATACCAGTTTCTTCTCTTTAAGCTGCGTAAATGAGAAGGAAAAAGAAATAAAATAGGAGATGTTGGTTTTTTCTCTGGCTAAGAAAGAGAGCCTGACACCCCGACGAGCGAGGTAATATATGGAGATGCAGTGAAGATACAGTCCCTGCCCCAAGTTTCTTATCATTCAAATGTGTTGCTTTTACTAGGTAAATTACTCTGCATTCCAAAATGGCACTGAATATGTCTAATCAAATTGTGGAGTGCGCAGCCAGCCTGTTGGACCAAATGACAATAAATTCACTGGAACTAATATAAACGTGGGTGGTCAAGTGGAGCATATGCTGGATCCACAAATAGCTCAGGCCTTCAGACGAGTGAATTTGTGCCACAAAGTGCCTGTTCTGTCCTCTCCCCTGTGGAAATGGCCACCATGAAATCCATGTGGTTTAACTTTACTTGGGGGATTCTCAATGAGCAGTACAAATGTACCCTGAAATTCATTTATCCAAACTCATACTTTGGACAATGGATGAAATCAGTTTAATTAGCAGGAATATTTGCAAATCTGGTTGAACAGTAAGAAGCTCCCACAGAAAAAACACAGGCAAGCACTAGTAGGTCTTGATGCTTTCTGGCATGAAGACCCAATGCACTAGATCAGACTGTCTTTCTATAAAAACTCAACAGGAGTTTCTATCAAGTCATGCAAAAATAAGCCCTCCAAACAGCCATCTGTAATTTATCCTTCCGGTTGGATCTGTGATCAACATCTCATTCATTGATAGATGGATTCTCTAGGGCATGTCTGAGGACTGTCTTTTCCCCACTCCTGCTATAATCTCATTCCCTAACCTAATCATACCAGGGTATTTTCTTTCTGTCTTCCCATTCACTCCTGCTAACAATATTGAATCTGTTAAGAGTGACTATAATATAATCTACTCCAAAAAATGATCACTATCACATACTTCAAAGTGATCTGTAGTTATTTATGCATAAAAAAAAATCAAAATTTAGCAGCTAGTTTTTGAGCTTCATGTCTCATGGTCAATTCCTGTATGTAATAGCCATTCCAATTTATTTTTAGGATTTTATTTACCATAGTAAAAGCAAATTCCTTCGTTGCTGTTTCCTTCCTTTCACTTAGAGACCTAATACCTTAAGCTTCAGACATGAAGTCTAATTATGTTGTCTAGTAACTATCATTCTCATTTGATAGTTTGCAGTGTGGATTCGTTTTACAAATCATGTAATTGGTTCCAATGTTAGGGTTACAGGCAAGAGAATAATTACTGAAAGTCACGTTCCTTTTTTTCCTTATTTAACCCTTCTATGGTGAATTTGTTTAGAACTTAATTAAGGAGATTTTCAGCAAAGTGGAAATCAATCCTTAAAACCAATCAGGCACTCAAACACTCACATTAGGTTATGGACTTTGATTCAGCGAAGGCTTCTTCATATGACAGGAGACATATACCTAATGCTGACTGATGAAACCCGAGGTACATACTACATTTTTGTCTGGGGCTGCAATGCATTACGGAATGATGAATATTTTGGAGGATGCACTATGAATGATACTCTGAAAAAAAAGTCTGGATGTAAGTGAAAAAAATTGTTTAACTCATACTAACCTGCCATTTTCTAACTTAATGCATGGATTTTTTTTTCCAAAGCTGCCTTCTATTTACATCAGTGCAGTTACGCTACTGTGAATAAGAACACGATTTGCTTCTCAGTGTACTTGCAGCAACAGTTATTTGCCCCAGCATCTGAAGTACAGTTATACTGAGAACCCCAGGTAGATCTATATAATGAGATGAACATGGCCCCTGGAAAAATGCTCAAAAGAAGTAGTAATGCTGTCCTCCAGTTCTGTGTTCCCTCCGGTCCTCAAATTGAGAGTGAGAGAGCAACAAAGAAAAAATGGTTCCTGAAGCCAGAAACTCTCTGGAGAATGAGGGGTGGCAAATCTGGCAGGGAAATGCAGATTATGAAAACCTTCTCGTATTCTTGTCAATGGTTTATAAAAAAACCCTAGATGTTTTCCTCAATTTTCTTTCTATTACATGTGCCAAAAGTACACTAATATAAAGTACTCTTTTATGCAACCTGTAGACATGAATACTATCTGTAGCAATGAAAATGTACCAATAGCACCCATTTCCTCTGTCTATCAAAAGTCTATGTCTGAGATAGCCGTCCTTAATACCCTCTGTACACAATGAAAAGAAAGAGGTACTTTTACATCTCACTTTATCCCACTTGTTTTAGCTGCTTTAAGAAGAGGTGATTAGGTCCCTAAAAGTGCTTATTTCTTTCCAGTGGTTGTAAAGAAAATCTAAGCAACTACTGTAGGCATCTAAATTTGATCAGATGAATAGCAATCCAGAGAAACGTTCACCTGCACAGGGAGGAATAGAAATGAGGATCATAACTCTGGAAAGAAAGTAATCTCGGTACTGCAAATGCAGCCAGTGGTAAGTATGCTACAGGTGCTCCTAGGTCAGTGAAAAGCAAGTACTGGCCACAATAAAGCAACAATTTTAAAAAAACAAACCAACATTAAGAATAGGCAGAAATTGCTGAAGTGCAGGTATTTGGCCACTGATATTTCATGTCTAGCAAAAGTAGGTAGTGAAGATGCAGCTCCATTAACTCACTTGGATCTCCTTATGATTCATACCAGAGTTCAGGAGGAAAAGACGGGATTCAGCAGTTTTTGAGTGGGTCTTAGACAGAGGAGCCAGCATGACTCAGGCCTGGTTATATGAGTAAATCTTTCCATAACAGTGAATATTATTTTGTAGTTTTTTAATATTCTGTGTGGGTGTTTATAAAAAAGGGATGGGTTACTTTTAGACATGGCAATGTCCACGCACACATGTACATGAAAACCAGAGAAAGAATAGAACATGAGTCTAAAAATGAAATGTAAGTCCATGGCAATGATATTTGTAGCAGGTGAAGGACAGAACACAAGTTTGCTATTAAATAAATCATAATTTATTACAAGTGCCTGTATTTGGATGCCCAGTTAAGTACCTAATTACATGAAAAATGCAATTGCCATGTAAAGTGATGTTAATTTTCAAGCACACCTGCTGAGCTTAGGGTTGTCTTTCAGGTACCTGCTCAGTTGCATGCTGTTGTGCACCACCTGCGGAAAATATTTGTGTGCCTGTCAGGAGGCTGGCACAGGTTATTAGTGAGGAAAACCATGGCTTTGCAGGTTCAGCGGGCAGTCCCATGGTCTATCCAACATAGTTGACAAATTTCATTACAATTCCTAACTGGAGCTCTGGCAGTACAGCTTTTTTTGTTTTGATGAGGGGATGTGCAGGGAGAGCCCTTTCTCTGCTTTTGATTTTTTGGATTTCATCTCCAGTTGATGAGTCCTCTGCTATGCTTACCTATATTTTTTTTTATTCTTTTCTCTACTTCCTTGACACATGCTGTATGCCATTAGAGAGCAAAAAATACTGCTAGAAGTTCTATTCTTAGTGTTGGTCCATTTGCTTTGTTGATTATCATCCTAACTGTCAAAGAAGTGAAATGGCATTGCTTTGCAGTACCTGCGCTCCATGGTACTAGCTTTCACATTGTTCTTTGTTTCTTTGACAGGTAGAAACTGTTTCTGTTTTTCCTCATGAATGCTTTATGTGTGATACCGAACAGCTCATGGTGACAGCTAAAACATAGCAAGCGGCACTAAAGGACATTTTTCAAATGTGTTTCTTTGCCCTTTCTTCGCATTGAAGATGTTAATAAGACTCAAGGCTACCTATGTTTTTCTATGGAGGATAGGATCTTTACTGCTTAAATATCTTTACACTCTTGTAAATATTACTTAGGTGACAGAAAGTGTGGATTCATTCTGGGAAGATTCTCTGATTTCTTCTACAGCTTTGGCTTTAACATATTATTTAAAAAGCTTCTTTCTTGGACCAAAAGTAACGTTGTCTTACATATTCATCCAGTTCACTGTAAAATGCAAGGAATGAGGTTGAGGGAATGGAGCTCTATGTGACTGGCCTGGCAAGGAGCAAGTGAACAGTGAGGGAGGGCAGGTAAGGGGACAGGAAAAAGCTAAAAATGTGGTGGAGCAACCATTTCTTTCCAAGGAACTGAAGCCTAAAAGCTTTAAAGAGGACTTTGCAGCTCTCCTGTTTCAGAGTCTAGTTCAGTGAAGTACTAGATGTTGGAGCTGATAGAAACTTTCCAGAGAAACATATAGATTTGACAGACTGTAAATATTTCTGATGAATACAGTTAAACTTTCAACAGGCACCAGGCAGCAGGATGGTTCCTGCTGGTTGGAGCTGCACCAGTTCCCCGAGCAACTACCTCTCTGGCCTTCTCCTCCTCATCCAAGGCAGTTTGCCTGTGCGGAGACATCAGGGTGGTTGAGAGGCAGCTCTTAAGCTCTCTGAGCAGCTGATTTGTGGGCAGCCCAGCTCTCCCTACCTCCGGATCAGTGCTCAGAGGCACATGTCTTGGGGTCCAGAGGGCTAAGAGCAAACAAGAAACTTCTGCTCTTAGTATCCCAGCATTTATTTATTTTTCTCTCACAGATGTTATCTGGCTTTTTAAAAAATCCTGTACTTGAAGGACAGCTGATGTGACAGTGGTGGGAGATGATACCCACTACAGCTTTCCAGCACTCTTCACAGAACCTAATCATGGACCCACCAAGGGTTCCTCCATGCCTCTCTGTCATATTATGTCATCACCACTAACTGGATTACTTCATTTTAGCTGGAGAAAAAAGAAGCTGCCATCTCTTTAGATTGTATAAAGCAACCACCTATTCGCTTGGTTTTCACCTATTCGCTTTGTCTTCATCTACTGACAAAAGCTAGACCTCTCTCCAGAAAGCAGTTCTCTCTCATGCATTCATCATTCTCTTGACCCCTACAAGTTGAGGACTCTCTGCCTTCACCCCTGTTTCTCAAACGCAGATGCCTGTTGGCCTGTGCAGAGCTCTGTGCCATGGCTAGACTGCTCCACATAGCTGAGCTGCAGAAAGCAATATTTGCTGCTACAATGCCGGGTCAGCCTCCAATTTATCCTACTGACGCATGTTGTGCTTTTGGCCATGCTATAAGGAAACAACAGCATGAGATGATGGCAGTGATTAGGATGTTGATCTTCAGGCGCTGATGGACAGGCAAGTAGGCATAGATGCTGGCAGCTGAGCAGCAGTTTAAAAATGACTGTGATACCAAAGCCTTTCTTCAAGTCTAGCTTGCAAAAACAGCTCTCTGGGCTCCATGGAAAATTTAGCATTTCCTGGTGTTTATACTGTAGTTCTGAATTTCACGGAAGAGCACAGGGCCACCTCCAGACCAAGGGGCAAGTGGATGCAGCATTTTAGTTCTCAGTCCTGGTCCTCAAGGTTTCCAGTTTGGACATCTGGCTGAATGCAGCAGAGCTCCCGTCTGGCTTGTAAACCTGCCTTCCCCAAACACCACAGCACTGGAGGGAGAGGTGGTGAAGGGAGGAAGGCATTTCTGCCATGGAACGTGGAAGCATGGACCTGAACTGGGAAGTTGTAAGGTTGGACATGACCTGCTGAGTCCTAGCGAGCACAGTGAACTCAAAGGCAAGATAGCACCACTTTTTTTTCAGAGGAAGTTTTTTTGATACTTTTTGGTTTGTGTCTTCTTCTCCTTCACTTTTCCTTATACTATCAGCAGTGCAAAACCAGGTAATAAAAAATGTAATAAAGGCAAAGAATTTTGCTCTCTCCAACAGGAATTACCTAATTTATAGATGTTTGAGGAGATTAAAAAAAAATGTGAAAATAACCATAAGAGTTTCCTGATCAAATATTTCAGACAGTAGTTCTCTCCTTTGAAAAACAAATGCAGTCTCAAAAAGCTACAAAACCAACACAGAAGCACGCATACATCCATGCATACATGTGCAAGTATAGAGATCTATAAAATATATTACACACACGAGCTCAGCTTTATTCCAGTATATGCCTATGGATTAAATTCCAGCTGACTGAATTAAATACAAAAATTTCGACTACATTAAATGGAGTCTAGTTTTGTGCATGTATTTGTACAGAACAGAAGATTTGTGTATTCATAAGAAACTAAAAAGCTATCATTCATATGTAGGTGTATATCAGCTAAATAGCAATGGCCCAATCATGTTGTTTTGTTAGGCAAAAATTGCATTTTCAATCTCTTCTTAGGATGATAACATTTTAAGTATATTTTTACTCTCCATTTACATACTAACTTCACCAAAAGCAAATAAATTGAGTAAGAGGATAGGCATCTGCCGTGTACATATTTAATCCCTTCTCTTTTTGTTCTTTTCATACAGAGGTTGAAAGATTTAAAACAAAGGGAATTTGCTCGAAATGTGGCTTCAAAGTCATGGAAAGATGAGAAGAAACAGGAAAAAGCACTCAAGCGGCTCCACCAGCTCGCAGAGTTAAGGAAGCAGTCAGAATGGCAAGTATTTAAAATTTATATTACGTTTTAATGCCCTCTTTCCTCAGTCGCAGAAGAAATCTCCATATTTTTACTCCTACACTTTGTAATGTACAGAGATTGTGTGTACTGTAACCTGTTTCGGCTGTCCCCAACTCCAAAAGTTCCTGTTCTGCAAACCATAAAATTGAAAGCCCCTGAATTAATTACTTGCCATTTGAAGGTTTGTGTTTTTCTCTCCTGTAGCTAGTTAATCTCATCCCTTCTGAACGGAGTGGTTTGAAGATGTTTTCATATCATCATGATTTTACCTTATTCAAACGGACCTAAATAGATTAGTATAACTGTCTTATCATTTGATAGTAAGTGAACGGGAGAGGAAAAACACCTTTTAGAGCATCTGTACTTAGTCTGTGAATCATTTTCACTACTTTTATTATACTGAGATTATTCTCACAGTTTCTCTGTAGAGTAATGGAAGTATCATTATGTGAACAAAAAACAAGTAATTAGCTGAGTTAAGTTTGCCCAATACTGTTAGCTCTGTTGACGAATATCAAGATACAGTACAAAGTTTACACTAATAAACCTTTACATTTGAGAAATCTCCTTTGTTTAATAACACTGAATGCTTCAGTAGAATAGATTGCCACCAGACCAATTGTTTATGTTAATCTATGACCATAATGAGTTAAGTAGATAATTAAACTGGCATTCTTTTAAATTCATATCAAGCTTACTGTACCCTGGAAATAATAACATTCTGAGTTTATTGTACACTCATTTTGGCCTATGTAATTGCTTTTGAGTAATCTGCTGAAATATAACAGTTTAGTGCTAATGTATCACTTTTATGGTTACAACTCCATTTTCATACAAATCTACTGAAAGAAGTGTAACTGCCTGTGAGAAGATGCCTTTATGCCCATGCACTTGAAGATGTAGTCTCAGATAGACCAACAAGGTCAGTGATAATAGGAAAGCCAGAGTGAGACTGGGAGGGAAAAGGCAGGTTTGCTTTTAGAAAGAGCCAGGAGTCCATAATCCCATACAAAGAGCCTGGAAAGACAGTGCTTGCTATTCCTGTTTGTAATGACTAATAGGTTCAGGGGTGGCTGAGAACCATGATCTTGGTGGAGGAGTAGCATTCCCAGTTGCTCAGGCAAGGCAGAAAGTCAGCCTTTCTAAGCAAAAGTCCACACACAAACACAATTGTTGTTGTCCGAGTACTGTGTCTCAGGTTCCAACAGAGTTCCTTACAACAAGCTAATAAAATTTGACAACAAAATTACTGTTAATCTCGTGCACAGAAAAACTGAAAATGCAGCTTTATTTTGCTGTTCCAAGAAGACTTTGAAAAGGATCTCTTTACACCCCTTCTCCAGGAGATAATTCCTTCTTGATGTACAAATGGGGATAAATTTGTATCTCCTGATGCCAAATTTGTGGCAAATGCAAACATATTCTCAGAAATGCATACATATTCTCATACTCCAGGCTGACCCTACTCCAGGGAGTCTTTATGTCATTCCCACTGCTGAAGATCAATGCATTTATAAAGCATGCTAGCCTATTTATAGATAGGTGTTATGCAGATCTGGCAGTCGTAATTTGCCTACATTTAATTAAAATATTTTCTAAGTTTTAATCAAACTCTTTACTGAAGCTGGTTCCAAAATTTTTTTTATGTAAATGTACTGTAGTACTGCATTGATAGCAAATGTAGATAATTGGTCTAATGAAATGTATGTTTAAAATATTACTTGGAATAACATTTGTATGGTGGCTATATATGTCTCATCTCCAATGGAAAATGGCAACAGTCATTCCAATCTCAGTTAATTATATATTGCAAGAAATCAATGATTTATCGTTTTTGTTAAGGTCTTCTTAGAATAGGTTGATTTTTTTTTTAAGTACAAGAAAACTAAACCACATATTTAAAATCTGAGAGGTTTTGGGGAGAGGAAAAATGTAATTAATGAAAGTAGAATACAGAAAGAGAAAATCTGGCAAAGTCAGTCAAATGGTGGTTTATAATGAGAGCCCTGAAGTTGCCATTAATATTGATGGAAATCCACCTTGTGTCCTTTTCCCCACCAATGTTTGGTGATAGTTTTAGCATTAACATCTCTTTGAATATTTCACAAAGTCATTTATTGTGGAATAATATAAAAATAAAATAAAAATCTACTTTTAAAAAAATCATACATACACCTCCCTGAAGCAAGCAGAATGCTGCCTTTTCTCTTATTTGTTTGATTCTGCAGATGCTCCAGGTGGAATTGTCTCATTTTGAACAAGGCACAATTTCCTTTGCAATGGCCTCTCAGAAAACCAAGACTTACCACAGACCAGATTCTCATTGATATAAATTCAGAGTAAAGGCAATAGTGTTTATTCTGGATGTAAATGGTAATAACTCTGAAAAAGAACATTCATGTGTTGACTTCAAATCATATAATTTCCTGTATGTAAAGACTGTCTTGCCCATAGAGAAGCCCAAGCTCAGCGCTAGACTGCACATTTACCCTTTAGAAACTTTAGAAACTTAGTTTTCCCTTGTAACAGCATCAGTGACACCCTTCTTTACCAGACGGACATCGTCAAGTGCGAGTTCTGTCTTAACGTGGTTACTTAATACAGCTTTCTTTTTTTTTACTTATTACCTTACAGCATCACTGGGACTGGACCATTGCTTAAAGCCCCCAGATTAGTCGTGGAAAAGCAGCGATCACCAGATGGCATTTTCCTGTACAAGGGTGGCAATTTCACAGCTGGTTCTCAAAGAACCGCCACAAGAGAAGGACAAGGTTTCTCCAGCAACGTACTAGAGAAACAGCAGCTTATCATAAGCAGGCACCAGTCCCCTACTGAAAGACCCCATGCACTTGGAAATCAAGTCTCACAAGTGTTCCCGGATAGCACCAATGCTTCTCAAAGGGCGGGAGTGTCTTTCTCATTCTCTAAAAAAGTCTCTTTGAAGCTTGAGTCCTCGGCATCAGTCTTCAGTGAGAACTCTGAAGAAGGAAACGAGTGTAGTGAATCCCCCAACCATAAAACAAAGCAAGCTCTTGAGGGCTGTTGTTCTGGCACACCTTTGGAGGAGGATGTAAAAGCAAGCTTGGATAAAGGGCCACCTATTACACAAGACCAAATGGATTTGGATAACAGTGCATCAAGTCATGTAGCTGCAAAACCTAAAATGCTAAAGGAAAAGGATAAAAGCAGTGATAGAGAATTAGAAGAAAAGGTCAGTGCTCATCCTTCATTTTGCAAAGTCAAAACACAGCTTTCAAATTTGGATTTTTCTGGTTCACTTAGAGAAACAGAGCAAGAGAGCAAACTGAATGAGTCTGAGCAATTGTTGGAATCTCTCATTTCACCTTCATACCAAGCTAGCAATTTTTGTACACAGCCGAACACCTACAAGCACAGCAATGCCCGCCTGCCTGACCAGTTACCTGAGCTCCCACCACAGCCAGAACCTCAGCTGGCATGCACAAGCAACATTAATGACAGTCCTGGGGTGGTAAAAAGAGAAAGATCTTTGGAGAGTTCAGAAACCACAAATGGGAATATGGAAACACTTCCAAGGGAGACCATGGTTAAACAGGTTAAGCCCCAAGCATTGCCTTTCCTCCATGTAGTGAGCAAAGACGGCACCACTGCTCTGCAGTGGCCCACAGAATTGCTTTTGTTTACAAAAACTGAGCCCTGTATTTCATATGGCTGTAATCCATTGTATTTTGACTTCAGACTCTCTTTAAACCACAGAGATGGTAAACAGCATGAAACAAACAGAGAAACCTGTAAAGAGCACTCTATAAATAAGACTGCAGATGAAAATGAAGCCTCAGGTTTAATAAAACACAAGCAAATGTCAAATGAACAAGATAATCAGTTGTTGAAACCAAAGAAGATGAAAGGTTCCCTAAATCCAAGAAAGGCCAAGCAAAAAGCGGAGTCAGACATAGGGAAAGAAATGAATGAAAATGGTCAAAAACACTTTGCAGATTATTTGAATGAAAATATACCCAAAGTGCCTGCTTACCTTGATGTCTCACAAAAGGATTATGTGACTGAAAAAAGTCTTCATACAACAACACTGAGAAGATCTTTAAAGCATCATTTTCATAGCTGTGAAAGAAAAAAACAGAACATTAGAAATGAAAGCATTTCTTTTTCTGCTTTTATGTCTAGGATTAAAAAGTCTAAAGCTGCAAAATGTCATTTAATTTATTCTGAGGAAAAACGTGAAAACCAAAATGACTGCAGATCCATTCAAGATGTGGCCAGCTGCAGCAGTGACATAAGTGACAGTGGAAAAGACTCTAGTGGAAGTTTCCTTAGTTATAAATCCAGTTCAAACAGCAGGTATTCAGAAAATGAAGGATGTGGAAGTTACATGAGATGCTGGAGATTCCCATCTCCTCAGAAGTCCTCCTCTGACAGACATTCCAGCTATTCTGACACTTCGGTTAGTGGTACAGGTAGCTACGTGAGCTACGTGAGTCCCACATCGAACAATCACAGCAGAAATCATTTGCTTTTTTGTTGTAAAAGAAAAAGCAAGACAGCTGAAAGGCACAAATGTAAACATAGAAAGCACAAGTGTATTTTCACTTCTGATGATACAGACAAGTATTATCTTTGTTGTAGTAGAAGTCATAAAACTAGAAACTGTCCACAGAGGGGCACAATTAAATATCGAAGATGTTCAAGACATAAAGTTTTACAACACAGAGACAGATCTAAACACAGCAGACGCAGACACCGGCATTTTGGCAAAGTGCATAGTAGAAGTAGAAGCCACCATTGCTCCAAAAGTTGTTCCACCAGAGATTCAAGAAGCAGTGAAAGATCATCTAGCAGCAGAATATCAAGAGGTAGCAGTTCAGGATCCTTCTCAAAAGAGACTGACAACTGTCACAACAAAACAAAAGAGGACACAGAAAGAGGTTCTAACACCGAACMGGGAAAAGCTGAAACTGCACATTACGACTCTCTGAATGTGAATGGTCAGTCAAAGAACTTTGCCGCCTGCTCCTCCGAAACCCTGGCAAAAGACATATGTGGAAAAAGAAAGTCACTGACAGCCAAGTTACTTTTAGAAAGAGTGCAGTCCAAGAAAACCCGGGAACAAACACACAATTCAGAGAGATTTTCAAACACTTGTGGGGTAGAATTAAAGGGTCATTCGCGAAGTCACTTTGCTCTTCAGTTTTCATCATCGGTAGATGACATTGCAATGTTACCTTTGCCAGAGAAACTGCTAAGTATAGGTAAAAATGACACAGGGCATAATGAAATCAGTTCATTGGAAACCAGTGTGAAGAAAAACAACTTTGAAGCATCAGAGATAACTAATGTTGCTCTTTCAACAGGCACTGATTATGATCATTGTCTTTTTAAAGACATCATTCAAATAGGAACAGGCTATCAGAGCCCGAGCATAAAAAGAAACACAGCAATAAAGGAACAACCCAATCTCTTCATTAGTGAAGTGCAACCCTTTATACAAAGCTGTGACCCAGTACCAAATGATTTCCCTGGTGCTTTTCCCTCTAACAGATATTCTGTTGTTACTAATTCAACAGAGACCAAAGAAGAACTACATGATGTAAACATGGACTTGAACCGGGCAGAAGGCAGTTCAGACTCTCTTTGTGACAATGCTATGCAGAAGTATGATGACACAGTAAATGACCCAGAAGTGTACAGTAAATCCACCTCCCCTGCTTTAACGCAGCAGCCTATCACATTTTCACCAGAGGAAGCAGACAAATACAGGTTGCTGCAGCTGCAAGCCCAGCAGCACATGCAGAAACAACTTCTGGCAAAACACCTGAAAGTTTTGCCTGCCCCAGGACCAGCTGCCTTCTCTGCTACACCAGCAGTTCCTGCCCTCCCTGTTCAGCAGCATGCTACTGTCACCACCATCCACCACACACTGCTTCAACGCTTTGCTGTCTCGGCATCTGTACATCCCCACGGCAGCCATCTCTCCCTGGCACACCTCCACCCCCTCTCTCAGGCACATTTCGCCCCCATATCACTTTCCCCATTAGCGCCAGCCCTCATTCCCACCCACCCTGCTCTGCTGACAGGACACCCATTGCACTTGGTCTCCACCACCCCCCTCCACCCTTCCCCACTGACCTTCCCCGCACTGCCACACGCTGCGTATGTCCCAGCCTTATTTACACCACACCTGAATGCAGCCACACCTTCTGCTTTACATCCAAATCCCTTAGTTCATCCATTATTCCAAGGGCAAGAGCCCCATCACCATTCTTGCTCTAGTCAGACCCAACAGTTACCAACAATAAAAGAAGTTTTCAGTGTTTCTAGCTATTTAAACTAGCCCAAACGATTACACCATGGCTCCAAAAAGAAATTTGAATAAAATAAATTATTCAGTGTTCAATCACATGTCTGGGGGGAAATCTACCATTTTGCTGAGAGCACAACAGCAAATATTTTAAAGTCCACATTCTGCCTGACAGCAAATGAATGTTGATTTAGTTCTCGTATCACTGTGTAAAAGCTGTTTTAAAGCTTTTTATGATACTACCACAAGGAGGACGGGGTTCAGCTAGTGTCATTCTACAGAAGGTTTGGAAAGAACAGCCTGAAGTGAAGTCTGTGACTGTCAGTAGGAATAGGACCACTGCACCCAGACACAACAGGACCAAGAATGTCAACACTGATGAGTGATTTAAAGTAGCGCAATTTAAGGTAGAGCAATCTTGACACACGCCACAGGTTTGCTTTTCTGAGTGTGTATGTGCAATGGCATAGTATTTGGTCTGGTTAAGGTATTTCAGACTGAGCAAAAAAGAGGGTATCTGGGACCACAAGTCCCTGGTTCTGTCTCCTGGCCAAAATAAATTGGGGAGCCTCAGAGTGAGGGGTGATGAGTTAACACTGGAAGAAGAGGGTCACAACAACATCTCAAAGATACTTTACTGATTTTATCCCTGGGATATGTTGCTTGGACAGTGTAAAGGGACTGCAATCTGGCCACAGGTACATAACAAAAAATTTCCTTAGTGTATGTAGGGGACTCTGTGCTGGCACAAGCAGGCTGCTACTTTTCTCCCTGAGCCAAGCATCCAAGAAGGTAAGGGAAAGAAGGGGATGAAGCCAAGTTCTTTGGCATTGCCTRCCTGTGGCTGTAGCAATAGGGTATGTCAGGTGTGGGCTGCAGCAGCCCAGAGTTGCCAAGCAGCTAGTGCTGGCCCTGAACCTCAGAGGTCCTCGGCCAAAACTGCAACACTTCTTTCCTACCAGAGCTCTGATGTGTGGGAGAGTCTTGCCCAAAGAATGTGTAAATATGTTTCATCCCTTTCACAAACAACATAAACAATTGGCTGGTCCTATAAAATCGTGCTGATATTCATAAAAATGCAGAACAAAATTCTGAGCAGAAACTGGCTCTCCAGGTCAAGCCTCATAGACAACCATGCCACAGTTCTCAGCATTTCAAGGTATATTGAATCTAAACAAATAAGTCTAGATTCTCGCATGGCTTCCCAAACTCTCAACATACAAATTGAAGTTCTGAATCTGCAATGTTTGAATGCATGTATCCAACCTTCAGGGTAATGCATGGTTGAAATTGCTAGTAATAACTGTGTATCTGGAAATAGGTGAGGGCTTCAGCATCTCTTTGAATGGCACATTTTGACTATTTCTATAATGTTTCTAACTCAACATGGGATATTTAGCATGAAATTAAGTTCATAATTGTGGTTAGACTGCAGGCATGCTTCCCAATATAATTGGACAGTGAAGTGTCCGACAGACAGTACCTGTTTGTTTGGATTAGAAACATTTGAAATAATTTCAATTAATTTGCAATAATGTAGTGCACAATTAATAATGTATCTTTCAGAATCAATATAAAATACATTAAAAAACTTTTGGAGGATTTTATTCCATTATGTTCGGCTATCTGAAGAAACTGAGAAATCTAACTGCAACTGAGTATTTAAACTACAACTTAAGACTAATTTTCTAACTTAGTTTTAATCAAACTAGATTGATCCATTGCAATAAAATGAAACTGTTTTAATTTCTAAAAGCAGCTGCTTCAGCATAAACTGGTATTATGCCAAACTTTTCAAATGGCTTCACAAGTTGTGACTGCTTGTTTTGCAGTTGATTTTCAAAGTTAAAATTTCTTTGGATATTTAACATTTTAGCCATCAAATAAAAGCTGTCAGGAAAAAATCTGGAGACTGAGCAGAAGCAAAACATTTTTGTATTGAAAAAAGGTTGGTGAAACCAGCACCCTCAAATATCTTTTAGTTGGATTCCCAGCTGATTTATTAATTTCATTAACAAAATGAATTCATGCCATTTTGGAGTTACTTATCTTTATGGTTTAATTTTCTCATTTCAATTGTAAGGAACATCTTTAATTGAAATCATTGCTCCAGAATTAAGGAAGTCAGAAATTTTCTTTGGGAAAGATGTTAAAAATGAATATTTCCACAGTTTTAAAATTCTTCCTTTCATTTTTGGCTGAAAATCTTCCCAAAATTAGATCTGAATTTACATATAATTTCTATACTTCTGAACCTTTCTTTTCTGAGAATCAAACATATTTCACTGAATGTGACTTAACACCTCTGAAAATTAGTACTTGCTTGCTCGGATGGAAATCCCTCACTCAGTGGACCACTTGGAAACATTAGTTACAATTCTGTAGGAACACTCTGAATTGGGCGTTTTAAAGGAGCAGGTCAACCTGTGCTCTAGAAGAGGCTGACTGAGCTGCACAGCCACTACCACCAGTTCAGGGCTAATACCAGCCTAAAAGATGCATTTCCAGCCCTACAAACCTTTAAATTTATGGGCCCAGTTCCATTCCTATTCAAGAAAAAACAGCTGTTCTCATTGTATATAAAACTTCATTTGAATGCTAAGTAGATAACACCACGAGAAAAAAGTGGAACAGAAGAAATGACAGACTAATCTCATCTTTAATGTGTACACACACATTTTGTATCCCTGCTTCTTACAGGCAATGTTAATATTGTAGAAATACCTATGGCAAGAAACCCGACTAACTGAAACTTAACAACATCCTACTACGTAGATCATTTATGGAAAATAGTTATATACTTTTCCCTTAATGTATGCACAGTACAATGGGATTCTAGGAAAGAACCAAATCATAGGATGTCCATGCATCATTGTATATAGCAACAAGGATGACCTGGTAAGGCAAATTAATAGACAATAAGATTAAAGATTAAATTTAATTCTTGGAACAATGGGAACCAGGATTTTGAGAGGTATTGATGGAAAAAAGAGAGATTAAGAAGGAACAGAAACAGCACAATAGCAAAACAGCAAACACTGACTACCAACAAAGGGAATGTCCAATATCATTCTTAGTACACAGAAGGGATTTTCTTGGAGAAATGTAATAAAATTATCAGCACAGCTGAGATTATATATTTGCTCTACTTGCTGCCATATTTGTTTTTCATCAGTAATGTACTTTAAATATGTATCGTTATTATTATTAAAAGCATAATTGAGCCTGATGTATGGAGCCGTGCTACAATTTTTATTTTATTTAGACTGATTTTTAAAAGAGTTACTGTATCCTGGTGGCAGCGATATATACACTCCAAGTTAATAACCTTTTTTAGCTTGATTGTATATTCTTGATACATAATCCAAGGAAACAGGTCACCCACACTGTAAAATTCCAATAACAAAAGTTTCCTGAGTTACACAATGAAAAAAATTTTTTTTGTTTGGCTTTTTTTTTTGGTAACTGAGGCACTTCTGGAATACATTTAACATGTATATTTGTTGTGCAGATTTGCATAAAAATGCCATTTGACCAGATTGATTTTAAAAGTGTTAAGTTTATATTTAAAACTGGATAATACTCTAGCTAGTATAATATGTAAACTAGTAATTTTGTTTTGTATTCTCTGTATAAAGTGTTTTATATTATACAGTAGCTAAGTGAATTGCACTATTGTACATGCAATGCGGCTTTTTTTTTAGGTTATTCAAGGAATTCCTGGGAATGTAGTTTAATGCAATAATTTTTTTTTTTTTCAATAAAAAGGCTTACTGGTATAAAGAGTGTCAGTCATGTATTTTTAATGTAAAGCATACCAAAAGGCAGCAACATAATAAAATGCAGAATGATGCAAACATATTCTGTATTTTAATCTGCAGAACTGAAATGCATTTAATTCATCCCTGTGGCTATAATCCTGAAATTTCTTAGAATGTTTCCTAAAGATTTTAGTATGTGTTACAAAAGTGGGTTGTTTAAATGGAACTGAAAATAAATATTCCTTAAAAAAATTATTCTATCTATGTGGTTTTTGCAAGTACTTTTAATGGATCAACATCCCCCTGGATATTTTTATGCACTAATCAGTTTATTTAGAATTACGCTTATAACTCACTTGTCAGGTTCCCCAAAGAATGTCTCTGAGCTATGATTCCCAATGCTTGTGTAGAAGATCCTTTGGTAAAGAAGCTAACAGTAGGATCCACAAATGTATTATTTATTCACTTTTTAACCATTCTTTAAAACTTACCTTAGTCATGATAAGTATCTGTTTATCCCATGTTTTCCCTTTTAACTTGTGTTTTTCCAGTTTGTTCATTATATCCTTTTCTGTCTATCTTTCATTTATATTGTAAGCTTTCTGACACAAGGCTTTGGGTTTTGTCACATAAGTACTCAGCTTTGGAGGTCCCAGGCACTGCTGCTGTACTAATAGTAATTGTAAGGCTAGTTATAGCCATCAGCAGACAGTTTCAGAAGTTTCATGTCTCCAGGTGAGCACAAAAAATGAAGTAATGTAAAAACAAGTGTCTGCATGGGTACATTTAATAGATAAAACTCTGTCTTTTGACGTATGGTGTGACAGAGGTCATATTCCATTAGGTCTACCTGCATAGCTGGAAATACTTTGGCCAATCTCTGGGACAAATTAATCTACCATGCAGTGACATCTCATGACTCAGGCATTCTATAAAATCTTGAAATCTCAGCAAATCAACAGAGACATAATCAACACAGTGTATCTAATTCCATTCAATTGTGTTTCTTCATCAAGTTTTTTCATAATAAAAACAAAATTCAGAATTAGACAAACTTAAATAAAAAGTGTGGCATGTCTGAAGGAAATCCCCTGCGAATTAATATCTATACCATTAACTGTTAACTATAGCAGGCTTCCAGTAGAGATCAGATCTCACCTGTTTGTTGTTGAACAGTGATACTGTTTTGACTAGGATGTAATATCTGAAGAAATTAAGTTGTCCACACCTTCCTATTCCTGGTAAAGCTAGCTACTAATTACTTTCTTAAAGCTTGAATCCCAGATCTGTTTAACAGTTGAGCCTAAGCTGATTTTTTTTTCTTTTTCTTTTTTTTTTTTTTTT
>JAYKAV010000153.1:133703-183170 GCA_035582835.1 Phoebastria nigripes | reverse complement strand
TTTTTTTTTTTTTCCTTCCTTTGTAATTACAACCAGTGAAGATGAATTCTCTCAGCCCTCCTTCCTCCCACGTTTCCTGAATAGCCACAGGGGTCTAATAAATGACCTCTAAAACTCAGGTACTTGGATTGTATTACAACACAGAAATGCTCTTTCTGAAACAAAGTGAAAGTAAATTTCATATTGGAACGTACTTCTAACTGAAATACTGAAACATATTCTTAAATCACATGGCAGAAAACTGTGCAGCTACTAATTTTCATGTGAAAGGTAGGTGCAGGACCATTCACATTCTTTTTTTTTTTTTTTTTTCTTTTTTTGGTGAGAGTGTTTTGCACTTTTTAAAAGTTGAGTCTCTTCTTAAATATATAAAGCTTGCTGCAATATTTCATTAGAGTAGAAAACTTCAATGCAAATATAAAGCTCGGCTGAATGATGCTATAATCCCAGTCACCTGAAATTAAAGAAATACATGTACATAAATTACTCCCGATGTCTTTAAAACTCTAACAAGCAAATTTTTCTGCAGACTCTCATGAAACTTTCTGAAGGTCTAGATGAGATCAACTCTTGTGCAGCAGAGCTGCAGCTGAAGTTCCCAGTCCTGAGTTCCCCAAACCTCTGGAAAAAACATTGTAAGGATGTCACCATGGGCACCCAGAAGCTAAAGGGTATTTGCCGTAGGCTTCAGCGAGGGCCGTTGAATTTAGTTTCTTTATCCATGCTTATATGATTCATACTGCAGAGGTGCAGCAACTGTGCAAAGCATGTATTTTTATTAAGTTCTAACCTTTAACTCATATTGGTTTAATGACTAGAATAATGATGAAACAGGAATAACTTGTAATTGTTAGTGTTTTATGAACATGGGTTTGTATGATTTATCTGTGATTTGGTCATCAAAGTTTCCTTAACTTGACTTTGTAGCCCTTCTTCTGGGAAAACAAAGAGGCTGTTGCATGTCTTGAGTCTTAAAAAATCCTGCAAAATTACCCTGTCTGCAAAACACTAATACAATGAAGTGATTGATGATATCTGTTCTCTGAAGACTCTGAACTTTCATGTATATTTTTCAATTTGCTTAAGCTTAGTTATTGAATCTTTGCAGTGTTCTACTAAACTAAACCTACGGTGCAGAGAAATTGTCTGCATCTCAGATACAATGTGAGTCAGGCAGCTTGGTGGCTTGGGAACTGGTGCTCCATTCAAGTATTTCAAAGCTGATAAACTGCAGGCACAGCATAAACCCAATTCTTCTGTGGTAATCGACCCCCCCACAACAGCATGTTGTTGAGCACACTCATATTCACAAACCACCTCTCAAGGAGCATGTATTTAGAAAGCACAGAGATAAGAAACTATCTAAACTCTTGACCATAAAACTTGAGCTTTTTTAACTGAAAATATTTGAAGTGAAAAAGCAGCTGGTGTTCTGTGACAGGGTTTCCTCTTTTTTCACTCAAGTCTCAGCTGTGTTGTGCAGGTTTTCCTTTGTTGTGTGCTGAGTTCCTTCTTTCATTAAAGACGCTTCAGAAGCTGATATGAATTACAAACTACCAAGATACATGGAGTGGAAAACAAGATCAAAGTTGCCTTATACCACATGTCTGTTAGTGCAGTTGGATGCAAAGAAAGATCTTACTTTGTCCTGTCAGATAATCTGCCAGTTGATTCACTGTTATGTTAGCTGCAAATTTGCCCTTTGTAAATTCTTGTGTAAACATGAAGAACACACGATCCTGAAAAAACAGTAAGACCAAAAGCTGTAAGTACTCTCAGTGTGTGTGAGGGGAGGGTGTTCTGTGGTGTGTTCTGGTTTTGGTTTTTGGTTTTGTTTTTGTTTTTTTAATACACGGGTAAGAAAATTAAAATGACGAAAGTAGCATTCAGCTTGAAGAGTTTTCCAAGTGAAATAATATTAAGAAATGGATGGGTTTTTTTCAGTCTTCCATTACTTCAGTGATACATTATGTTCATTGCTCCAAGAACTGTGATTTTCTAAACTAGATACTCATTTTTACAAATAAGCTGCTAAATTTCATTGCAACACAAAGAGGATGTAATGAAGTCCTTAAGGCTTTTAAAGAAGGTCAGTGAGTTTTAAGTGATCTACAGTGTATGGCAGTCCAATAAATATAGTTGTGCTGAAAATTTATATATAAAAGCAGCAAAATTAGCTTTTTGTCAATTTTAATGGAAAATGGCAACTCATGGCTTTTTATTTTGTAACTCGCTATCCTTCTTTCCACTGTTTATTCTTTCAGTTGCAAGGTATTTTGGTCACATTGCAAAAAATATGCACTCAACATAACTCCTTTTAAATACATTTGTTCAGTAAAGGAGCTTACACAGAACTGTTACTTACTGAGGTCTTGTCGCCTTTACCATGGCCCAATGAGATGGGCACCTGCCAGTTGCTGTATGGCCCACCAAGGGCCAACCCTTTGAGAGTAGCTCTTGAAACATTGTCTCTTCTCTATAGTTCATGCTTTGGAGCAGCAGTGACTGCAGCCCAAGCCTGCTGTTCTTTCAAAGTGGTTTTGTTTATGCTAGTTCCAGCCTTTCTGGTTCCTGAAGATGATCTTTGTTTCCCAGTATTTTTCCCTTTTTTTTTTCCT
The DNA here is from genome assembly GCA_035582835.1 of Phoebastria nigripes. Taxonomy (NCBI): domain Eukaryota; kingdom Metazoa; phylum Chordata; class Aves; order Procellariiformes; family Diomedeidae; genus Phoebastria; species Phoebastria nigripes. Next base: position 180,552 of record JAYKAV010000153.1, on the reverse strand, counting down.
CCTCAGTCTGCCCCAAAACCTTGTAAGTGTGGAATTCTCTTGCAGCATGAAAAGGTGAGAACTCCTCCTGTCAAATTATACCATGACTACACACTACTCTCCTTGCAGAGAAGGGAAGGATAGGAGAGATGAGTTTGATCAAGAGGAGAATATGTGATTATATTGAGGATTTACAAGTGCTTCCTAAGTGGTCTCTGTTGGCTTCTTTATGCCCATTTACCTTCCTTGCTGTTTTTACCTTCCATTTTGAAAATGGAAGACTTTTTCTCTCCAACTGAAACTTTAACAATTCCAAAACTGTTACTGAAACAGCCTGTGAAGGCCAAGTGATGTACATTCTATTTTAATAAACACTAGTTTTAACCTGTGTTGGGGTGCCTTTAGTTAACCTTTCTGCTGGTTAACCCAACAGAGAATAGGCAAACAAAGTGGTCTGAATTAATATAGAGTATCAGGAGATATCCTTTTTTTCCTGCTTTATTGCTATGTATACGTTATATCCAATTAATCTAACACTTGCTTGGAAACTTTTCCTCAGATATTACAGACTTTTTTTCCACATTTCCCTGTCTTGTTATAACATCCTTCATTTATCACGTTGGCACTGAGAGGCAGTAGATTGAAGTGCTGCTGCTGTTCTTCCTCTCTTTGTTCTTTGGTGATTGAGTATGTTTGCATGCTGCAGGTACTGATGAAGCTCAGCCTTCATACTGCTTAGCAAATATGACTCATCTTCCTCTCTCTCAAGCCCAGTGCCTCTTTTTGCCACAGACTTCCATGGTGGTGATGATAATGCTGCTGCATTCAAACGAGACACAAATTGTGCTTTTTTTAAGGCATAAATATTTGTGGACATGGTTGACATTGGTGGCATTGTGTGACTTGAAACAGAGTTTGTTTCCATGGGAAACAGTGAGCTAAGATGTGTAGTAAAGATGCTCTAAGATTAACCTGAAGTGAGCGACAACCCCTTTATTTCTTCATTTAAGAGATTACAATGAGATGCAGTATCCTTCTTGTTCACATCTTTATTTAATTCATCTTTATTCTGCTCAATTTTCTATGAAGAAAAGCCTTATTTTGTGCCTTGTTCTGGTTGTCACACAAAAAAGATGTAGGAAGATGCAACAGGGCTGCAGAACAGCATTGCTTATGAAATACAGCCTATAGAAATGTGCCTTAAAGTAGGAATTGTCCTTTAGCTTTTTCACTTTCTAAGTCTCCTCTTTCAAATGATTATAACAAAAAAGGAGAAGACAGTCAACAGCCTAAGGGTTTCTCGCTGAGCTGGACAAAAGAGTAAAAAGATAACTTGAAATTGAAGTGGTCTAATTAAAAACAGAAAAAAAGGTGCAAATTGAAACTCATTAACTTGTGTAGCAGCTACACTGAGGTGCTACAGATTTTCTAGTACTCGAAGCACCTAAATCAAGAATCTAGATATATTTTTAAAAGCCCTAAGACTTTAATTTAAGTTGAATTTGGCTTCTTGCAAAAAATAAAAAAAAAAAAAAAAAAAAGGCAGCATTTGTGATGTGGGAGGGTTGGTAGAGGTGATTGTAAGGTCATAAAATACATAAGGTTCTGATTTGTGCCTGTTCCTGTTGAGAACTAGCACAAGTTGAGTTTGGATTGTCAGATAATCCTAACAAATGGGAAGAACTCATTTCTGTACTGTGAAGAAGCAATCACCACAAGTCAGAGTCCTCCTCTTCAAATAGTGTGAGACAGTCATCTGTTTTGGCTGTGCTTGTGTCATAGCACAGTTTCCTTGTTACCTTTTCATCCTTTTGAAATAAGAAAGTTAAAATGTTGGTTGACTATTGGAACAACGCAAACTCAGCAGCTTTCACTTTACCATTACGGTTTCTGTGATTTATTGAGAAAGAGCAGGGCTGGGTGAAGTGGCAGTAACTGGTTCCTGGGGAATATCACCTCGCTGCAGACACCTCCTCTGTCCAATCTTCCCACCTTATGGGACCACCAGCCTCAGTCCAGGTACCCTCACTGGGGCTGGGGGTTTTGTTGAATGTGACTGAGAGTGGAGAGCGTGGGTATGATCTGCCTGTGGGCCATGTCTTGTCTCCCCAGTGCTAGTGCAGATGGTACTGTCCCAGGCTGGGGACATGGTGCAGGAGAGAGGTGCTGAGCAGTGGTGGGCTATACTGCCTTGGATAGCACAGCGTGGAGTACGGGGCCACTGGTGCCCCCTGTTGTCATTTAGAATTGCATACATCTGAAACTGATATTATTTATTATTTCAATTTCCTGTATTGGTGAATTGGAACTGAGCGTAGTTTAGAGAAGAGAAAATGAATGCAGTCATCACTGTAACACAGTAAGGATGGTGAGAAGACTCTCAAGTTTGTTTCTCCTGTTGGTTTCATCTTGTATATATTACAATTCCTTCCTAGCAGAGCAGCTGGCTTAAAAGTGCTGATGGTTATAGCACTGGCTTGAAAAAAGGGAAGTCCTTGTTCAAGTCCCTGATAAGGAATTTTTTTTTTTTTTTTTTTTTTGATGCACAGTGCAATAGCTAGCGCAGGCCACAGAGAGAACCACAAATGCTTGGGAGTGAGAGGTCTGTCTTTTCTTAAAAAAATAAATAAAAAAAAACATCCCTGAAGCCCTGTACTTCATTCTGCTGCAGTAAGAGCAATTGTTTGATATCTTAGTTTGCTGGGGATAAGAAAGAGAAAGTGACTTGTTTGCTGCTCAGAAAGGCCACAGGTTTAGTCAGCCAAACTTGCACATGAACTGAAATCTGTCTAAATTCTTGCACATAATTCCCTGAAGTTGTCCTTTTCTTCACTGGCATCTCTCAAGAAATATAGAGCTTCCTCTGGCGGATGTTCCAGATCACCTCTCCGGAAGGCTATTCAGGTTGGAGGGACCTGGATGCAAAGCTCTCTGTAATCTTGAACTATTACTGTAATCCCCTGGGTTCTGGACCTCTGTAGTCTCCTCACCTTTCATCTATCACTCCTTTACAATCTCTGCTCTCATCTTAAGGAGTTAGAACAGGGCTGAAAATGTTTTTCTGAACTCAGAAAAACAGATGTTGCTTTTCAGGGGTAAGGTTTCCTAGATTTGTATTCTCTCGCCTCACCTTTACTTGCTGAAATAGGGAAAGTACATGTAATTTTTCCCGGAACAAGAAAATGCTGTTAATTTTGACTTCAATCGGTTTCCTCCAGAGAACCTCTTCATTTTGATGCACCAAAAACTTTTCAGAAGAGATAATTTTTATTTTTTTTTTTTTAATGTTTAACAGATACAGGTGAGATTGGTGTTGCATCTATGTTCATGTTAAAAAACTCTGATTCACAGACACTGCAGGTAGCATAAATTTTTCAGGGTGTGTGAACAACTGTTCTGCATTGGGGATGAAAGGGAACTGTAACCAATACCCTTAAAAGAAATTCGTGACCACAAAACATGAAAGTTCCACAATTCAAGATTAGAAATGAAGTGAAAGAAGAGAAGCCTTTGAAAATCAAAGCAGCAAGTGTCTTCATGACATAACATAAAAGAGCTTGTTCAATTTTGTTTTGGTTTTAAACACTGAGGAGAAGCATCACAGACAGGTTTACTCATGTTTCAGATGCCCGCTGTTTGGAGGTGCAGACACTGGAAGGCAGTCGTGTTTTTGAAGAGGCGGTGTGGAGCCTGTGGAGTTGCTCTCTGCAGGGAAGGGCCAGGTTTCCCCACCATGGTAGCGTGCTGTGTGGAGGATCCTTGAGTCCGAGAGAAATTTGGAGGAGAACTGGGGAAGAGTAATACCTAGATTAGTTCTTGGGCAAGTTTTCCCGTTGGAGTGATACTGTATGTGTGCTGGTGGAGGACTGGCGTGGTGGGACATGGACTCTGTTCTTTATGTCGGGAGAGGAAAGTATCTTGTTTGCATTACTTGGGGCAGTAGTGCTGAGGGCACTCCTCAGTCTTGTTCTGCTTACGTAAGATTGTGTTTTTATACATCAGTTTTCTTGAGGAAAATTACTACAACTGCAAAGAGATCTCTGAGAACTTGGGGGCCACTAACGGTTTGTGATTTACCTGAAAGCAAAGGTAATTTCTATATCATGTAAGCTACAGCTTGCTTATGGCACAAGCCTTGTTCTTTTGATTTCAGCCACGTATCTGTAGTGATATAATTGTGGAGTGGATCATGTGAGGAATGTTTACATTTATTAAAGCATTTTATATAGCACAAAGAATGCCTGATCCTTGGATTCCTAGGTAGGAATTTACTCAAGAACTGCTCAATATTCTTCATAAAAAATGATTTCTACTGATCTAAAAACTGAGAAAGATGCAAGTGAAAGATAGTACCTAGTCTTCCTGTCCATAAGCAATATAACGTAGGTAAACTTGGGCTGTGTTTGTGCAGGCCTTGGTAGTTTCCAGAACCATGGCTTTATTTTTGTGTATGGCTACAAACAAAGCTAGCAGACTCAGAGGAGAATCTGAGAGTTTAGGTTTGTACGGGATATAATAAAAATGAAAATTAATTTCCAGAAATTTGCGTATTACATGTGCCACCCTTACTAATTAATTACAAAGTATTTTTCCCTAAAATGTTGCTGGGGAAGAGGAGTTAATTTTGCAAGAATTGATATGCATGGGGTAGGTTGGCAATAAGGACTATGAGGAATTTTGGAAAAGACTCTGCATTTTAGTTAAATCCATCCTTTGAATTTTTAAAAAGTAGTTTGAAAACAAAACGAAACTCGTTCTCACATTATTCATTCTGAAGCCTCAGGACCATTCCAGCTAATCAGGGATTTTTGGCTCTAAGTACTACACAAACCCTAGGTATTAGACTAAAAGACATGCGTCAATGAATATATAGAAAATTAACCAGTGAAGTTAGTTTTTGTCTTCAGAAAATATTAACCTTGTTTGCCCATGAATAAAATGGAAGAACTGTCAGAGTATTTCTGTAGGAATGAAATGCTGAAAATTAGAGTAAATGTTACATGATAACTACTTGTCTGAAACAGCGTACAGTGACAGATGGCTTGTTATGATGCTTAGGGACTTTTTCTGGTCATCTTCTGTTGTCAGTGAAAATCCTTGTCAGGAGTCAGATCTGAAATGATTGTCAGCTGATCAGGGTTTTATCGGGAAATTCATTTAGTATGAAAGTTGCTGTTCTTTGGAAGGCGAGCACGGAGCCAAAGGCTCATCAGAGTCTCACTTACAATTGGAATTTAATTTGTGTAGTTGTTCTGGCTTCTGGCAGAGGTGATTTTCACTGTTTATGAAAAGTGAAGCTGAATATATGTGCTAAGTGTGGCTGTACATCAAAACAAAGAAAAGCAGAGGCATGCTGGAAAATCATTGTTTCAGTCTGCTGCTGAAAGATATTTTCAAAAGTACCCGAGTGACTAAAGAGTAAGAAGGAATTGGGCAACTCATTAGGATGAGGCACTTGGATATCCAAAATTTTTCTTCTTTCATGTGATGTTAAAACTAAGATAATTTCAAAGCAGGAAGAAAAAAAAGGGATACATTGTCTTCAAGTGAATAAATATGTATGTGAGGTCAAGCTGCTAATTCTCTGCCGGACTGTGACTGGACCCTCAGTAATGAAGCCTGCCTCTGCGAGGGTTGCCCTGATTGCCAGCCTCATAGCCTGTGAGGGACGTGGTCACTCTCGTGCTGTTCCCTTCTCTGGTAATGAAACAGCTGGATGCCATCCACCCCAAAATTACCATGCTCAGAACTTTTCATCTGAATTGCTATGAGAAATGCTGAACTGCATTTGTCTCTACTTAAGGAACCTATGAATCATTGTGAGACAGTAGAACAGCCCCCATATCAGTCCACTACACCTGAAAGTATACCTTTCATCCCCCCGCTGTCCCTTTTATCCCCCCACAGACCTGGTGGTTTCCTCTTACTTTGTGACTGTTAGGGTCTTTTCCTGGTTAATGAATTTCAGTATTGCCAACTGGAGGGACTCTGGTGTCATTCAGACTTGTAAAGATGCCATCCCTACATTTTAGCTTGTAGCTATGGTGGTGGAAATGAAAAAGATAAGCATGACACTGTAGGTATCACAGGAAAAAGAAAATGCCGATGGTAAATAGTGATTGTTAGAAAGCAGGACTGGCCATTTTGGTGAAGTTTAGTATGCTGCAAACATTGCAAGAATTAGAGTCACCAGGAGTTAAAGATTTGAAAGAAAAAGCTTCTAAGTTCTTAAGAGGCCTGAAGCACCTAAGTAATATTCTTTCAAGAGGTCGCTTTAATTTTTCTTTTATCTGAACATAATACAGTTTAAAACAGTGAATGTTCTGTGCACCTCAGGGTTTCTTTAGTTGGGGAACTTCTGTTCAACTTCTAAAATTACTCATCAGTCAGCTTTGTAAAGCCGCTGTCTTAATGATTTGGCACAGGACGCATTCCTAAATACTCTTCTATCAGCTAATAAACTCTCCACTGCAATTCACGGTGTTTCACACAGGTTTATATGCATGGCACATGTGAAATTTAAAATAGAGATTTTGTTAATGGCATGAAAATCATAAAAGTAAGCAACAGCACATAAGCCCAGGATGGTAAGGAGGAGAAAATAACTTGAACTCTTATGGTCCTCCTTAATGCAAGGAAATCTCACTGAGTCTGTTTTAGCAAATATGTATGGATTTTTTTTTAATCTGCTGTATTTACTGCTAATGGGAGTTTTGCTTGCAGCTTCCCAGTCTCTGCAGTTAAGAATGACTCTCGCTTTTAATGTTGTTTTAACATTATTTTCTTCTCATTTCATTACTTACTGGAGATCACCAAAATTACCGGTTTGCAAACTGTATCGTGGTCTGGTAATAAAACTTAATAAAATCAGGAAACATGTAAAAGACCTAGCTAATGCATCCTAATGCTCCCAATGTTAGACTGTCAGTTACTTTACCCTTGAACAATAAAGTTTAACTGTTCTTTATGGAAGTGGAGATTTTACAAGAATGGTCTCATAGTGTAATGAAAATGTGCTTCACCTGGGCTCTTAGTAGCTCTTCTATTATGTGTGTAGGTGCTCTGCAAAAAGATGATTAGTTTTGTGAATTTGTTTTGTTATGTGCATATGCCATAACTAGAAATGAGGGTCTTTTCCTTTTGGCATACCTCGGTCTAACAGCTGTTTAGTCCTTAGCCTGAGAYGGCGTATTAAAGAAGTCCAGTGATGGTAGCTGTTGTTATTATAGTAATTATTATTCCCTTAAATCCTGATATTACCCAGCAGCTGCCTAGTTATGGCCCAGGAGTGATTATGTTAGGTCCTCGTGAAATGCCACTCTTGCCCTTCCTACAGCTGGCTGGGGAGTGCTGCACCAGACCCTGGATTATGGTGCTGCTTGGGAGAATATCGAATTCAGAGCTGTCAGGGTGATGTGTGAATATGACACAGCAGAATAAATTTAGAAGGAATGGTGATGAACTGCCAGTGCAGGATTAGTGAACGTCTGATCGTCTGTACAAAATGAAAAAAAGAGGCATATGCAAAGACACAATCTTCCATTGGGTAAATAAAATTACTGTGGCCAAGATAAAACAGAAAATAGAACAGGGTGTATATGACTTTAGAATAAATAATGCATGACAACTGGAAGAAGAGATGATTCATCCTTACAAGAGTGGATCAAACACTACAGGAAACAATGCAAGATTAAATAAAAGGTAAACAATGTTACACTCTGTAAATGCTCGAGAAAACCATCAGTTAAAGCTATTTGCTCTGGACTTGAAAGAGGCCTGTAACCCTTAACCATAAAAATGAAGAGAAAATTTAGGGAGTTGATTTAAAAAAACCACAAAACAAAACCCAAGTGCAAACACCCACTTATTCAGTGCAATGGAGCTTTGTTAGCTTCACTGAGGCATCTTCATAGCTGAGGGTTTGTGAGGGTGGATTGTCATGAAACTCTGTCGTCTTCAAGATAATCTGAGGAAGGGAGATTATGCATGAGGGTTAAAACTGGAAAGAATCAGTTATGAGGTCAGTCCTGTTCCAGGCTACATCAATTAAAGCCAATTTTCAGCCTTATGCTGATGTGAACTGGATCCTGGTTAGCTTAAATCCTGATAACTACAAGCTTCCATTGCCAAATTTATGAAACAGGATCACAGAAGAATACAACGTCCCTTTGTACTCCAAAAGCTGAAACAAAAGAGAGGTTTTAGCCTGGTTTCCTAAGGAACTGGCTTTTCAGTGACAGTGCTGTGTGAGCGTGTGTTTTCCTGTCTGGCTTTCAGTCCCTTTCTGCTAGCACCAGTATTTGACAGAAGGCTGATGTCTCAAAAATGCTTACTTTCTACAGAAACCCTAGATAATTATATTGGCAACCTAGAGCGATATATGTAGGTTCTGGCCAGCTAGCCAGTCAGGACTTGTATGTTTCCATGCTGCCCTTTGCTCAGCCAGACTTTGGGCTTCATTAACTTCAGCCCTAAGGGATCTTCTTGCAAAGTGTGGCGTGCACAGTTCTGAGATACTGGGACTGATTTTGGGATCGGTTTTAGTCATGCACATTAGCTAAAGGGTAGCATAACTAAAAGTGAAAAAACCAATGGGCTTTTATCAGGTAGCAATGATGCAGGCTTGCACAGAAAGGGAAAATTTGAACATGCTATTTAATTCTGAAATGCAGAAATGTACAAAAAAGCTATAGAAGAAAGTAGAGATTCAAAAAAATCATGGGGAAAGGAGATAATCTGAAGAGCAGCGTCTTTGAAAGTATTAAGAATCATTGTATAAGAAGAGTAGACTATCCTGAATGTTGATTAATAGGCTTGAAATGAAAAGGTTCGCACTCTGCGCCCCACCAGAGTGTACTGATCAAATCTGAGGGAAGAGGTAGCATTGATACTAGATTTGTAAAGTGCTTCCAAATGGCAAGGTCATTTAGAGAGCAAATGGAAAACTGTCTACTGTGAAGCACTGAGGAAAACACCAGGGGCAGATCCAGTCAGAAGTAATGCATGGAATCTGATGAAAACTAGAGAAATAGTAAAGATGATTTGTGTCTTGGGGAACAGTAGTGAGGGACATCCAAGATGACTAACACTCACATGAGGGTAAATGCATATGCATGACTGGACAATGCAAATAGGGAGAGAAAAATAGCTGAAATAACATTATAGACAATGCAATTGAGAGAGATTTGTCAAAAATACAACATGCTGACTAGATGTCATCTAGCCCAAATGCCAGAAATACAAAGCGGTGTTTTGTTCTGTTTGTTTATACCGTTATAGTGTCTGAGAACTCCTGCTGGGCATGTAATCACTTTTATAGTTACCTATGGTCACTGCAGCACTGGCATCTAATTCATTATTTTCTGAAGTGCTTTGGAGTACCTTGGGTATTAAAGACATAAAACCAAATTCTGTTCTTTGGGCTCCTACTCCATTCCATCATGCAGGGAAGCTACATCATCAAGACTCAAAGGACAAGAACCCATTAAATGTGTTAGAAGACATGAGGCTAAGGCAGAAGAATTTACTCGGCTAGTCATTGTTATAAATTCTAGATCAAATACTTATTTGAATTTACAGTAGCCATCCAGTCTACAAAGAATTGTGTTCCTTTCAGTGCTTGAAATGTCACACTGAATACTCAGCATCATGCACAAATCAAGTTTCAAGTTACTTAGGCTTTCAGTTATGACTTTAAGATATGTTTTTCTTGACTTTCAAATAATCTTGTTTTATATCCAGCTTAAGAAATGACGGTCTGATGCTCATGTTGCTTGTCACTACTTATTTGCTTATTTGTCCATATATTTTTTAATATATTTGCCCTTTTTTTTTTTTTTGTACAATGAAGAAATGATTGTTCCAAAGTTGATTTATTCTTGGCATTTGTCTATTTATAAATGATACTCGACAATCTGTCTTATGTGACTAGGAAAGTGGGGGAGGTCTTAGGTTTTCCTTTGTCCTGCAAAACCTTTGCTGTCCACGAAAGAGCCAAAAGCCTGAGTGTAGTAAATAAATCAAAATGTTCTGGTAAGATTACTAGTTATATGAAAAACAATGGATGGTGCATGAAAACTGCTAGAATATTTTATCTTATTTGAGGAAGATGTATGTATTCCTCTGAATAGTACGTTATCCTCTGTTGAGACAACGCAGCAAATACAAGAGGTGTTACCTACGTCGACCGAGAGGGCTTAGGCTGTCAAGTTACAGGACTGAGATTTTGGGTTGTATGACCGGTGTGGCAAATAAAGTCAGAGAAGCCAGCAATCTGTTGACAGAATAGTAGTGCTGGTCCCCGTTAACATGGAGGGAGAGATGTTCATCATTAGCAGGGGTCCCTTATGTGAAGATTCAGAGGGTGTATTTTAGCAAATCATGCTAAGACTGTCTGTCAAAGATTATGAAACCAAGACTAGATTTCATTAGTGTTAACGTTGAGTGAATTTATGGTGTGTAAAAAGCATGTGAAATACAGAGGATAACAGAGAGACCATAAAATATGTAGTTAAACTTACCTAATCATTTGGAATTTAAGAGTTTTTGACTCCTCTCAATATTGGCAAGAAAGCAGAGTGATACTGCTCTACTCTGGGACTATTAGAGGATCAGAAAGTGTGTCAATCCTTGCAGCTAGGTTAAGGAGCCTAAGAAAAAAAGGGACCAGATGTCCTTTGACAGGCAGGGTTAGACCACCTACTCTGTGTGTGTCACCACGACTTAGGACCATCAGGTGCTGGTGAATGGTAATTCCTGCATATTGCTGATGTGGTTGTGAGGGACTTCAGTGTTAACCTCTGGCTAGGCCATTTTTGGATACCATTTTTGTCCTAATTGTCTGTGTGGAACCATCAACTTGGTTTCAGACTAGCAAATTAGACAGCCGAGTGATCCAGGAGTGGCTAGATCCCTTCTGAAGGTCAGGCAAAGCCAACGGCAATGATTTGGTAACTGGAGAGATTTCTGTGCTACCGTGGCAGCCTCCTGGGGTGTGGAGGTGGATGTGGCACAGATGCCTGCACAGAGAAACTTGCCTAACAGCGCGGGGTCAGCAGAGACCTGCTCTCTGAAGGTAACTCAGATAAATGACCAAACAGCTTTGAGCTAGTAAACTTGCTTGTGGTTTTGATTGCAGTAGGTTCATGGCCCTGGGACAGAAAGCATCAAGAGGGCTGTCCAGTCAGATGTGATCAGCTAATTAATGATTTTGTATACTTGTTTAATTAAATGCTAAGCCATAGCCTTGGGCCAGCAGCTTTGAATACAAGTTGATAAATTAGTCATTCCTGCGATGTGTGTTTCTGGAAGTATGTCCCATTTGTAAACAGCTGATGAATGCGGCTTTACAAAAATAACAATACTTGTCACTCCTTGCCTCAGAAGGCTTCAGAATTGATGTAACAGCTTTACCTTTTGGAAGTGAAGTGCTAACGAAACTGGGGCATTAGCCACCTTTTATGCTGGTTCACGTATTTTTAAATAGATATATTTACATTCAAATTTAAGATCCAGTAGTCTACCATAGCAAATCTATTTTAAGTTCTAAAACGTTTTCTTTCAAATTGAAGCATAGCAGGGGATTTTGCAGCCAGTTCTGCTCGGAGTGGATAAAACAGTAATCAAATTTTAAATGTCTATTTGTTCTTTCTTCTGTTGTATACATAATTGATAAATTAACATTTTAATAGGACCAATGTCCTGTATCTCGTTCAACCACGCCACAGATAGGTGGATATTATTCTTTTTGCTGTGAGAAACCTAGGGAGTGTGTACTTTTCTACTAGAAATTCCACAATAATTATTCAGAGAATCATATAACAAGAAATACCTAGACTTCTGTGATATTTGAGTATGAATTGTATACCAGTGTTCAGGGTTAGCTCATGAGCATATCACTTTCTTTACCATCAATATCCTCTGTCTTTTGATTTTCATGGTGCAGTGTCCTGAATGCCTTTGAAAAATATTCTTCTGGTGTATGTAAATCAAGGATTTGATCCTTGTTTCCAGTGTGCAGCTTGATTTTCTAAGGCAGATTGTTTATTCAGATTTTTTCCTAGCTTATTTTTTTATTTCATTGACAGGAAAAAATGTTGGCAAAAAGGATACAAGTTATATATTTTCTTGTATTATATTTACTGTCTACCTAGAAGCCATTGTGTTGATAAAAGTTGGTTTTGTGTAGCACAGTACTTTGCCATTTGTTGAGTAAGGGAAATTTGCTGAGCAGATAATCTTATAAAAGTGTGCCATCATGTAAGGCTGAGAATATACCAATGATTGCTCCTGACACCACAAAAGCCTGCACAGCCTAACTAAGCCTTGACATCAACCTCATCAATCTCATTTTATAAACCAAGGAATGCATGAGGTTGTATTAGCATAAATCTAGCAAATGAGATGTGTGTGAGGCAGTTTTCTGGAGGCATGATGTTTGTTTGGCATTACCCCTGGAAGCTAAAGATGCACGGTAGAGCCAGGAAGGAAATATGTGTCTGATCCCTAATCGGGAAGAAAGGTTGGTATCTCTGTGAACTTAACAAGCAATTCCAGTACGCCAGACCAGACTGCCCCAGCTCGGCCACGGAAGCACATTGGAAACAGCATGGAGGGTCCTGCTTGGAAGAGCATCAACATGGCAAATATCCTTCTGAACTAGTGCAGCATGGGGAGGTTTGCTAGTACTTCTCCAACAGACCTAGATCTAGGAAAAAAGAGAGTGCACTGACGCAGGAAAGTAGAACATAGAGATGCTGAGGAGCCTGTGAGAATCTGGGGAGGTACCCACATAAGCACAAACAACTTTTTAGCAAAATTAATTTTGGGGTAAACAGCTGCACAAATGCAAACCCCAAGTATAAAGGGAAATGCGGGCAATTCAAAGCAGAACTACTAAGAATGCTAAGGAGCACAAGGAGACCTGCCATGACTTGCTGAAGTAGTTTCATTCTTTTTATTTTTAAACAAATACTATTTGGCATATATAGCATTTTGTAAAGTGTATGCAATACTGTTTCATTCCATAGAATGACTCTCCTAGTGGTGTTGGATACTTGGGGCAAAAAAGTGCACTCACTAAAAAAGGTGGCTTAAATATCTAACACTACCCCCTTAACCAGTGATTACAACAGCACTGTGCTATACCAGGCATTGTAGAGGAGAAGAACTGGGTAATTCCTTGGCTGTTTACATTGAGACACAAGGCATGAGGTAATAGCTCGAAACAGTAAAACAACTACAAGAGTGTAAGAGCTTGTTCTTTACCAACTGCATGATGGGATCTGTGATTTTTTTAAAAAGTAGGATTATTCTCTTGGAAATCAGTTTGTAATCCAACTCATTTAACAGTCTGGTATGACATACTAAAAATTTACAAGAGAGTGGTACAATTTGAATTTATATGTTTACACCTGGCAATAAAAAAGCCCCAGAAGTTTAATTTCCCCTGTGTATTATGCACTGCATTAATTAGACAGGTCAAAGAATACCTACAGTTTCAAAGGAAATGTCAGTGAATATTTAAGTACAATGTTCTAAAACATTCACAAAAAATGTTACTTTGGGATGGCTGGTAGCAAGAGACACAGCAGCAAAACGTCAGTAGTTTTGCCAGAAGAAAACAGGGAGGTTCTGCCTCTTCTAGAGTGAGGATGCTCCAGGGACAAACAGCTAAGAGGAGTAAGTTAAAACTCTAGACGACTGTCCCTTCCACAGTATGCTGTAATCCGCGACAATATCCCTATACTGCAGTGTATTCTGTAACAGCAGAATTTGGGCTGGCTGTGGCCATAGCTGTGGGAAGCTCTTGGGGAATCAGGGAACCCCTTGATACTCATGGCCTTGCTAACAGAAAAGACAGACCAATGCATCGTAGAATCATAGAATCATTAAGGTTGGAAAAGACCTCTAAGATCATCGAGTCTGACCATCAACCCAACACCACCATGCCCACTAAACCATGTCCCTAAGCACCTCATCTACACGTCTTTTAAATACTTCCAGGGATGGTGACTCCACCACTTCCCTGGGCAGCCTGGTCCAATGCTTAACCACTCTTTCAAAGTGGTGTCAAGCTAACAATCAGTTTCTTATACTTTGATTACTTTACAAATATGGTGAGTAGGTCACTTCCTCCTTGCAAAGGCCTGTACTCATATGCTTTGGTATGTTAGTGGGTTTTTTCATGTACGTGTTCTTAAGATACGCTGGCTCTCTTTTTAATCCTAGCATTTCTAGGTCTTAGCAGGCTCCTCTGCTATATCCCAGCCTGGGAATAAATTATGGAAGACAAGGATGGCTTTGTGTGTTGTAAGCAAGTTTTTTGTTTGCTCAGACAAATACCAAGCTAGTGACTATGAATATTGCCATCTTTTTAATGATGTTTGTAGTGTTAAGTGTTCCCCATGTTCTGCGTTACTACCTTGTGAGATGTCACAATTAGATTAGATTCAGTCAAAATCTGAACTTCAACAGAAAAAAGATCAGGATGCTTTTTGAAATAGATTCAGTCTTGCATTTTAGATATAGGTAACTTAGGGAGAGAGGAATGGTAGTGAACAAATTACATTAATGATGCTAAGCAGTGAGGTTTGGTTTGGTTTTGGTTTTACATTAAGGGTGGGAGGTAATAAAAGGGCTGGGCTGTTTGTGATCGTTAAATATCACAAATACATTGTCTGCAATGACAGTGCCAACAGCCTCAGTAGAATCTTTTTTACCTTTAATTTGAATGGCTTATGCCAACCATTTTGTCTGCTTAAATATTTCAATTTGATACAGTGTTGTCCAGTTCCTGTCCTAAGGAAACTGCACTCTTCTCAGTTTCAAGGCCTGCTGTATCCCAGAGCTAGCTGCAGACACATGCTGTACTAACGCTTGGGATGAAATGTAAGAGGATACTGTTACTATAGGTTGTAATACAAACTGATGATTGGAAAAGATTCAGTTGCTCTTCTTGTTGCTGCTTCCTTTCAGGGAAAACGTATTTTGTAATATCTTTATTTAAATGATTTTTTTTTTTTTTATTTACAGCACTACACTCTTAGTAATTGAATTATAGTAAGAATACCTAAAAGCTAACGAGTGTTACGGGTTTTTTGTAAAGAACAGAACTAACAAGTATTATATTTTTGTATAGAGAAGAATCAACATCTTTATATAATCTCTGCAGTATTATTTTGCTATCTTGGGAACCCAGATAGGTTTTGTGAATTTACCTCAAGCTGAAGAGACCTCGTCTGATTCTCAGAAGTTTTAGATTACTGTAAATATTGCACTGGTTTAGAGTGCTTAATTTTTCTTTCTAGGGATCATGAGAGGCAAAAATAATGCTCTATCTTTTACATGTGTATTGCAAATCAAAACAGCACCTTGAACTGGACTTCCAGAAGGCAGAAGCTGATGAGAAATCTCCAATAAATCATCCTTAAGTCTCCAGAAACACATTCCAATAGTATTTTGAAACTGCTCATGGGGAAAACTAAACTAATCCTTTCTCAAAGTACCTGGCAAAAGGCTTCAGAAGGAAGAGTCAGTAAGGATAAGCTGAGTCCCCTACAATGACAGAGGGGATCATAACTCCATTAATGTCAATACTGGGCCAGTGAGCAAAAATACCCTTCCTTATCCCAATTAACAGGCTTAAGTTTCTAAATATCTTGGCACAGCATCTTGGCTTTTGAAAACAGAGAGAAACCCTGTGTCCATATGAATGTGACATTGGCATTGTCCTGCTTGTATGAGTGATGACATGATTGATCCTTATTGCATCCTTCTGCCAAGTGCTGGTTTGGAAACGGTGCCAGCAAAAAACTGAGGCCAGGAGGGATAGCGTGTTTGCTGCAGAGTGAGGAGGACACTGCTGGTCACAGCTGCTCATCAGCCCTCTCTTAACTCCACATGTGGTTGTTGCATCCCAAGCCTGACCTGGTATGTATAAACAGTTCTCATGGACAGATTTCTTTAACCTGTATCACTTTGACAAAGTCTGGGCTCAGGAGCATTTACATGAACAGTTGTAGTAGAAGGTCTTGGAGGGTATGGTAAGCAATAGCAGAGGCAAGAACATTTTATGTGGCTAAGAGAAAGYGTGGACTCAACTTTACTGTATGCCAGGAGTATGGGTGTGAAGAATCATGGTAGATTTAGTTTGAAATACTAACATCTCTCTTCCACCTTCCCTCCAGCCTCAGTTTCCCATTTTCTCCGCTAAACTTCCTACGTATCATCAGTATGGTCGAATAGCGAAACAATACATCCTGAAAATAGCTTCCCAGAATATGAAACGGTTATTTTTGAGGACGAATAGCTCTGCATGGAATTGAGCTGACTGAGGGGGAAAAAGTTCAAGCCAAGTTGCTTAAGCTAAAAATACCTTCTCTCTCGTACTCCAAGACAAAACAAATGCATTCTTGCAATAGGACCTTGGTATGGCCTTGGGCAAAACCCGACATTCTCCTATATGTCAATCAAATGATTTTGTGTAGTTAGAGATGGTCCTCACATTATTCCTATGTGTTTTGCATAATAGAGTACTGTATGTGAACTGAAAACCAAACCAAGCTTATGATGATATTTTTCTAATAGATAGGTGCGTTGTTATTAAGTATTCAGTGGTAGAAAAATGGCCTCTGTACCTTGAAAATTTCCTTCTTTTTGGGAGAGAAGAAAAGAAGTTTTTCTGCTGTGCCTGATATTAACCACTCTTTCAAAGTCATCAGGAACCTTCTTTGTTTATAACAGTCAAAAGATTTGCTAGGAACATATAGAAAGAGTTTTGGTATCCGTTAGAGGATGGTATTTTGTACTGCTTGTGATACTTGTTTTTAAATCCTTTCAATTCATAATAAAAGAACTGATTCTTTCTTGTTAGCTGCAATAAAAAACATGACCTTCACTTTTTCTCCTTCACTTTTCATAACGATTTTTAGAATAGAAAACAGTAGCTTACTGTCTGTTATTTTAAAACGATCTCCCTATTTGTTTGTAAATAAATAGCAGCCCTGGAATATTTAATTTATTATGTTTAGTATGCTTATAGCAGGCAACAAAAATACTTATCTGTCATTGCCACCAGTGATATCTTCTTCATGGAGTTGTAATTCAATGCCATTTCTCTCCAGAAGTTGTAAAAGGGTTTATGAAATAAGAGTGAACACTACATGTAGGTCACCAAGACTGTCAAAGCATCCACAGCACAGAATGTATTTGTTAGTTCTGTACTGGGTTAATGCTGCGTCATGTCCTGACGTTTTGGAGTATATTTGCATATAACCAAAAGAAAAATCATAAACTTCTAAAAACACTACATTTTGAAATGAAACATGAATTTTCTATCAGAATTTGACGTAGAAAAAATTGTGAGAATTTTATCTGTTTATATAAATACATATATATACAGATGTGCTGTAGACACCATTAAATATTTTTAGAATCTGGGGTATTGATACTCATTTACAAGTCAGAGTATGTTATTTATATTTGCTCACCTAATATTCGCCCATTTTTTTCCTAAAAAAGTAAAAAAGAGAACAAATCCATATATGTTTACAGCACCACCACCCCCCGCCCCAAATCATGCAGTATTATTTGAGGACATTAATTTTTATCTGATTTATCTTTGAGTTCTGTTTATGTAACCTACAGCACTACATTACTGGAGAGCACACTGTCCAACTAGACTGCACACAGAAGCTTGATTCAGTATAAAAAAATTCAGTATGATTCATCATAAGAGTAAAAAGATACCATATGCAAAGATGTATGTATATATGCTTTGAACATTTTTTTTTTCTTTTATTCTCTGACATTTCCAGCTATCATCAAGAATATATTGAATGCTCCCCTCTCCATTTAACACTGTAGGTTTCATCTGCAATTTATCATTCCTCAGAAATGCTATTTCAATTTCACGTTGTTTCAAAGTCTTATTTCACAATGACAGTGGTAGATGGTATAAAATATAAATATCTGCTATTGTTAAAACAACAAAATGCACACTTAGGTCACCTACTTCTTTTTACCAAACTATTTTCATCAGCTTGCCTAAGAAATCTGCCGAGCATGCTGATATTAGGATGAGCAGTACATATATCTAAGCTTAACCCATTTTTTCCCCAGTCTTCCCGTGCGATAAATGAACTAAAAAGTATGTAAGAGTTTTCTTATCAAACTTGTTCAGTATTTCTTTTCTTTATGGGCCAACTTCATCCCTTACCTGTATTGCATCTTGGAGATTTTAAAATGTGAGTCTACCTAATGCTTATTAATAACAGATTCTTATAGTAATTAGTAGTTGTAGAGGCATATGGTGTAGAGGCCAAGACTCAAGATCTTGTTCGAGACATTTGTCATACACAATAAAAAATCTCCCCACATCCTACTGAGTTGTTCTCGGTTGGGTAGAGTTTAAAAACGTGCAGAAAGTGTCAGTGAAAGCTGTCTTTTTAAACTCTATCTTTTTGTACTGACTATTTTTCTGGCTCCTTTTATTCTAACCTTTGAGTGTATCTAGTGTAAATTGTTCTGTGTATTTGCCATAATCTCATAACAGAAAAAATTGCGTTCTCATTTAAAAGGCACAAGACAACAGACGAAGGTAGAAAGGTATTGTGAAGGAGGGGTCTCTCTGGTTAATCTCCCCATGTGATTTCCCACACCTCTCTGACTTACAGTGCTACTGACTTACAGAGTTTCTCTTTTTAAATAGTAACTCACAGTTAGGTATTTCTCAGCTAAATTTTTCTGCTTGGGCCACAGATTTCTGCTTTCCTAGTTGGAAAGTGGAAAGACATGCATTTCTGCTGAGCAGGATGCAGAGTGCCACTGCCAGTAGGAGGTGGATTGTCAGTTTTCTTCCAGTACTCCTGAACACAAACCCGTAGAATTTAGCATCAGATGTCCTGTACCGCTTGGGCTTTATGGCAGTGATCCTGGGCCCAGAGAAAACTGTTACTAGGCTTGATAGGTTTAAAGACAAGAAATTTATGGTGCAGAACATTTGGAAATGGTGGCTGGGCCGTACCGATAACTGAAAGGGAGTACAGATCTTTCATTTCTTAAGAGTCAGAATGCAAGACTTGGGACATAGGCTGGACTTCTATGAACTCTCTAGAAGCGCAGATGTTTTACGAAGTTAAAGAATGCATGAAGAATATACAAGAGAAGTGTTCCCATCCCTGGTTTACAAAGGTCTTCTGTGCCCAAAAGCCTATGTTGTCCTTCAAGTTATATCACTTGGTCTAATATAGACAATACTGTGTACCTACAAACCTTATCTTGCCTGTGTCTGTCAGCCATCATGACTATAGCAAAATATCAAAGCATTGAATAGGGGAGTGAGTAAAAAGAGGCATTTGTAGTCTGGTTCAGAAAAGATAAGCTTCTGTTACAGCTTTCATCATTAGTTGATCCAGAGGATTTCAAACTAGAGAGATTCTGTAGCAACTAATGGTGATTTAGTGAGAGTCTGAAAGAATCCTGTTTACTGGCTTTAACTTGGCTTTTCATCCTTACTTGGTTTCTAGTAGCTTTATAAACACCCTGTTGCCACAACAGGGATTTTAATCACAACAGCTTGTACAAATTCCTTCTTTTAATAAACTGTTCTCCCTATTTGGAGGGCATGTTGTCACTCACTCGCCTCTCTACCCCTGGGTCTGGCCATAACATCTGAGACCTGGCTTTGAGTTGGTTCTAGTTTTGGATGCAGTGTTTATACTGCACAGTGGTTTATTGAGTGCTTTGTTATGGAAAACACTAAATAACTGTGAATTGTAAATGTCAATATTTCCTCAGTTGTACATTTTGTAAAAGTGATTCTTTAGCACCATGTTTTTATCTCTTCACTTTCCATTGACATCAGCATTATGTATTTCCTTGCTACCCCGTGGAAGTGTTAATAGTCATTTTGGCAATTGCCCATGTTTTATTATGTTGTAGGAAAGTTATTATGAGTGCTATTGATAAGAAAATCTTGCTTTACCAGTGTTTTTGGAAAGAACAGTTGTGAAGAAGCTCACTTGAGATCTTGTGCAGCTATAGCTTTTTATAGAAGGGGAAAAGTATTTTACATTATTGGTAGCCTAGACTGATGATGGACGTCACCTCTTAATACTGACTCGCTAATTGCCACTTAAAATTTTTCTGGAATTTGAATGTCTGTGGTTCTCCTTTTACATACCTAATCTCAAGTCAGTCACAGGAAGAAGGTTTCGGCATTACCACATTTCCTCCTCAATCACGACGACAGTGCCTTTTTTCTTCTGAAGGAAGTCATCAGCAATTGCAAAACATGATAAGGATGAGAAGTGGTAGTGTATTGTAAGTCAGTCCATTTTCAGATGTTGATAATAACCTCATGTCCAGTAAAAAACAATGCTTTGATTTAACTAACTTCTTTATAGGATGAGGAGTCTCAGGTGTGTGGAAGCAGGTGGGGTTTGGACAGTATCATTTGTGCTCTGAAGCAGAAGGGTTGTAGCAATCCAAGCCATTAAGAAAGCTAACTCAAGGGCTCTATGAGTCATACAGAAAAAAAAAACCAAAAAAAGATACCATCCTAATGCTTTTGACTCTCTTGACAATGAAGCATCTATTGCACTACTTCAGAATGCACATTTGTGCTGATTTCTACTGCGTATTGAACAAATACTGGTTGGTTCAAAGTATCATTGAATCAGTACCATCAAGATTTGTACAGAACTCGTGACAAGAGCCTGGCTGTCATTTCTTAGTATTTGTGCTATTATTGTGTTTAATAGTATTTAATGAGTGTGTAGAGAGCGAAATTGCTCTTAAGGCAATGAGGGAATGGTCTGAAAATAAGAAATATAGGAGGACTGAGAGGCTGTAGAGCTCATGTAATGTTCAAAGAGAAGGTGATACTCGGGCACACTGCCCTTTGTCTAGTCCTCATCTTCCTTACATGCTGGAGGTAAGCACCAGGGCTACAGCTGCAAAGAAGAGCAAGATGGCATTAAGAAAATATAGTACTCAGCCACATGTGTAGTAGCCAGTATTGGGGGGGGAACATCTTACCTTATTGCCTTTCACTTGCATTATCTGAAACTCCAGGTGTGCCCTGTGCCCTTGGATCTGCTTTATCTAGTTCTCCTAGAGAAATCTCTTGTTTCAGTGAAAGTTACGCTGTACTTGGTGTTGAGTCTCTGTATTGACCATAGTTAACCCCAAAACTATATTGTTCATGAGAAATGTCTTATATTTAAAAATAAAAACAAAAGGAGTGGTTGGTAGCATGTGCTTTGTTTTTCATGTTTTCCTTTACTTTTTGAAATTGGCAGCATTACCTCTTCTCACGTTTAAGAAAGATTGGGCCCCCGGTTTAGCATATGCTGCGCACCTGAATGTGTTTCTAGCATTCCTCAGTGACTTCTCAATAAAAGACAGGGCTGGAAGATAGTCTCTGATACTGCAAATGTTCCAGAACTGGTTTGATTTAGCAAATTGGGTAAAGATATGCTGAACCATATGTGGACTCAAAGTTAAACTAAGAGGATTAGTTCCTTGGCCTGTGTCTGTGGAGGTGAGGAATTGCATGTCTTTATCCTTGAAGCGTTTTTTTAGACAGAGGAGTAAAATGAGGTCTTGCAGGGAAGAGGCTTGCAGGGAAAGAAGAGATTTGCTTTGTGATAAATAAAGCCAGATGAAATCTCACTGTAATGGCTTGAATAATTTTAACATTTGAGCTGTGCTTATTTTTTTTCTGGGAGACATGTTTCTTTGGAGAAGCATAGTATGGTATGGTGACATTGTCATTCATATTATTTTTTGTAATTTTTACTAATGAATTGCCTTCATTGTCACTTCTTTCACTCTAGAGCATACTGTACCCAATAAAAACTAGGAGTAAGCATTGCCTGAGCTATTTTTAAATTGCATAAATAAAGATAGTGAAGTAGAAAAAAGTGAATCAGAGTATGTCCACGAGCAGTGAAAGAAAAACCTATTAGGTGCTTTGATTTCTTTTTTTTTCATGTCCTTCTGTGTTTCACTTGACTGGACATTGCATTGAGATAAAACACATTCCAATTATCTATAATGGGAAACCAAATTATATTCTTCAGAAGAAATTCTGATAATACAATACATGCAGGAGAATGAAAAATGATACAATGTATTGCTGAATTCTTATTATATAGTAGCATGATCTCCATTGTTCTGATTTGCTAGCGCTGAGTCACAGGTATGCCTGGGACTGGATTACATTTCTATTGTAAATCTGTCTGACACATAGCAGTCTTAAGAATAATGTACTGTTGTGTCTCTTTTTATATAGAATGTATTTTAATGGATGTGGTTTTGTCAGCCAGACAGCTCTGGAGACCATGCACATATCAAAGTGACAAATGCCTGGCTGTTAAAGTCCCGTGTCATATTCATGAGAAAAACTGAGATCTTTCTTTTCCATAGACTGTGCAAAGTCATTACCTTTTGGGGCTCTCCTGGATAGCTACACACATAATCTTGTTTTCTCCCAGCATTCTTCAGTTGCACAAAACTTGCATCCAGCTTTGATGGTAATTCTCACCGTTAAAAACCTTCAAAGCAAGCTCTGGTCTGTGGCTCTTGATGCTCACCTGCTCCCTAATGCCTGCGAGGTTAAAGTACGGCAGCCTACAGAGCGGGCTTCCTGTCTTGCAAGAGGAAGCAAGCAGCTTCATAGTCGTTAAAATATCATGCTAGGTCTTTTAAATGAATGAAAACAAGAGTTGACAGGGTAGATTATGAAATGCAAGGAAGTGAAAAAAAGCTAGACTCAATATTACTGAGTTTGACATAGTTAGCGGGTTCTTTTTTTTTCCCCCCCAATACCTTCTGCTTAGTACCCAAAGGAATTCAGTTCTGGCACTGATTGGTGGCAGTATGACTTTAAGATACTGTATATTGGTTCCTCTTGTGACTAGGAGGTTTAAGTGCCTTGAGGGATATCTGGCAGTCCTCAGAGCATCCTAATGAAATTGGCTGGGTAGGTGAAGTGCTGGGAATATTTCATATGCCCCGAGAGCCTGTTCAGGATAATCCCTTTCTGGCATGGAGCAGCTGGTATCCCGCGGCCCTTGGGAGGACTTGTGGGACAGAAAACAGGGAGAGAAATATTTTGTGTTGTCTTTATCTGACACCTTGCTGCTCAGACTGCCTGGCTGGTATAAAATCATAAACACAGTTGCTACACATGCTGTACTTAAAGGAGTTTCAGGGGTGGCTCAGCAGAAAATGAGATTTGGCCGTTTTCCACGCCAGGCATTCGCCTGCTCCTGAGGCCGTGGCAGATGGTCTGCAGAGCCGTTGCGCAGGGCAGCGTGTAGGAGCGTGCCGGTCCCAGGTGATCACCTCCATGTTCTGGAAGAAAGTTTTGGAGCTGGCAGTGGCTTTTTGGCCTCAAAGTTGGGAGCTGTTGTGCTCATACCTCAAAGAATAACTGAAATGCAAGAAGAGCAAGGGACTTGGAAAGATAAAAATAACAGGTCAGTCTTGCAACCTTTTCTATTTACCATAGTGCTGGGAGTTCCTACTTTAAAGGAAACAAAGAGAACAGTTATTTTCTACCCATGTGAGGAAACTTTCAAGTGTGTAGTTAGTCAGCACAGACTAGTAATTTGCATTTTAGAAAGAAAATGTTAAATATTGCTGAAATACACCACAACAATGTCAGAGTTCTCAATGTAAAAAATTTTCTTCAGATTTTGTGCTCAGAGCTTTCTCACTATTGCTAGAGATGAAGAGGGAGGGAATGCTAGGCTCTTCCTTAGCTGAATCAAGTTAATGAGGTTATGGATACACCCTCTGTGGATAACTAAATCTTTCAGTGATGTGTGAAAACACACACAAGCACATTCCAAGTTTGTGTTAACATTTCTGAACGAGAGAGACATCTTTTGCAAGATTTTTCAAGTCAAGCAAGACTTGAAGACTCACAAGCTTACATTACCTTGTAAAGAAGCTTTTTCCTTCTGGTGTGTGAGTGGAACTGCTAGGTACGTAATCAGTTACGTTCAAGACAAATGAAAGCTGGGAGAAAATAAATTCGGAAAGAAATTGAACATGGGCTTTAGGTGAAATGATTTAAGGGTGAAGTATGAAGAGGTGCGTGACATTTTGCAGATTGATATGACATATTAAGACATGTTGAAATCATTTTATGTACTCTTCCCTTCTCCTCTGATTTTTTACTAACATTGAAATGCTAGTTCTTCATGTTTTGCTTTACTGAAGACCTTGCCAAGATCTTTGGATAACTCGAATAGTGATAGAGCCTAAGCTGCACTCCTCCTGTCTCCCGGCTGTGGTGAGTGTGCTCTTTTGCCAAAAGAAGCACAGAGACATCCAGCCCCTCCAGCAGAATGACACTACTCGTGGCTTTCTATATATTTAGAACTAGAAATTCAAAAAGTCTTTCTAGTTCTGAAAGGATTAGGATGGCCTCACTCCCAGTTGTTGAAGAAAGGAATCTGTTTCTATTTTTGTACAGTTTTCATTTTTGACAGCTAATGGCTTATGAAAATTTGATGCCGTTACAGGACGAAGTGGAAAAATTTTAACTTCTAAAATGTATTCCACTTGTGAATTGTCATAGAAATTTACTCCATTTAAAAAAAATATTTGTAAGTCTCTTCTGCAAGAAAAGTCAATGTCTTAATTTTAATGAGAGTGAAATAATTTCTGCATTTTTAATGGCATGCTACTCTCAAGTTCAAAAATGGGCAGTATGTGTTATATTCCCTTTTTGTGTACGAAGGATATAATTTGTACTGAAGGAAAAGGAGTGTCTTTCTGGAAGACGAGAGAAAAGAGGGAATTGTGCRCTTGTTTCCTTTTCCTTACTTACAGACTGTGTATTTCTGGGGATTAAGTGATGCTGAGAAGGAACAAATCTTATGCAGAGATTGTGCTCACTCTACCGGGGAGTTTCCCCTTCCATCTTCATTCTAATTCTTGAGTATTAAAGATCTTTTTTCTGTGTTTCTTATATTGGGTGCTGTGAAACTATCGACTTCTGCTCTTCCAGCCTTATGAAGAAATCACTGTTTTTTCTTGTGAGAACGTGGCAACATCTCGCCAGACATCATAAGAATGAGGCAAATTCCGGGTATGATTCATATCACCCCAAGAGGTCTGAAGTTGCATCCTGCCAGTTACACCTGTTCTAATATTGCTTTTATTCATTGCTATGAGCAATGAAACACATAGGATGGAAGGAGGGCTCTAGGGAGAAGCTGTAGAAGCAAACTGAGCAGCTTTCAATAAACTTCTTTCCTAAATATTTGCAGGGATGTTTTCTTCCTATATTGAAGAAAATTGATTTCCTCTGGAGATCTACTTCATTCCCAGTTCATTAATCAAAGAGCAAAATTCAGCACTGTTTACAAACGCTTTTTAGGTTGCTAACACGTGCAAAATTCAGAGCAGCCCAGTGATCTGCCACTCTTCCTCCGAAGTATAGCACACATTCAAAACCACATTAAGATGTTTATGTCTTTATGACTAATCACAGCCAGGCCACTCAGATCTATAGTGGTGCTGCTGTCTGTTTCCCTGCTTAAGTACAACTGTCAGCTTTCTACTAATATGAAGCTACAGCTGTTCAAAGTAAAGTTGCAACGTTAGCGTCCCATCTCTTTTTTGCTCTTGGCAATGAGCCACAATTGTTCAGCTAAAACATGAAGAGATTTACTTTTAACTGAGAACAAATACACTGTGTTTTGTATGGAAAGGTGAAAGAAGAATCCTGAAAAGAATTATAAACTACTGAGGAGTCTCTTGGAGAGTTATTTTTGTACCGAGTCAGAACAAAAATACTGTGTGTCTCGCTATTCTTTTTTTATTATGGGAGATTTCATGGGGAAATGGGTGCTCAGAGGAAGCTATTTATTAAAGTCAAAGCTTCTTAATTGGGATATTTTTGCCTTTTAGTTTACTACTTGGCAGGTCACTAAGACCTGTTCTCTCATCCATAACAGTAAGTTCCAGAGATTGTTTTCCTTATTTTCTAATTTAAAAGAAATAAAATGAAATGATCTCTGTAGCAAAACTAAAAAGGAAGTTAGACTTGCATATCAGGATTTCTGTGTTTCTTTGAAGTGAAATGCTGTAGGACCGTGTGCCCACATTTGGGTCTTACATGTTTGGCATCAGTATCGTAATTGGTGAAATTTTCTTGAATTAYCATTTCTTACTACTGAAATAGATTTTAGACCATAGAAATATGGTCTAAAATATTAGAAATATTAGAAATATTTTAGACCTAGAAATCCATAGGTTAATTTTTGTTTCCTCTGCCAACTCAGTGAAAAAAAAAAAAAAAAAGTTGACTGTCTTTATCATGAGCACACAAATAATCATGCAGCTTTCTCTGAATGTGCAATAAAGAAATAGCAAAAATTGCTATTCTGAATTTTCCTCTCTCTTCAGTTGTGGCAGTACCTGCTTTGCCCAGGGGCTGTTGGCCAGTTCCTGTCAGGAGTGGTTGTTACCATTGTACATGAACTACAATTGCTTATTATAAACTTCCCATTGAAATGCTTTTATTGGTAGGCTGCACTGTTAATACCTGTAATACCACCACAGTGTAAATTAGGGGTTTGTCTTAGACACATGCATGCAAGTAGTCCTTCATCATGAGATTTTTGCAGAAAATATGTTTATTGTACTGTATTTTTCTTTCAGGTATTGAATTCACAGACCATTGAGGCGTCTCCCGTTAGAAGAGATAAAGAAATGGGCAGCTTGGCAGGAAGCCAGCTAAAGAGATGATCTGTGTTTGCCAAACACTTACCCGTGAGTTAACTTACTAGTTTCCTCACACGTTACTCTGGCTTGTTATGAGAGGCAAACAACCACATTTTGCTCTTTGGAACGTGTAAGGTGCTATCAGATAGCACACATAAGAAGCATACAGAGATTCTTAATTAAATTTATGATCTAATTGCCCTTTTGTGTTGACGCTGCAGTTCTGGAGCCCAGCCCCTGCTGAGCCCGCCGTGATGAGAATGGATGCCTGCCTGAAATCCACTCTGTGCAACTCCTCAGTTTCCTGCAGGCACAATTTCTTTTGATCGAGTCCCAGTTTTAAAAGGAAGAAGCACTGATATCATACAGGCTAGAGAGAAATGAAAAGTTTTACATTTGTCCTTTGCCGGAAGACATTTAGTCCTAATAAGCTCAGTTTTATGGTGATACAAATTGCAAACTACCCAGAGCTGCGGTCTGATTCCAAGTTTTTAAGGAACTTTTCATTTCCGTAAGAAAGGAACCCACAGCCATGGTGTTAACATTTTCCCCGGTTCAAGAATTTAACTGTTTCCTCAGCTTAAACTCCTTTTCAGGGAAGTTTTCTGCATAAAGCTAGAGCTGTACTTCAGCTTTTTCATCTTCCTTGGTGTGCAGATTCTTCCTGTGTCTTAATTAAATTTCCTTCTTTTATTTCTGTTTTTGTCCCCAAATGTTTGGTCTCTAGCGTGCATAATGCTCAAGATTTTCTGCAGGTCACAAGTCTCAAGAGAGCAGCTAATTCTTCTCTTACATGCTTGCACTTACCGCAGTTACAGCTGAAATTAGAAGAGGTGTTCCCTGACCTTGACTAATATGTAATTTTGACACCAGTAAGTGTGTTTCAAGAGGAGTGAGGATATGATAAGTCCCTATGAGTCTCTTACGCGTACTGTCATTTCCTAGGCAACTCACTGTCGTATATTAAAGCTTTGGCTATCTCTTACACAATGCATTTCTGCATTTTTATGTCTTCTAGAAAATGTTTTTTTCAGTATCTTAAATTTAGAACAAGAAGCAGCATGCAGTTTTTGAAAGTAGAAACTGAAGGGGAAAAAAATGGTAGAAGTGACCATAGATCACAATTACTGACTGTTAACATGAACTGCCTGGTAGCGATCCAGGTATTTCAAGTCCATATTGGGCAGGCTGTCCAGATCAGTGAAACTGGGAGTGCTGGTTTCCTGACTGGTTTCCCAATCTGAAAAATACTATAAAAGAGATGGTTATTCATACCACTGGGCCTGTACTTCACCTGATTAGTACTGTATGGAGACAGGAGCACACGTGAAAACCTGAAGTGAGTAAAGAATTTTCTGAAGTGCTTACCGTTGCCCTTATTGGAGGAAGGGGACTAATTTTCAGTGCTGAGCTGCCACATCCTGAATTTGTAGCTCCTTTGATGTTTCTCTTGCATTTGCTTGCATCCAAACCAGGCTGAGCTAATTATAGGGGATCAGGGAAGACTTAATTCTCATAAGGTCCTTAAAAAAGACAACAGTGAACAACTGATGGCAGAGCTTGTCATTTCTGTCAGTCCTGTTCATTTTGAACACTCTCACTTGAATAGTATGTTAATGGTTCAGAAAATTGTTAAACTTAGAAATCTAAAACTGCACGAGTGAAAGGTCTAACAAGGTCTAAGAACTAAAGGAAAATATGTGATATTCTGTGAGATCTGTGAGCATCTAGTGGCAGACAAAAAGGAGCTAAAAGGTTTGTTGCCGTTCCTTCATAGTGATAATATCTAGCACGGTTTGTAAGCCTGCAGCCATAGGGCTGCTGCAGAGTTTTATCCCACCCTGTCCCTCCACTTGCACTGCTGTGGCATTAGCCTTTAGTAGTATAGTCTGCATCAGAGATAAGTGTATGAAAATTTCTTCCCTTGGGCAGAAATTGGGCATAAGAGCACTTCCATGTCGAAGTTTTTGCGTGCCCCTTGACTTGGAATGGAGAATGGTTTTTTTTTTTTCAGCATCAGCTTCTACTGTTAATTATTTTTATATAAATCAAAGACCTAATGGAATTAATTAAGCCTGGGAGTGTTTTGTTTTTGCTGAAAAAAGAAAGGCATTCAATACTGCAATGACTAATTCCATGCAGTAAGGAAGGCTGGAGTCTTTAGGAATAAATAATGTCAAGCATCCTACTGGCAAGTGGAAAAATAGTTATTGAACTGGGAGAAAAATTATTGAACAATGCAAGATAGCAAAAATCTCAGAAAAGTTGTCAGATGTGGTTTTAAACTTGTATTTAATCTTGTGATGTTGTGAGAGAGGGGAAGAGAGGAGATACTGAAGGATAATTGCAGGATTAGAAGAAGTAACAAGTTTTTACACAGACACTTACTTCAGGGGAGCTATCTCTTTCTGTATAATATGCATCAAATGGCCCATACCTGAATTTCATGGAAGCTGAGCTCTACGCGTTGTTGCGAGGCTGCCAGCATAATAAGGAGTTGGACAGTCCGTAATTCAAAACCCAGGCACCTGAGACTAGTAAATCTAGAGAAGAATGACCCTGACCTGCAATTTCGATGGTAGACTGAGCGCGCTGGTTTTTTTGAAAATAATCTCTGCTAAACTGGGAAAAATCTACCGAATCAGAATTGTTTCATATATCAAGGACTGGCAGCCGAGTGCCTCAATAATTCTGTTCAGGACAAAGTAGTAACAGCTTTCAAATGTGATCCTTGCAGCTTGAGACTTCCTTTTAAACATTGGGGGGAAATTAACGTTTGAATTATTAAATATGTTTTCCTTTGGGGATAATGACTTACACAATTGCATAAAATTCTGAAAGTCTCATTTAACACTAACCTGGTGTTGCAGCAGTCCTGCAGTAGGTATGTGGACTGGACATCTGTCGCTGGGTAACAGCATCTATTCCCTTTGYAAGTAAATGTTTCAGAAGCTTTTTTCCCCATTATGCTTATTTTTTTTCTTTTCTCAAATGGCATGAGAAGAGAATTATATTAAGAGTCTGTGTCCTCTCAGAGGCCAGTGGCGTTGTGGCAAGCATTTATCCACCTTGTTTAATTTTTCATCCCTTCCCCATTGTGGTTTTGCCTGTTGCAATAATTAATATACCTTCTTTAGTCACGTGTCTTGTTACCTAAAAAGCTGTACACATAGCATAAGCAAACAGTTTAATATTCTCCCCCCACTCTTCTTCACCAAAACCTTTTATCTCCAGCTATACAAAGAACCTTGTCCTTTGCTTTGTAGGTAATTATTTTAAACCCCCATGTACTTAGGTTGCTATTCTTGGCCAGCTGAATGCTGCCCCTTATTATAATGAACAGTAATCTTGGATTGTTGCAAGAAACTTGGAGGCACAGGACAACCATGAGTTTTAAAATGAAACTGTAGATTTCTGCAGCTGCTTGATAAGAAGCTCGACTGCTGGGAACCTTTCTGAGGTTCATAAAAATGAAACACTGGAGAAGGACAAATCCTTTAGTCTACGACTACAACACTTCATTTCTGAGCAAAAGCAATACTGTACTTATAAGATTACAAAAAGCTGTAGGCACCATTTAGATTCCAGGAAGATGTTTGCTGCTGACCAAATAAAATATTTTTAAATCACTTTTGTGTGCACTGAATATTTTAGGCCATGATTGGGTATTTTATATACAAACAGTAATCCATTCTTCAGCTGTCCTGATGGATCATCAGGTCAACTGCTGAGTTTTCAAGAGTGGAGGTGTAGGAATGGCAGTATCACTGATGTGTGAAAATTTTATAGAAGCAGCCAATTACTTTGAGCAAATAGCTGCTTTTGATCTGTCTGGTGATCGAACTGATGATCTCTCAGGACAGGGAAGGCTACTGCTCTTGTTCAAGTGCAGCATGTTTTCCATGCATAATAACATCGTTTCTGTAACCTTCAAATGTTTTGGTTTCAGAAAGGCCTTTTTTTGCTTTTCTGGTCATAGAACTCAGACGGTTAAACAACTTTGTGCTACATAGGAGCTTGGAATTTTATTCCAGCATGAAGAGTTAATTTAATATAGTATTTGAGTCATTTGCACACAGCAGTTTTAGTGAAAATGACAGGCTTGACGGAAACCTAAGGAAGCCAGATGTCCTGGAGACATTTGAGGAGTTACAGCCATTCAGCATATGGGTTTTTTTCCTTTGTCAACTGGACACATGTAAAAAAGAATTACACGATTTATCAGTTCTCAATTGCTGTTTGTTCGCCTACTGTACAAGAATAGACAGTGGAAGAGAGTGTTTAGGGCCTGATCAGTACAATCTCCACAGAAATTCAAGGATTTTTTTTTTATCCATGTCAGGAGTGCCAGAGCAAATGATTACTGTTAGTGTCAGTCTAATTACATGCTAAACTGAAGCTTATATTACAGTAGACTACAACTGGTTAATTGTCTATTGATACCGAATAATGCAGTCATGCATACTTGRCAAACGCTAACAGAAAATAGAATGTCAGCTAAAATTTAGTCTCTCTTACTAAGCTTCTCTCCCTGGGCCCTTGGCCCCAAACTTTTTCAGGGTTCTGGGAAGTGGGAGATGGTGTTTGTCGAAGTGCCGTTCCCACTTCTCACAGGACTGAATGTAGGCATTAGCTGACAGTTTTCTGAACTGTTTTCTCTCTGCAGAGTGTTCTCTGTATCCAGCTAGCTGGGCAAATAACAGAAGAATGAGCCATTTGTGTAACAGTGGGATGTTTCATGCCTCGCTTCCTTCAGAAACACCACCTCATCATTAATTTATTTTTTTTTCCTGCTTAAATTAAAGAAAAAGCAGCACAACTGGTTTGATTAAATTTCCTTCCTTCTCCTTCGACTCCCCCCCTTTGTCAAATGATGGCACTATTTGGATAAAGTAAAGCTTAATTACTGTAATGAATTTTTAGTAAAGATTAATTATATGTATAAAATATTAGTCTGCTGCTTTGAATATTTGCTTGGTAACATACAGACCACTTATCCCATGCATCATGACAAAAGAGTTCCCGACAATTGCCGTAAACTAGTGTGGACAACGCAGTAACATCTCCTGCAAGTATTCTGCTCATGCCTTACAAATGTATTTCAACAGTATTAGTTTGCCTTTCAGGGATTCATAGTTAATCTGTAAGATAGCAGATTCTGCACACAGTTATACTCTTTGAGATTTGTACTGTAGTGACTTAAGCCATCCATCTGGAGAACAGAAGCAATTTACTGAGATTTATATAAACAACACGTCTGTCAGTTTTGCAAGCACTTATTAGTTGAGTACATCCTAAGTGTTAGCAGGTTGAGGATCAAAGTGATAAATTTAGGATTTTTTCCAAAACATAGTTATTTGTTATAAAGAATGTGCCAAACATTGCAAGTAATTAAATAAAGGTTGACTTTGTTTTTATGTCATCAATACACAAAAAAGATAACAACATTAAATATATTTTTTGCTGTCAGTATATTTGAGTCTCAGTCTTTTTAGATATTTCATGATATAAAATAGGAGACAGACTTCACTAATTGGATTCCATCTGTGGCTTTTTAGTAGTGAATATTTTTACCTTTGTGGCTTACTAGAACAAAAGATGTTCACTTGCTCTGATATCTTCAGTTCTGCCCAAGTGATGAGGTCTCGCAATCTGTAGGGAATCATGCAGACAGATGATGAAGGCATGAGACTATTTAAGGTCACAACAGCTTGAACCACCACTTGCTGCATATTACAAGGCTACTTCTCTGTTAATGTGAACTCAGTCTGAACTCCTCCTTCTCTCTGAAGTGTTTTCTTTTGTTGTCAGTTTCTATTTATGGAATGCATTAGATTAGTGAAGGCCTTTGCTGCGAGAATTGTTGGGTATCATGGGTGTTTCACCTGCTGAGTTGGCACGTACCAGAGATCTTCCCCAGCTCTTGTTGGACACCAAAAGACACCAGCTTCTCTCAGGCTTCCTGGTTCTTGGTGTGGCCTGTGCCTGAGGAAGGGCCTGGTCCATAGTGCTGGGTAAAACAGCCATCACATTTGCAATTTCCAGTGCTTTGGCGTAGGTCAGGGATCTGAAAAACCACCTATAGTCAAGCCCAGTTGTGGTAAAAGGAAATGAAGTTTATTTACAAAATGCAAATGTACAAATGTTTATGAAGACAAAGATAAGAGTGTGAAAGGAAAGATAGATACTCTAAATGAATTACACTAGAAAAGACAGAAATGTCCAGCTAATTACTTGGTAGGTGCTTAGCTAGCCTTCACAATCAGGCATTTGGTCCCTATGCAGGACAGATGTATTCAGGACTACTTCAGAGGAAGGGCTCTCCTCTGCTTCAGAGTGTGTTGCTTCCACTCAGAT
The DNA here is from genome assembly GCA_035582835.1 of Phoebastria nigripes. NCBI lineage: Eukaryota > Metazoa > Chordata > Aves > Procellariiformes > Diomedeidae > Phoebastria > Phoebastria nigripes. Next base: position 147,468 of record JAYKAV010000153.1, on the reverse strand, counting down.
TCGTATCTCTGTGCTCCTCCATCTCAACACTACTGACCCTTGGTGTGTTCAGGAGGTAATTGTGATGTTTTCTCCAATGCCGCTCTCATGTCTTCTGTAATGCTCATATTTAAGGGCAGACCAGGTGCCAGTCTCCTGTGCTTGATCGGCGTTGTACATGTTTAACTTTGTCTTTTTCAGAAGCCAGTACTGTTTTGTAGAAGCATGAGAATGAAAAGAAGCATTACCTATTAAATGGGGAAAATACTTAAAATATCTATTAAGTTTATCTCAAATCTAACATAAGCTGAGGTAACTTTTTCTATGCATCCCTGTTACAGTTTCACATGCACTAGGTCTTTCTGTCATTCTAATTTACATCTACCTCCGAGAGGCCCTGTGCTTACCCGGATGAACTACACATTTCAGTCTATCTGATCATGACTGTTCATGTGCATAGCAGTGATACCTGTAATTATTTTTCCTATTTCCTACAGAAAAGTACGGGAAATGAAATTCAAATGTCAAGCTTCTGCAGAGTAAGAGAGGATTTGGATATGAGACTATCCATACAGTTTATGGTGGCTGTGGCGATTAATAGAAGAAAACATGGAATCAGCAGACCTCGCTATTTTGGGCATTGGTAAACAGAGGTTACGGTTTTTGTGTATGGGTCTTTAATAGGTTTTGTTTTTACTGAGGTAAAAGCTGGCAATTACGTTTGGTGTTAGGTACTTAGGTTTCAAAATGAGTTGAACCTTTATGACAATTCTGTTGAAGGGAAAGGAAGTAGGATGTAAATTCCCTTTCAGTCCTTTTTGATCTCACTTCTGCTTTAAACTCAGGTCGTGTACTAAGAGAAGAAACTGTCCAAAACAATTCTCAGGTGATATGTAGTAGGATCCCAGCAGTGCTCCCAATGATGTCATCCCAAAAAGTCCCAGTGGAAGTTGAACAAAGACTTGGGGGATTCAGTCCAGTTCATTAGCCTGATGGACTGACAAATGTTTCTCTGGATGTTTGTTTGTCTGAATAATAGAAAACTCTTTGTTCCTTCAGACATTTCTGGATTGCTGAGTGTGTTGGACTAAGCACAGACAACATCAGTGTGACTTAGTGGGCTTGGGTTTGTCACCTGCCAGGTTTGGTGCGTGAATAGCAGTCGCTTGTATTTGTATGCAAAAGTGTGTTGGCTTTAATAGCCTGTACGTACATATTTCTGGCTGGCTGTGGATTGGCTGGTCAGCTGTGCGTGGTCACCAATTTTCTCCTCAGCCGGTTGTGCTCTAAAGATGATGGTCCTGTTGCACAGGTGTTAGTTGTTCTAGAATTACTGAAAACAAGGAGGAGAAAGACTTGATGGGGTGCAACCTAGGAGGCTGGAAAACAAGGGTTACCTGTCACTGGAGAAGGTATGGTTTAAACTATTTAGCTTCTATTGACATCAGTAGTGATGCTAAGAATAAGTGTATATAAATGGAATTTGTCTACTCTAATTTGGGCGATATCACCTTTCTTTATTTTCTGCTTCATAACTGTATGCAAATTGTGTTGCTCAGGCAGAGGAAGAAGTTGTTCCTTGTTTTAATTCATTCAGCCAGTGTAAAGTAGTCTAAAATAGATATTGGTTCTTGGAACCATTTTACTTACTTATTTTGAAACAGAGGCTGTAATTGCATATCATCATTCATGTTAGTGAAATTTTGGCAGCATTTCAAGAGAAAGATCAGTGGATCACAAGTTATTATGAACTCTTTTATTAAATTTATGAGCAGCCACTCTTGCGAATGGTCCTGCTAAAATCATTTTCAGTATTGATGTGAACAGCTGCGTGTCAGTGAAAGTAAGTAGTTTGAAATCTAGCTTTGAAATAGCTCCATGGTTTTGATAGCTGAGGAGCCTACAAGCTCTTGGCTTATCAGAGAAGAGAATACAGATATGTTAGAAGTCACTAGAGAGTAGCCCCATTTTTTTTTTAATCTAAGATATTTTTTTTTTTTTTTTTAAATGAGAGAGCTCGATTTAGTAAAGCAAGGACTTAGGAGGAGGTTATAATTCAAACCACCTTAGTTCAATTTCTTTCATAAAAGACATAAAACTCAATTAAAGTTGATGATTGAGGAAGGAAATTAGGTGAACTGGGAACTCTAAACAGATCTACAAAAGCACTTGGAAAATTAAGCAGGGATTATTCTGTTCATGTACAAAGTCATTTAGATGGTGAATGGAAACCATATACTGTGAAACCCAGCAAATATTCTGTGTTCATAAATAATTGAAACTTCTCAGGGTAAAATATTCAGTTGCAATAGACACCTAATAAAACCAGAAGAAATAAAAAGGATATAAGACCCCCGGAGAATATCCAGTGCATGATAAAGGACTTAAGTGCAGCTGCATTAAATGCACCTAGGTTACCAAATGATGTAAAAGTGAAGCTGATGACCAGGCAAAATGAAATAATCGAGCAGGCTGAATATCTGCAGACAGGATATCTGGTAGAAGAGCCTTGTGCCAACCAATAAACCAGAAACTATGCATGATCATAAGGACGAGTAGGTTTAAAAACTTAGTTTTCTGACTTAAACACCTAGAATTAGGTACATAGTAGTTGCAATTCAAATATTGATATCTGGTGATGAATGTTTTAAAAAGTGTGTTATAAGTATAATAAAATATTTGAAGTAGAAAAAGTTACCCAGAAATGTTGTTCTACCGTACTGTGAAATGTCTGTCTAAAAAGTGACTATTTGTAATTCTAAAGCTACTTATAATTATTACTAGTGCTTGTTCAAATAATGAGGCAAAGAGCACTGCCTAGGGATGATGTGAAAAGAGGAAAAATCCCTTTAATCCTGTATCAAAACATATACACCAAAATTGGTGTATATATTGTATTTGTATATAAAAAAGTTATACGAGTTCTTAACCTAGATATGTTGCTGCTGTTGTTAGAAGAAGGTAAATTATGGGACTTTCATTTTTTCTGTGGAAGATTCCTGGATTACTACCACTATAAACCATCCCATCAGGTGTTAATGCAAAGGGGGGCAAACAGTACCTTAGTGTGGGGAGCATAGATAGTGATGCAAAAAAACAGAACCAGCACTCGCCAGCCAGCACCCAGGGCTCATACCAGTGCCCAGCTCTAACAGTCTCCTAGCCAGGGCACGTGGGCCTCTCTGACAAGCGTGAGTCAAGTTACATAGCACTTAGACCTGTGCTTTACACCTGTCCTAAATATTTGTTATTTGCACAAGTGGGTGAAAATAACCATAATAAGGGTAAAGATGAAGATGATGCAACAAAGACACGCTTGTGCTCTTATTTATTGAAAGCTAAAGCTGTAAGCAATCACTTTCAATCCCAATGAACTGGCTTTCATTGCGTTATTGAGCAGGATACCATATTTCTGTTCTTTCCTAGAACAACCTCACAAAACCAAATACAACCTGGGCTCAAGAGCTTTTCTTTCACAAATCAGCTTTAAAGTTCTCTAAGATAGTTTCAGGTCATGGCAAGTTTCTTCACGTGATCTGATGCTTTATAATCACTCTAAAACATTTGATATGAATTCACAACCAAACTATGTCAGGCATTGTTGATATGCTTTGGTTTCTTTTGTTTTATTGATCCTGTGGCTTAGCTGCTTGTCCTGGTTTCGGCTGGGATAGAGTTAATTTTCTTCCTAGTAGCTGGTATAGTGCTGTGGTTTGGATTTAGTATGAGAATAATGTTGATAACACACTGATGGTTTAGTTGTTGCTAAGTAGTGCTTACACTAAATCAAGGACTTTTCAGCTTCTGATGCTCTGCCAGGTGCACAAGAAGCTGGGAGGGGGCACGGCCAGGACAGCTGACCCAAACTGGCCAAAGGGATATTCCATACCATGTGACGTCATGCTCAGTATATAAACTGGGGGAAAGCTGGCCAGTGGGCCGCTGCTGGGGACTGGCTGGGCATCGGTCAGCAGGTGGTGAGCAATTGCATCATGCATCACTTGCTTTGTAATATTCTATTATTATTATTATTTTATTTTATTTCAAGTATTAAACTGTTCTTATCTCAACCCACGAGTTTTCTCACTTTTACCCTTCCGATTCTCTCCCCCATCCCACGCAAGGGTGAGTGAGCGAGCGGCTGGGTGGTGCTCAGTCGCCAGCTGGGGTTAAACCACGACACTGCTAAATTGTTGTATGATTCTCAGTTTTTTCACAAAGACAACTTAAAAAACCAAATTTTGTGGGAATATTTCAGAATCTCAGCAAGGTTTTCCAAGAGCCAACTGTGGTATCGTTAAGTTTCTTTCATAAAGAGAAAAAGTTGTTTGTTGCTTTCTACCCATATTCGTCAAACTGGCCTCTAAAAATGAGTCTGAGATGTTTGTTAGCTCTACAGGTCTTGTGTGACTCATAGAGTCTAGCCTGATCCTCCGATATTCCAGTTCAGATTCAAAGTCTTCATGCGATGTCTAAAAATACTGAGGCCAGAGCCCATCAGTAAGTCCTCTGTTGTCAGCAGCCGCTGATGATTATCCTGGTTGCGAGTCAGGCATCAGCAGAGAAAATGCATCTCTGCTCCTCAGTTGTTTCCACTCACAGAAGGCAGACCAGAAGTGCTGCATGCAATTGAGATACAGGGAGGGAGGGGGGATTGCAGGTTCAGTAGGAAAGAGGGAGGAAAACAGCTGCATTGCAAGAGGACGGTGTGTGAAATGCTCTGTACAACCACTGGGAAGGTGAAGGAGAGCTGAAGATCGCAGCTTATTGCAGCAAACAATGAAATACACAGCAGCCCTGCTGAGAGCGTGTAGTTGCAGTATTGGCAGTGTTGGGTTTTTGGTTCATCCAGCTGCAAGAAAGAGAGGGCTATAGAGGGGAGAGGGAAAGGCAGCTGTGCTGGGGTGGGTAAGGGGAGGGCTGRCGTGTGTTTGCTGCTGCTGGAAGTGTCTGGGCCTGATCCAGGCAGTTCTTGCAGTTCTGATTTTCAGGGCTCTGTTGTAGGCAAAAGAGGTAGCAGGACGGAAATGTCTTTGCTGCTCCAAGCAGACTCTTCTCCCAGGCGAGTATCTACCTTATTGGTGTCTTGAGCCAGACCTGCCTTGGCTTCCACCCTCTACCACCTGGTAGAAAGAGAAGGGAGAGAAATGATGTCCTCTGGAAAATCAAGAGGAGGAGTTATAGCCCAGAAACCTGTTTTTTGTTTGCATATCTCCTTGATGTGCCCTGAAAATGATTCAAAACAAGGTCTTTTTATTTTTCCGTTCTTTCTGAGTTTAGTATCAGCTGTCTGCAAACATGAAAGAATATGGACAGTTTGAATTGTCCCTTTCCTATGTCGTTAGGGGTTTTGTTTCCTATTGTGGAAAAAATCTGGTTTCGGTTAATTCAAAATCTGGAAGACTTCATATGGCTGGGAGAGTCTTACTCTCTTTCCTGGGCATCTGCTCTTAGTCAGTGTCAGAAACAGTGTGCTGAGGCAGGCGAGCCTTTGCTCTGGCTCATTACTGGTCTTGCACACTGATTTCTAATTTCAAGTTGAAGATAGTAATTCTGAGTGTTACTCCTGTATGGCTTGAGCATATTCTAACCACAAATGCAGAGGGGAGGGAGATTCCTGCTCAATAATTGTTTTTACCTGTGGAATAGAAAGCCTGAAGTGTATTACTATTTTAAAGTCTGTAGTTAAGTATTACACTTGATTAGAAATAAGCTAAATATGTGCAAAACTTCATTCTGCAAACTAGCTTGCATTTTTTTACATGATTAATAGTCTCTTGTGAATGATTTTATGCACACTTTATATCACACAGTGCTGATGTTTGTTTGCTTTGGAGGCAAGTTTCTTATGTTGCACCTCTCTGGTGAATCTTTGCTGTGGTGTCAATCAGTTGTTCGCTACTTATTTATTGACATAATTATTTCCCTTGCTAATTCTCCATTACCCATTTTTTGTTGTTGCTTTCTTTCATAAGGCAGTTCTTCAGCTCCCAAGCGAATGTACGTATTCTCTAGTTCAAGAGCTTTTTGGGTTTGATGTTTGTTTTTTGTTTTCTTTTTTTTTCCCCCTCCTACAGCTGCTTATCATTTTTCATCAATTAGAAAATGGATGTGATCGAGAGGTCCTTACCTTGCCAGCTCAAACAGTCTGAAACGCAAACTCCAGCTGCAGTTAAGTGTTGATAGCTCCCAGGAGAATTCAGATTGCCATAGTGATGTTTGATAACTGTGGAAACAATGACCAAAAGCTTCTGAAAACACAAGTCTTTTAAAAATCATTATTTTGCTATTACACCAATATGTTACTGTAAACATACTGGCTTAGGTGGTTTTGTGAGGAAAGAAAAACACGTAGACAAATACACACAACTATATGTTTTTTTTTTTTTTTCACTTTGGTGTTTAGTTTTCATGCAAACTAGGTGATATGGAACTGTGTTAGACTTAAGTCTTGCCAAGTTAGACTTGAATTCCCTTCTGTACAGCACACTTTCTCTGATCTTTTTTTCTAAAATTCACAGGATTTAACCTATCTACAAGAAGTTTTGGCAAATGCAGTCTGTGTATGACATTCCAAAATCAAAATGCAGTCTGCAGAGTCTGCTAAATCACACTGGACTTGAGTTTCTGTTCATGGCACTGGCTCCTTATTTCTACTCCTGTTCCACCTTGTTTGCAGCTGGATCACACAGTCCTCTTATATTTTGGCAATGAATTATGTGTGGGTGGGAATTACTGTTCTATAAATGAAATTAGGATGCTGCTGCTGGGAGAACTGGAAATTATAATAATTTGCTGTTGAGGGGAAAACATTGATGACGATTGTGGAAGATACGGAGGTCTCTTCTTTCCCTGTGCAGTGCTCTGCTCCGGAGAGAGCAAAGAGTTACGTGGAGAGTGGCAATGAGCTGGTTGAGTAATGTGTTTCGTAGAGTTAACAGGTTGAATGTTGCTCTGTCCTCCCCTAAAGGGTGCCTCTTCTTGACAGCTCTTTTTCTTAATTTCCTTTCTTATGCTTCCCTGGTATGTAAAGAAGTTTGCACAACTATGATTTTGTCGCTATTCTAGAAAAAACACCTGGGAAGCTAAACAGCTGTGCAGATTTCAGCAGCTCCCTGGTTTCTTTTCCTGAACTATATTCCTTTCTTGTATAAAAATACACTCTTATCTTGTTCTTCTGTTTTCAGACAACAGAGATACGTCTGGGAGAGCGCAGGATGTGGCTTTCCTAATAGGTGAAACAGAGGAGGGAGGGGGAAGCCTGTGTACCTGTCTCTGAGTTTGGCAGTGGCATATCAGTTTCTGCTGGCCACCTTGTACACTGGCATATCCGTATCAAGCTGATGACCAAACTGTGTTTGTAATAAACTTTTTCTTTAATTATGGGTGTCAAATGCCTGTATTACTGCTGTTATTCAGAATTGTGCAAGTTAATATTGCCAGCAGACAACAGAAAGCAGAGCTTCATCCAAGACTGTGTGTTCAAAAGCTTATTCTATTTAAGGATACATGAGCTTACCTACAAAATCTTGTAAAATCACCAGCAGGTTAGGTAACTGGAATGACTTCAAGGTGCTGGTAATGTCCTCACTGATCGTTCTTAAAAAGTCATTAGAAGAAATAAAAGCTTGTTTGTTAACAAAAAGAAATGTTGATGAGAAAAATTCCCACTGATACTGTCTGCAGCACTCCTTCTTGGATTTATTTCTTTGTTTATTATTTTTCTTGTGAAGCAGAGGTGCTGTGATGTGAATGTGAGAGGTCATTCAAATCCAGAGCACTGGGGAGGTCAGCAGCAACATTTTGTTCCTGTTCTGTTTATTTGCTTTCTTCTTACTTTCTTCTGTTGTCTTATTCAGCAACTGAGAAACGATGCAGCATATTAAAATGCCATTCCCATAACTTCAGCTGAACTCATAAACTGTGCAAAGCTGTGCTGCAAAACTCTGAGATGTGGTTTGTTTGGGGTTTTTTGGGTGGTTTTGTTTTGTTTCTGCTTGTTTTTAACATAGCTGCAGGTGGGAAAATATAACTGAAGGGAGACAGAGTTTCATCTCAGACAGGAATCCTCGCTTGCAGACCCCTGTGGCTAGTTGGCTGCAGCATTTCTCTGGGTATAGGATAGCTCTCCGGTCATCAATACTGTGATATTTTCCCAGCTTCTCCCACCTGGCTGGGCAACGGTATTCATCGGACTGGGAACAAGACAGCCTGGAAAAAGAGGAAAAAACCACATATGCATGCCTAGGAATGCAGCATACTGCTGGACATAAGCGATCATAAAAATTGTATCTGGCAACTAGCAGGGAGGCAACTACAGGGTTTTTGTGGTGGGCTGAGGATTGCTGATGCTGACAGGCTGTTGAAAACAAGGGACCTGTAGTTCAGCTGATCCATGCAGGAAGCCATAGACATTTTGTTTATTTTGTCCCTTGTAAACTGGAATAGCTCTGATGGTAGTATTGAGCGTAACAGAAGATAAAATCTATTTTGGAGCAGAAATATGTTTTGTGGCCATTATAGCACAAATATTGCGGAGTGCTTTAGGAATACGTAATGAGGTAGAATTTTGGATCCTAGCTGTTGGAGGGGTAGATTTCACTGTTTGGGGATTTTTGTGCAGCAGTGTGTCAGAGTACTGTATTATTTGGCTGCTTGGTGTTTCCTCAATGAAATGTAAATATATTATTTACGTTCTAGAGAGAGTAGACTTCCCAACTGATGAGAAGAGCAGAAATTGGAGAAGTTGTCTATGCTCAGGGTAGGTTCCGCTTCCTTCAAGGGGTCGTTGCCTCCTAGTCAGATCCTGGAAGGAGTCTGGACTCAGAAGGATGTAGAAGTAATTTGAGTTCTTGACAGAGATCCTGTATAGGCCTCTACTTGAAGTCCTGAATAGGCTTTACCACTGTCGTTGTACAATAAGAACCATAAAACATCTTACTGGACAAGGGCTTGTTGGATATCACGAATATAGGGTGGTCATACACTGACTGTCTTCTATAATAATAGGCTTAAATCTGATCCTGTAGTAAAACATGCAATTCCTGTAATTCTCCCACTTATCAAAAATGAGACATCAAGATATTGTATTATCAACTGCTACCAAAATCCRTCCTGCTTTCTGTCATACTTTCCTTGTCTATCCTAAACAATATACCTTGATGGAGGAGAGGGCAAAGTCCTACGGGCCATCTGCTGTAGAACGGGCATTGCTGTCTCCTGACTGAGTTTTCCAGACAGAAACGCAGTGCAAACATGACCTGCCCTCCCTCTGCTATTTCAGTAGATGCAATTTTGATTCCTGTTGCTAGCTAGCAAGAGTGTATTGATCCCTATATCAAAATGTGCAATTCCCTCAGTTTGCTTGTTCTGCTCTATCAAATTCTGCCTTTGTACGAGTTTGAAGGGAGATGGGCAGGACCATTTCAATCCAGGGCTCCTGTTTAGTCTCTGCAGTTACTTGCAGATGAAGTCGTTTTGTTGCCATCTAACTTCACAATATGCAGGTGCTGTTAGGCACATATACTTTGGATGCCATTACAGAAATCTTTCTGAGAGCAGCACGTCACCCTCTGGTAATCATATATATGAATTTCGATGACCAAAATGTGACTTCAGTAGACCTATGCTGATTTACACTGATGGCCTCATTTCAGGACCTTTTTTTTCTTTTTTCTTCTGATGGTTCACAGAGAGAAAGAATCTGAGGAAATTCATATAGCCAGTTCAATTTTTTGTCTCCATTGCAGCTGAGGATAGTCTGGATTGGTAGGAGAGGTAGTGTTACTGTTGTTTTCTTTGGTGCTTGCATTTCTGGGATTCAAGGTCTCTAGTAAAGTATTAAAGAAACTGCAGAAAMTTTAGTCCTAGTGTTATGCCAGAAAGATKWTTTTTTTTTTTTTTTTAAAGTTTTACAAAGGTAAATAATGCCAGTGTGATAATTATTTTATTATGATGAGTGAGGAAATTGAGCTTTTTATCTTTTAAAATTCAATCTAAAAGCAGTATTTCATTCTCTTTTTAACCAATAAAATAACTGAAAATAGTTTTACTTGGAACAGAGATAAGAAAATGCTGGCGATTAAAGATAATGTTGTGGAATGTCTGGCAGGGTTCAGTGCATCAATAACCCTGACACGTAATTAAAGTAATTGAAAATGCCCCGTGTGTGTTCTCTGATAGAAGGCAGTAAAAGATCATTGAGGTACCAAAGCTCTTTCACAATAGTAGATATATTTTAAAATCAATCTTTTTTATTTTTAATCTTTTATTTGAGTCCTTTAAATCTCCATAAAGCCAAACCTAAACCTGCATCAGTGCCTTTAGCTAGTCCTGTTGGAATAGAGTGGCTCATATTTCATTCAGTTCATTTCTAAGGTCAGCAAAAAGGACTGGATTTCAGCTGAGAAACAGGGCCAAGAGGCTCCTCAAGCATGCYAACACCAGGCAGAGTTGGGGTGGTGTCTCTCCTTTTTCCTATCAGTTTTCTTCTTTACATTCCAATCTTGAGGCCCCCGTCTCCCCCCTCCTTTTTTCTTTTTTTTTTAAATTAGACATGCTAGTTCTTCTCTTTCCTTTCTGTACTTTTGCCACAGCTGTCTGAAATTAACCCTAAGATAATAGGAAAACTTGTTATTTTGAAGTTTTGTAGGAGGGGGACATAATTCTGGGTTTAGGTTACTTATTTCCAGATGACTCCCGGACTTCATGGACCCAGAACTCTGCATTGGTAAGAATTCAGAATCTTTCAGGACCACTCTGATTTTAACAGAAGGGACAAAACCATATGAGACTCTGTAAATGACTTCAGGGAATGCAAAAGGGAATGTATTTTCCATAAAAAAGCAGCGAGAAGTCTGGATTTGTTTTGCCTCAAGTTCAGACTCTGCCAAGGGTTAAAGTTCTTCCTGGATTTTCTTCATCGGAAAGTGGTGAGGGCATCTGGCCTTTAAAAAAGCTTGAAGTAAAATGTCAACTTTCCACAGAAATGTTCTGTTTGAAATCACTCACTGTTTGAGTGCCAGTGCTGGTAGCTGATGAGAAATAGAGGTTTCCTCCTTCTGTCCCTCCCTCCCTCCCGAGGTTTTTCCTCTAATACTTGACTGAATCCCTGTTTTTCTGCTAAGGACACATTGGAATGATAGGCTTTGGACTCGGAGTTCCACGTAATTATAAGTATGTCCATACTTAACCATGCTCACATGCATGTAGTGAGCCCCAGATTTTTTTTCAAACTGGAAATGTAACTTCGATTATGAGATGCTGAGACAAAAATGCAGATAGTCAGTCTGATTTTGCTACTTGTCTCCCTGACGTACAGTGCTGCATGATCAAAGTATTCTGTCTATGGTCTTCTCTCATGAAGAACACTCTTGTAAAAATAGCTTCTTAAAATGAAGAAACATATAATGAAAGGCATGTTGCCAGCATGTTTTTCTGAAGGAAGATGCATGTTGTTAATGACTTCTGTTGTATTTTATTAAAAAATCCTTACATAGTAAGTGCTAAATTGTTCTTAGTTCTTGCACTAAAATTATTTCATGGTCTCCAGAGACTTGATCTATACAAGTACTTACAAGTCAGAGAGCCTTCAGAGCAATTCCTGTGGCTCTAGAAATGCATGGGGTGTAAGGGCTTAGCACTTGGGCCCCTGTGACGGATGGACACAGCCACAGCTCTTCGGAGAAGTTCTTGCTGGCAGCATCACTAACGGGCTCAAAGGGTACAGGTTTGGGGTGTTTCTGTACCCATTGTCCTTTTGTGCAACTGAGCAATAGTGATCAATGTTTTCTTCTTGCCTCAGGAGGAAATAATTAAGATCAGTGTGACTGGAAGTTAAGCGTAGGTATGAGGAAAATATGCTCTATACATAAAATTCAATGCATTTTGTCTTAATCAGTGTTCAGGGCAAGCACAGGGAATAATGCATGTTTCGGTTAGTTTGGGATTGCATTTGTGAAGGTCACTTGAGTTAAATTAGCACACAGTGCTAGAATACATTACTGCAACACTTGGGATCTGAGGGTGAATGTACTCCAAGGTGTTAACCTTGAATGATCACCAGTGTAGATGAGTCCTGAGATTCATTAAATCATCACTGCTGAGGTCAGGGGAATCTAAGTCAATGGAGTTAAGTCATAACATATGCTTAAATGGATATATTTGGATAGGAATAAAATTAAATGTGTAGGATATAATTTCAAAAAGGTATTTAAGTTTCAAAGATACAGAGAAGGATGTGACTTGTATATATAGTCTGCTCGGGTACCTAGTGGACGAGGGCAGCTGTTTGTATTTGTAGACATTTAAATACCTCGGAAAAGTATCTTGTGCTTGAAGTAGTGAGCTTGTGAGCATTCTGCTTTTTCACCCAGTTTGTTTTATCTTTATAGTGAACCTGTTATGAAGGCATTAGTTTATCGGTGAGCAATAAGCCCAGAACAAAGCAGATCCTTGTCTGTCTAAAGTACACCAGGGGGGCAGAATACTGTCAAGAAGACTGAGAGATGAGATAATGACAAGAGTGGGTTAGACACTAAAATCATGTTTATATTTGGATTTTTCTTTTATTGGTAGTTTCATTTTTCAATTACCAACATTAACTCACTACACAGCTTAACCAGAAGGCAAAGATAGTAATACAACTGATAACATGCTCCTGGAGGAGGAGTAGAGGAACTGTACTCATGCGTATAATACCAAACTATCATTTCCAGCCAAATCATAACACAGAAAAGTTAACGGTATTGCAACGGTTCTGCAGCATGTTTGCATCTGTACATTAAAACCCCCATAGTTTTGGTGTCAGATTGTATTGTCTGTGTTCTAATGACCTTTTTATTTGCCTTCTCTCATCTGTCTCTTCTTTCATAACAGAATTGTGGATATCATAAAAGCTGAGTTTGGGGGGAGTGAGGAAGCGAGGCAGGCAGACAGGCTGCATCGCCCATCCCTCGCTCATCCACAACGGGCGCTTGTCTTGTCTGTTCTTGGAGATACTGCAGCGTCTCTAACCAGTCTTTTCCAGTGCTTCACTATCCATATTGTGAGTGAGTTTGTTTTATTTTCCTAACACCTGACTAAAATTCCTCTTGTGCTACTTCAAAACTATTACTTCTTGTCCTACCGACAGTAGAGTTCTTTCCTCTTCAATAGCTACGTTTTCTATATGATATCTTGCCTCAGTGTTCTTTTCTCTAGTCTGGACTTCTCTTCTAGTTCTTCAACTTCTCTTTTCAGATCATGTTTTTCCAGATCTTGGATTTTTCTGTCCTCTATATTCCTCCTTCTTAATTCAAAAACATCTTCATGATTTGCTTCAGCATTATAGGCTGCTTAAAACAACAAAAAGCATCTAGACCCTTAAGAAAAAAGCAGGGTTATCAAAACACATGTCAGTTGGCRTATGCCTCACCTTACGTGCATAGTATGGATCGTAACAATTTTGTCATTGGCACATACAGAGTCTTGAGGGACTCTGCGTGGACATTATGTGGATGCCCTATCAGAGTAGCATTGCAGGGTAAGTCTTGACAGCTGGCACTGAGGGAAGAGACTGTGCCTTCCTCTGTGTCAGTTCTCTGCGTCTTTGGAGTACTACTGGAATTTAAATAATCATAGAAGAATCATAGAATCATTAAGGTTGGAAAAGACCTCTAAGATCATCAAGTCCAACCATCAACCCAACACCACCATGCCCCACTAAACCATGTCCCTAAGTGCCTCATCTACACGTCTTTTAAATACTTCCAGGGATGGTGACTCCACCACTTCCCTGGGCAGCCTG
>JAYKAV010000153.1:79890-132308 GCA_035582835.1 Phoebastria nigripes | reverse complement strand
GCTCACCGTCCCTGTCTTCCAGCTCAGGGGGCTGAATACCCTGAGGGTGGCTGGTCTGACTATTGAAGACTGCGGCAAAGAAGGCATTAAGTACCTCAGCCTTTTCCTCATCCTCGGTGACAACGTTCCCCCCGGCATCCAATAGAGGATGGAGATTCTCCTTGGCTTAGTTTATGGCCATCATAACCAATGCAGAGAAGTATACAGTGTAGAGCTGTAGAGCCTCTTTGCCAGGAGATGAAGAGAATGTGAGTCAGATGCAAAAAGATTTTGCTTTTCTTTGTATGTGCTCTAAATGCTAAACAGGGGTTGGGGAGGGGGGAGTGCTAGACTGCTTAAAGCGTAACTTTAAAAAAAAAAAAATCTTGCATAGGAAACTTGTATTGGTAAGGTCATTGCTTCATTTTTCTTTCAGAGAACGAGTCTGAGTGACAGGCATGGACAGGTCAAGTCTAGGACATCGGCACTAAGCGTTGCAGTGTCTGAGCTCTACCACGGACATTTCTAACAACGGGCAGTGTGTTTGTAGATGTGTGTCTGAGAGGAATCTTGGGATTTGGGGCATTGGCCTAGGATTGTCAGACATGTTGTAACACAGTCAGAACAAGAGGAGTAATAGCTTTGACTGGTTTGCAGGATGTCTTAAAAGCCAGAGCACTCTTCGGATACACCCAGATACTGTTAGGTCATCAGTGCTGTAATTGCATCTGGGTTGTGTCAGATTACTGCAAAATCCAGTTGGAAGGATGAAGCCCTATCCCTGATGATGGCTCCATCTGAGCACTGTAAAAGCTACTTCTCACCTTACAGAAAATGCGGATGCGGAAGAATGGCAGTAGCAGGCACTGTTTGGTTTTATATAAATTCTCCCATGTCTGATCCATATGAAATCTTCCATCTCAGGTTGGAATAGGTTCCAACAACAGGTTGATGAGCACTGGCTCAGCTCTGGGCTGTTTTAGCATTGCTGAGCTGTGGTAGAGTCTGTATTATGATAAGCCGGTAATGATGGGTTATGACAGTCCAAGAGGGGTGCGTTTGCTAGAACGCTGTGTTCAAGATCAAAGTCTTAAAGCTAGGCTGGCACCTTGAAAGTAGGAGTAGCTTGACTTTGAGAACACCTGGGGGCATGTCAGTGAAACACAAAGTTCTCTTGCAGTCTCTTTAACGCTTGAAAACAGGACACTTCCTTTAGATGCCTGTGGACTCAAGGGCTACGCAGTTCATTAGTGTACATGCCCCTTTCCAAACAAGGAGTCAGAAGCCCCATCCGTGTGCATGAGCCGGTGCAGACCCACAAACATCAATGGCTCCTGAGCAATTGTTTCCTGGCAGCTATAGTGAACATCAAAATAAACCTCTATGGACTGTTATGCAGCAAAGGTAATTGGATATTTTGGAAAGCTATGAACATCACTGTGATAACTGTGTGTCGTTTGGTTCTGGTGTCAGTCTTTGCGTTGAGAATTTTATTTGAAAACTGTCAGCCTAAGGTGAAATACTGGTAAATGGGGTTATAAGTGTAGAGAATCTCTCTGATTGCATAAAAGAAAATGGGGGTGGAGAAGTGGTGGAAGATGGAAATTCTTGCAAGCCAAAACGTTTGAAAGAATTGCATAGCAAGAGGCTAATTGGATATTTTTTTTTTTTTCCCAAAAAGTGTTATGATGGGTACCAGAGAAAGCTGTAAGAAATCTGGTGTCCAGATGCATTTGTTTCTTACGGCTAAATGTAAAACTCCCATTGACAGCTGGTGTCTGCAAATGATTCCAGGAAACAGATGATAGCGATGAATTACCATGGAGGAAATCAGCACGACAGCCAGATAGTGTAACTATTTTACATGGACCCACATACCCTGCCCCACAGCTTCCAAACTCACTGTCACAACAGAGCGCAGTGCATTTCAAGAAGGTGATAGCTTGCCTGAATTAACAATAAGTACTTTGGCAAAGATCTGACTTCATTTGGGAAAATTCCTGTTGGCTTCAATAGCTGGGAGTCTGGCCCAGTTAGGAACTGTGGGATTTACCAAGTCGTTCTATGTGGGTTTGAGCTGTGGATTTATAGTTCATTTGCAGAACAGAGACTGGACATTTTTATCACAGACAGATAAATCTGTGTCTGTAYGTGTGGGCGTGAGAGAAGGAAAAGTGCAAGCCTCAAGGAAAGAAAATATCATTTTCCCAACAAGATGAAAAGGGAATTAGACATGCTTTATCATTAGTACCATCTAGTTTCTCCATTAACAAGAGTTAGTGAGAATAATAAGTTGCACTGGGAAAATTAGATCATGGAGAGACTAATAGGAAAAAAAAATGAGTGACTGGGACATCAGACTTGGATCCCATTAGAATGATCAGAGCACTAGATAAAATGTCAGGTGCCCTAATGAGGGCATGTTTTCTATCCTGTATTTCCATCCTAGGGGGTAAAGAGTAAAAATCTCAAAATTTTCATAAGGCAAGAAAACAGTATGTATGAATCAGACAAACCAGATAATGTGCTCTCTATCAGTATATTACAAAAACAATGCAAAGAATGAAAAGTGTTTTGGACCTTCAAACTTCTATTTTAGAATTTTCAAAACAATGTTGACCTTTCTGGACCACTTCCTCTTCCCTTTTTTTTCTTTTTCTTTTTCTTTTTCTTTTTTTTTTTTTTTTTCTTTCTTCTTCCTTCCTCATGTTGTCTCCCCTATGGTCCTCATTTGCTACTTCAGCAAGCTCTGAAGGCACCTTCAGTTACAAGCCTCAAACAGCTTGTGTTGCTGGGTTCCAGCCTCCACAACCTGCAGATGAGGATTTCTCCTGGGACAAGCAGGCAACCAGCTCCCTGACAAAGGTGCTAACTTTTTTCCTTGCCTTCTCCAGACTCAGCTGGCAGAACTAAGGACTCCCAGTCCCACAAAGCTGCTCTTCATGCTTTTCCTTCAGGATCAGGAGGAGGCTGAGGCTATCACTAGCCTGCCCTTTGCCCACCCTATGATTACCTCCAGCAAGGCACATGCAGCCCTACTTCCAAAAACTACTTTATTGGTCCCTTTGGATCCTGGGGACTGCGTTTCTACTCTTTGATCTTTCATCCCAAGCCTCAAATGAGTGCTGCTGCCTCCTGTTAAGACTGTTCACTGGCAGCATGGGTGGTGAATGGCTCTGCGATAAGAGTACCAGTCCCTCCTGCTGTCCATGTGATTCTTCCAGTGGCAGGAAGGTATCCTCCGGATGGATGTTCTCTATGAACTGATCTCAGCTTTTACTGCAGTTATACTTGCTGCTCACTTCCATCCCCCAGTGCCTCAGTCCTGGATATTTGGGAGTATTTCCCATAGTTGAAGAATTTGGGGCTTTTTCTTTGCTCTGAGCAAATCCGATCTAGCTGCCACCTGTGCCTGCTGTCATCTGGTTCATCTCTGCATGTTCTATGTTTTCTCCCCTCCTTGCCCCATTCTTCACCATACGACCCTAGGGCAGTTCATTTATGAACCAGATCCTTAGGTCTTGTACTTCGGTAGCTGAAGAATTCAACGGGCAATCCTGAGTCCTTCCTTAGACCCGGTGTTTGTTGAAAGGCAGCTGCTTGGAGTCAGTCATCCCCATAAGATTGTGCTTGTAGCGTCTCTCTGAAGGGCAGGTAGGAAGCAGAGGCTCACTAGTGACCAGGGCTCTTCTAGGCAGGTAGTCCACTGTGTATGGTTGCAGCCCATGTGCCTTTTTYATAAGGCATGCACCATGCAGGTGGGGAGGAAGGAGTAGCGGCCATACCTGGTGTTACACGAGTATACCTGCTTTCAGAATAAACAGTGGTAATTATAACTGGAATAACTAAAGGTAAAGGCAGGTGATAAGAATTTCTTGGCAATAAGGCAACAAATTCCAAAATACTGTTTCATGAGCAAGATTTTTGTGAAATTCTTTTTCAGTTTCTGCAGTGATTGGATTTAAGTTAGCAGCCTTGTTTAGCCTTTTTGATCTGTAGACTGCTGATTAACTTTGTGTATATAATATATTATGTTTTACTGTATTTTACAAATGGTATCCTTTGAGGTAAATTATTCAAATAGTGGTTAATTCTACTTGAAAGCAATGGGAATTTCACTAATATCTTTTACATGCGGCAATAAGGTACTGTAAAGCACTTTTTGCACTCAATTACTTGAGCTAAATGTCCAATAAATAACTTGGACTTCCAGGCTAAGCATGAGAGAGAGAGTTTTCAGTTAATGGAACAACTCACCCCCCTTTCTCAAGAAGAAACAGCAATGTGAAAGTGGTTTGAAGTGTAGTGGTGGAAACCATAGAATGAATTATCATTAATAATATGCATAGCAACTTTTACAAGCTTTCTGGTACTCTTGAAGAGTTTTAAACCCTGTATTCAAGATCATTGCAGATGCAGTTCTGATGGGAGCGGGAGGGCTGAGCCAAGACGTTCCTCTCCTGCACTGTCCCCTATGCCCTGATTTCACAGGGTGAACCGGGAGGCAGGCTGGGGATTTGGGGAAGCCTGTTCTTCYGTGCAAACGCTTCCCCGTTCCTGAGAACTTGTGTGAAGAATAAGAAAGTGCTGGGAAGAGGAGGTTTCCCAGTGTGTTGAGAGAAGGAATAGGTGATGGTGGAGATTAGGATTAAATTTTCTTAAAACTTCTCCCCTTCCATGCCCAGTTTGTATTCAAATGAAGAGGAACAGGGTTTTTGAAGGCTTGACCAATACATAGATCATAAATTATCTGAAAGCTAGGTTGTGGTTGAATGAGCTTTGCTGATGGCTACTGCATGGAATTTAGATATTTTTGCATTAAACAAACATTTCATTATTGTACTGTAGTGTTCAGAATAAACTGTATTTTATTGTAACCAGAGAATAGAAGAGACCAGTACCTTGAAGTTCTGTAGTGGGAGAGAACTGATTGAGATTAATTAAAGGTGTAATCAACTAAGACAAAATTGATATAATGATTAAGTAAGATATGATTGGATCTGTACAAGCTATATATAACTCAGGCTAAAACAGGAATAGCTTGACCATAATGCTAAAGGTTAGAAGTGTATGTTTTCCCTTCCTCATATGCAGAAAAATTACAGCAAAATAGTAGAAGTCTGACTCTAAGAAAACAGGCTAGAGAAAATATCATTTATGAGAAGCCACAGAAGCAGACTAAAGGAGCCAGATGGAAAGACTTGGGGAGTATGTGTCATGACGAAGAGTTAAACATTTACTTTTGAAGGTTTTTAATCACTGATGTGTAGCCATTTGATATTGATGTGGCGCTTTATAGAGAATTGCAGGGTAAAGAGGGGCTCGGTCTCCTGTGGAGTGGGCATGCGGAGTCCCTCTGGAAGCATGGCAAGCTGAGCAAATGTAAAATGAAATCCCATTAAGKTTTCCTAAAGATGCTTAAGTTCCTACATTTGCAGCCCTATGCTTGCAAGCCTATTATATAATGTCTGTGTGTATGTCGTGTGTGTGTGTGTGTTTTATTTATATATACAAAAAGAAAGAGAGAATGTACTCTTTGATAGGAGTAAAAAGTTTATGTTTCAGGTGTTCTATTTATTGGAAAAGGAAATCAATAATGGAGTCCTATATATCTTTGATGCAGTGGATTTCCCAAGAATGCTCTCTGAACAGAAYAGCAATAATAATTTAGAAATTGGCTGCTTTGTTCAGAATTTTCAGCTTCTTTGCACCAGCAGTGAGCTCTCTTGTTTCCCTTTCTTCACTTTTACTCCAGTTTTTTTTTTTTTTCTTTTTTTCCGTGCTTCTGCTTAATTGTTGTGCATAAGCCCCAACCAAAATGCATCAAACCAAGTCCAAGGGAATTAACTCCTTTACCCTTATAGCTGGTGCTCTCAGGGTGGTTTTGTATTGGTCCAGCTACCTCCAGAAAGGAGGTTTCTTTCTCCTTATATACATACTGAATGGAGAGCAACTGTTCCAACCCAACCCTTTCAGTGAGGATAATGGACAGAAAAAGGATTTTATTGAAATGTTGTAGAGGTTAGATTAGAATGGAGACGCAAGCAAATCTGCTTGTTGAGACAAGAAAAAAATCTCAACAAAAGACTCTCTGCAGTAGTGCAGAATGCAGAGAGATGAGCCCAGGATGAGATTGAAACATGTAATTTTTCATTTRCAGTCTATGGAAGTCCTTTACCAGTTTGGGGGTTTGAGGATAACAGCCTCAACGTGTAGCTGCAGAATGGGATTGACTGCAGTTGCTTGCCTGGAATAAATTCCTCCAAATGTTCAGTTATTAAAGTGCAGCACAGCTGTTTTGCTTGAGGCACCTCACTTGTGTCCCATTTGCAGAAAGGATCCTTTTCACCTTTGAAGGGTCAGAGATACGTTTCTGCCAGGACCGCCATACAGGGAAGGGTGTTTTCCTCCTACAATGTAATCAGTAAACAAAAAAGTTTGAAAAAGCAATGATCTTATTAGTAGTAAACTGATAAACTTACCTCTTTTAGTGCAAAATGTAGTCTTTGTTGTGTAAGGACTAAAAAAGTTTAAATCTTTCTGGGAGAGAGAAAGGGGGAGTATGGTGGTAGAACAGCTTAGTCAGAAGATGGATGAGGAGATGGTAGCTTGATATTGATCTCTGTCCATGAATTAGATAGGCACTGTCTGAAAAAACATCCCTATTTCTCTAGGTGTCATCACACATTTCCAAAATATCCTACTTACCCGCTGGCTGTTCAACCTTGTGAGCGAGGCCTGTTCTGTCTTTAAATGGGACCTATTTATCAGAAGAGTAGAATGGAGATGTTAAACTAACAGATGCAGCAGTGTGAGGGTACAGACAATTAAAACGTTCTGTTTGACATATCAAGTATGAGTTTCCATTTCAGGGAAATGTGCCTTTTCAGATTACATTAGCTGAGCTTTAAATATCACAGGTACAAATGATGCAGAAACCTCACACATTCAGTAGTATCCAAAATGAAGCAATCTAACACACTTACTCTGAACAGCTTGGCACAAGACCTGAGTGTAAATGCAGCTCCCGAGCCAAGAGGGGAGGAGGAGGAGGCCCCGTCTCGCTGGCATTTCTTGTAGAGCTCTTTCCCGGCGGCGGGATCCCAGGGTACCTGGCTGTGCCTGACAGGGCTGACCCTAAACAYGGGCATCCCAGCCCCGGAGCAGGGCGAGAGGCTACAGAGCCTCTGCACCTCATTCAGGACCCCGACTGTCAGGGGCAAGGGAAATTCAAGAAACCATGTCCAGGAAAAAAATCGGTGCTTCCATGTAATGTGTTTGAAAGATCTTCAGTTATAATGTTACTTAGGTAATAGAGCAAGTAAATTAGCAACATTGCTGTAAGAAGTGCATAAGGAAGACAACCTGATAAACGATACCCTACCTACGATTCTAATGGTTGTAAATATTAACGAAAAGAAGATTAAATCTTTAGGACGTCTGTCTCTATTTCCTAAAAATCARTAATACGTGGCCTATATCATGGATAGCATTTATCTGTGTTCAATCTTACCTCCCCCAAAAATGTCTCTGCATCTGCAGACAGGGATTTAAGCGTGAACAAGAGTTCTGCACAAGTGCATCGCTGTTCAGCAGTTCCTTTATCTTACTATTTTGTCACTAAGGTAAAGTTGCCTTAATTTATACATGTCATTTTATAGTGCTGCTAATTTTAGTCAGCCTTAGCAAGGGAAAGTCTTTATCTTCTGTCATTTCTCATCTCTGGCTTTTTAAGAAATCCTGTTTACTATTAGCATGACTTATGTCAACAAAGTTAATAACTAGATTAACTTGTGTGGTTGGAAGGCTCTGAAAAGTACAGGACCCTCATGAATTATAAACCCAGTCATCATCTACACTCAGAATATCCTTTATATTTAATAACACACTAGATCATTTATTTTCTGTAGAAGCATGCAAAGATTGTAGGCCTTCATTACCTATGATACAGACAATCTCACCTTTATTTTAAATGTATTTTTAACGTACACTTGTGCACTGAAATAGCTTCTCAAAACAAGAGGGTGCTATTCAGTGCCATGGCATTGATTCCTTAGTAGTGTGTTGTAAGGAACTTCAGTGGGTTATCAGTAGACTGTAGGTAACTGGCAGTGACAGAAAATCACTGCAAGGAGGTTGGCAGGCATTTAACTAAAAAAATCTTATTTTGATTCCTTAATGTGGCTTGATGCCCAAAGAGTTCATAAGATGAGTAAGTTTATATTTAAGTATTGTTATATTTCCTCTGAGACAGTTTTCATTTGTTGTTAGGCACAGAGAGTAAAATATATCAAATTTGGTGATCTTATTTTAACATATTTTCTTTAATTGTTTTAAATGCTAAGTATTGACTAAGGAAATAGCTGTTTGTTATAAGCCTGTGCAGAACAGAGGCTTACCAGGAACTTCATATTTTCTTTTAATTTATGATGCAAACGTTTAAAAGGGTTTTCAGTGTAACTCCCTATGTGAATATTCCCAAAAGTTTATTCACAGTAGCATTTGCACAGTTCTTAACCTTTCATTATTTATGGGCAGATAGGTACTGCTTATCCAATTAAGAAATGAAGGTGAGTTCAAAGCACAGCAATTTGGTTTCTTCTGTTTGCAAAGACATTCTCAAGTAACCTTTTTAATGGCAGTTGCACAGTCTGTGCTTATATAAAAGTTTGGCGGTGGTGTTCTGTAGCAAAAGTGAACAGGATCCCCTTCCTGGGAGATTTATGATTAAAAGTCCCCAGAAAACAGATCGATACATACATTCCTGGCTTTTTCTTATATCACTAGGTTATGTTAAGAATGAAAATTGCTTCAGAAAATGGACATATAAAAATACGCAACTTTGTATTTTATACCTGGAGATCCAAGTTCCCGCCACTTTTAAACAATTACATTAATAAATGTCCTCTTGCTTTTGCTTTTACTGCTCTTTCTTCTAATTATACTGCATATGAAAGTTTGGTCTCCTTTATTTCTTGGATTGCCACAAGTGACACGTTAAAGATGATGAATATTCTCTCCAGGAGGAATCCTTTATTTTCATTTACTCAGCGAAACCATACATCAGCAAACTGACTAGGAAAGCTGCGGTTCTTTTCCTTCCAGTTTACTATCTGTTTGCATGACCAAATTCCTTTCTCCGAGCAAGAAATTTCCCAGTGGCACTGGGAGTCTCTTCTCCTCCCTCCTACCAGGTATTTTTAATTGTTCTATAATAATTTGCAATAGCATGTGCATTGCAGTTCGTTAGAAATGGCTCTGGCAGGGCCATGACTTTGCCCTGCTCCAGAAGCATTCAGGCTTTCTGCACAAGTCGCGCTCCTTGAAATGACTGTTCTCTATAGCCCAGAGTTTTTGTGTGTTTTTGGAAAATATTCTTGTCTTTCTTTTTCTTCGAAAGACCAAGCCATTCACTTACACTGTTTACATAGTTACCACTCCCAGTGGACGTTAGGCTTTTGCCACCAGTTGCATTGTAATTAAGTACTAGAAATTTATGAAGGATGAGGTTTTTATTCAGTGAAATTATTCAAACTATTGACGGTGATTATTTATGAAACTACCTTTGAATTAATCTGACTTCATTAGCATTGAAAATTGTGTTGGTAATGAAAAATATTAACTGCTGCTCATATAAATTTAAAAAAGACACTTCTTATTTTGAAATCTGTCATATAGGAGAAAACGTTCTTATATTAAGCATTTGCTGATAAGTAGGTATGTACTGCCTCTTTTCTGATAACAGGTTTTCCTCAAATGCTGATTCAGGTTTGCTAAGTCTTTAACGGAGCACTGCAGGCTATGAAATTACTTTGTCTTATAACAAATTATTCAGAAACTTTGTATTAGATGGAGGACAGCCAAGTCTCTACTTTGGGCTACAAATAATCCAGACAGAAACAGTATTCATGTGAGCCTTTAATATATTAAAGCTGCCAGGAAATAAAATCCCTTTCCTTAGCATTAACATCTAATTACACTGAACTTCTCAGCGTGACTCCTCACATGCATTTTGGCAGTGGGAACACTCGTGCCTGTGTGGGACAGGACAGTGTCTTCCTGCAATATCTGTTGAAGGTGTTGTTGTCTTCTCCTCCTCCTCCTGGTCAGGATACAGCAAGTGGCACAGCACCCTGACTACTGTTCAGGCAACAGTCCCTAATTTTTCTTGTGCTGTAGTGCTGCGGTATTCCCATGTTATAGTTCCTTCAACTAAATCAACCTTTCAAACATATGCTGCTTGCAATGGTCATATTTAATCTTTGGACTGCCTTTCCAGGTGCTTATATTACTTTGGAGAGGACCATGCACACAAGAAATGTTGTCTTTGCCAGTGATTGATTGCCCTCATGCTGCAGGCTTGCTTGAGAGTGCAGCAGACACCTGTGCAGGCCATGCAGCTAGCAGCCTTCTGCATTGTAGACTGGTCCAGTCCAGCCCCATGGCACCAGCCAAAGCAGCCCTGACAGCTCTGAGCCAGCTTCTAGCTGGCTTGGAAACTGCTGGTCCAGCCAACTTGCTAGTGTAGCCAACGGGGTTTTTTTTGTTTGTTTGGGTTTTGGGTTTTTTTTTCCCTTTTCTGTCCTCAGACTGTTAAGCCAAGTACAAAACTACTCAAATTTGTTCAGTTACAGCAGAATCTTGCTCGGTGAATGGGGTTTGCTCCTGGCAAAAGCTTCATCGCTTTTGATTCAGTTAGCTAAGCTGAAGGCAAGACATTTATGAAATTTCTGAGGGGGTTACGGTGCTTCATCCTGGATTTACGGAGACTGTACTAATACGTTTAAAGATTTAGGGTCAGATTGCCACCATCCTGACCTAGTATTCTAGTTTGGGAATGAGTATTGCTCCTGTCTCTGAACCTGTGTGACACTTACTGTTACACTGTGATCACAACCATCATGGCTTTCACTGATTCAGTGTTTGCTGGTAACCTTATAAATTCTGAGTAATTCCACTTGGCCAGCTGGGATCCGGTGAGCTGAAGGCCATCTGAGACCTACTTTCTCTGCAGAGATCTGTCCCTGTTTTCTTAGCGTGACTGCCTACCAAAGGGATTGCCACAGGACGGCATCTTCTTGTCTCTCCATTTGACACCGTCTGCCTTTGAATCTAGGCCTTGTGATGAGTATTCTTACCTGATCCCCATTCAATCTACTTTTTTACTGGGAGGAGAGAGGGGATCAGAAATTCTTCTGCAACAAAGATTTTCTTCCTCTGGACAGGTAAGCAGAACTTCCAGTTCAGTGAAGCATATATTGTCACGGCCAGTAGCCACGCTGTGGGACTGTCATTTCCTTCTTGGCCACACAATGTGCATGTGTGATGCCTCACAGTACATCTCTGTGACTTTCGAGGCTGGTTCAATCCTGTCTGTAGGCCAGCGTTACACCCACCACCCATCAGATCACCACTCCACGCTCCATGAATGACTTGTCAGTGGCTTGACTCCACCTTCAAGTGCCAGGATATCCGTTCTCATCCCCCTCTGTCACTTTTAATGGCTGGAGAACCCACTGAGAGAGCCAGCTGACACCAGTTTGTCTGAAACACATGCATCTTCAGGCTTCAGCTGTGCAATTATTGCTGAACAGAGGCCATCATGAGTTATGTAAACAAGYGAGCGACACAGATTTTTTTGGATCTGGTGACTTGTCCAGCTCCCTGATCTAGAGGCCAGCAAGGGCTGTGAGTTTAGATTAGAAATATGGGATCAGATACAGTAGGGTGATTGAGGTCATTGACAAGTGAGACCAACCCACTGGTGGTTTTGCACCAAAACAGCAGGAAATGTGACCGGTTTTGCTCAAGAAAGGATCGCTGTTCAGGATTTCTTTTCAATGCATTTCTGTTTGTGGTCAGAGACTTCAGCGCATCTTTGCCTCGGTTCCCTTCCTTCCAAGGTCTTGATCAAAGCAAATCAGGACAAGGCCTTTGATAATCCAGGTTTTTTCCAGAAATATTGTGAAAGCATACATACAAACTCTGGTTTGGCGACACTTCTGGTTCTGGTATTTCCTCTGTCTGGCYGTGAGAGCCTCAAAGTCTCAGCTTCTTCTCTTCTTGCTGTTTCAGGGCTTGGGACATGTTTTTCACATTTGAAAATGTCTGGGTCTCAGGCACGGGTCCCATGTGTAATTGAATCTCTTCTACACGCATTACCCTGCTGCCTGGACATGCCCAGAAGGTATGTCCTAAAAGCCAGGGCGTAAAATCGCAGGCAGAGTACTGTGGTGGTACAGCTGTACTGCTGCCTTCAGCTGAGCTAGCACGGGAATTAGCACAGTCCTGCATGGTACTGGGCACTCCTGGACTGCAGAACAAAAATTTGTAGAGCACTTAAAGCTTCAAATCCACACACAGGCACTAAAATATGTGACTAGATTTTTTTTTTTTTYCAAGTGCTGAGACCCTGTTCTTACTCCTTGCATGAACAACAGTTGCACGACATCTCAAAAATTAGSTCAGTTCTGTAGGTTTTGGAATACCGATGTGAACAGTAACTTTTGGCTTTTTTTTTAATCTTGACTTACGGGGTTTTTTTATTTGACTTTTCGCTGCCATTATTTTTCCATAACTGGTGGGATTTGAATAGCATTGTCTCTAGCTTCCTTGACGTCCTTTGGTGTTGCAATTCAGTCAAATAGAGGAATCTTTCAAAGATGAGGGAAGTGGGAATGGCTTTACTTTTTCATTTACTAATCAACATCACAGGAAACTGGAAAATGAGAGTCTGGGTATTAGCAATGCAGTGAGAAAGTAAAAATACTAATAGAAACAACCAGCTATTATTACATTAATTAATTGTCATTCCTTCCAGCACTTGCAAAGTGAATGCAAAATAAATTAATCCTTGACATCTAATCAGTATTGCTGCATAGACAATTTGTCGTATTATTAAAAATACTGCTACCTGCAAACTGGCGTTGGGTTATCCCCAGAGAGAGGGTTAATGCTTAATCAAAGCATGTCACATTAGAGAAGACCTCTATTAATCAGAAATGAAATTGTTTATAAAGTTGATTACTTAGTTTTAACACAGTGAAGTTTGTTTATTTTATGGGAATATTAGTATATTGTTGTTCTTACACTAATTTATTGCAATTCTGTAGAATTAGTCATGGTGCGGTAAAATTGAATGAGGTTAGAAATGCTGTGTTTGGAATTAGTAAATCCAATATTGTAACTGGTTTCCGTTGCTTGAGAAGGCAAGACATGTTCATGTTGCTAATTCTAGTCATTTATAAGTTCTGTAACACAGGGAGTGGGATCCAAAGGAATCTCTCTGTTTGTGTCGATGGGCTTGAGTTGCGTTTCCTTTCCCAGAAAACTCTGAGAATTCACAGGTTAACAGACAATTCTGTACAAAAACAACCTCCAGCCCTCAAATCCACCAGTGTTCTTTAGCAGCACTGAAATGAGTAGGAAGCCCTTCAAAACTTTAATCTCAGTGTAAGGCTGAATGAAAATCTTTCAAAATTTAGAACTTTTTTTGAAGCCGTCTACCCCATCTGGGCATACCCAGGTGCCTCTGGAAGACAGCGAGGGTGCAAGGTGGTTATGCAGGTGGGAGAAAAGTGATGTTTTAGAAGTGCCCTCAGAGCGTTAGGCACAAGATGGGAGACTTGTGCCTAATGAGCCTCCTGGGACTGGGACAGGGTTTTGTAGCTTTTCTGTTGACCCATGCTAGCGGCTGGTCAGGAAACCAAAAAGAAGGGCTGTCTGCCTGSTTCCTGTGATGCTCCGTCTTTTGATACAAAATAATTGGGAATAGCTTTTTGTTCGTGAGACCGCCAAGCAGAGCTGGGATTTAGCAATCCTGTAAAATCCTACAAAACGAGTGTCTTTAGGCAAACGGTGGTAGGCTTTGTTCTGCTCTCACAAATGAACCTGAGGGACTTCTGTAATATTCAGAAGTGTAAGTGAAAACAGAATTAAGTCATAGCTGCATAGGTTATGTTCAGTTCCCAGTGGGAATTACACTTTCAGTTGGGTAGAGTTAATGAAGAAAGATTAGCCATCATGGGACTCCTGGGGCAGGAGGGAACCATAGTCTATGGGAAAGCTGCAGGAACTGGCAGGCCGGTAGCTGGAAGAAATAACAGTGAAGCAAGGACTGAAGGAGGGAAAAAGCTAATCTTAAAAGGTTGTTTGGGAAAGCACAAAGCTATGCAGAAGCTATTGGCTATCCCTCATATTGGGGATGTCAAAACCGTTGGATGTCTCTGTGTTTTTGTGTTTGCAAACTCTGGTGTTGCAGTTTAAATCTTGAAAAAAAAATTAAGGTTTCAGTCACATCTTGAAAGTGTGATATTTCATGGCTTCATTCCCATAACTGGGAAGCAAACTCATGACACATCATTGTGTCTAGCTGTCTGTTATTGTCAGAAAGAAAGAGAAGATCTAAGCTACAAAAAATGCATGAAAAACTWATCTGAAGACACAGTTACTGCAGGGGAATGAAGTGTGTTTGCAGAGTATGTGCGTGCACACACACGTGTACCTATGCAGGTGGACATGTATATAAAATACCATCTTTGTGTCTGTACAAATATGATTTCCCCATTTTCATCAGATTTTATTTTAATTAGGATTTTATTTTACTTTCCTTTGCAGTAAAGATCCAAGCTGTTGTTTGTTTGGCCATACAGAGCTTTCAACAAACTGGCTGGCAATACCTCTGTGTACTTTACATAAAGGTCTCTCTGTTTCTCTAAACGATGCAGATTGTCAAGCTTGGTAATGTTTTTTGGAAGTCACTGCACTTAGCTGTACCTTGTAACCAACTTTTGAGAAAATCATAAATATGAAAAGGTGTTTTATAACTACCTCTCTGCAATAAAAAGCCCAGTTTTGGACTGTTGCATACTGCTGTTCCGAGTGTCTCACATACCGATGAAGCATGTCTGCGGGACAGTACCAAGGTCTTGCCAGYGATAGTTTAAATAGAGGAAGCATAAGCTGAGAAAAAGCTCAGAGAGCTTCTTGATGTTTAGTCTGTTTTCAAGGCAGAAATATTGGCCAGAAATTCTGGATGTTTTGCACTCCTCAGGAATACCAAAGAGCCTTCCTTCCCAAAATACAGTTAGCACATGGCTCTCCTCCCTGCATTTGCTTTATCAGAGAGAAATGCGATATTTTTATTATTTCTTGATATAGGGTGATCCTTACCTCTGTACAGTTGGAGCAGAAATTGGCTTTTCTTTAAAATCTAGCTGCTCTTTACAAGACTAATTATTCCTTCCTTAGATGCCCAGTAAAAAGTAAATCTTTAGTCAGCTACAAAAAAAAAAAAGTGATGAGTTTAGCACTAAACCAGAAGTGCATGGGTAGTATGGCACTGAACGCGTGGAGAAGTCCAAATATGCTCAGTTTAAAATTTGTCATTGGTGCTTCTTAGAAAAACTGAAGAAAAGCGGAAAAGAAAAGCTTTCATGAGATATATTTCCTAACTAGCTCTACTGCTATTTCTGTACTTACAGAAGTAATTGGAATTTGGCTCAGCAGTGGGAATGAGKGAGTTTGTCATTGGATACAATAGCTTGTTTTAAAGCTTCTGCATCTTCTAGGACTGGGGGGGGGTGTGAAGTTTGCTGCCAATGTGTTCCCAATACATAGCTGAAAATGGTTTCTAATACTTTTTTTCTTTTTGCCTTTTCTGGCGAGATGGCTGTTTTATACTGCTTGGAAGTAGCAGTATGGAATTCCAGAAATATTGTGAAAGCATACATAGGTGGTGGTCCAAGGTGCAAAGGGATCTGGAGTTGTGATTGTTGCTGGGTGAAGAGCTCTAACCAGCTGAGATCTCTGGTTCTTCTTGTTTTCAAGGTTTCYTTAATATCACTGGAGGTGGCCTGCCTTGTTCCCATGAACATAAGGTACAGATGTGTATACACYGCTCAGTTTCCTTGCATGACTTAGAAAGTCAGCATTTTCTTAGCTGTAAGGTGGCACTGGATAGTAGAAGATTCTTCTTTTCCACATGTCATTTTGCAGGACATATGCCTTGCCACAGCTGCCATAGCATAAAAACACCCTAGTAAAGAAAAGAGGATTTACACTTAGAAAAAATAACCAGGAGAAATAAAATCATTACTGAAAATAATCCAGAARACCCAGGTTGTAAGAAAATATAGTTTGAACTTCACCAGTAAGCTCTTTGGGAAGAGCGATTAGCAGAATCTGTCTGATGCTGAGTGAGCTACATGGAATTTCTTCTAAGATAAAGATTTCAGCAGATAATCAGAATTTTAGTAKAGACAAAATTTTTATTAGCATTTATTTTTAGCAGATCTGGCCCTTGTGTGAAAGCATCTAGATTAAATTATGGTTTTAATGTAAAGTAATTTGGAATGAGGCCATTTTGGAGCAAGGAATGGCGTCTCTGTAGATGAGGGCTTCCATAAATCCTCCAAAAAAAGTAAGAATCCAAAACCTACATAGTACTACTCTGAGGTTTCTTTCTTTGAGAAATGCCTCTCAGAATGACATCAGGCATGTATATTGTTGCCAGGTCACTCAAAGCCCATTTATATTTTAGAAGTCCCATTCCATATCCAGTTTCCTCTGCTTATTGTGTTGTTTTTTTTCCTGATGTAGAACAAAATGATGGCAGACATTCAGAGAGACTAAATTAGGGAAGCATCCAGAAAACTCCTATTCAGTATGTTGAATATAATGTGGAATAAACTCTCCTGTCTTTGCTGGGAACTCATTGTGATTTGGAAGACATAAGTAGTTTTGGGCTTCAATGTAGGTAAAATATGTGTTACAGTTATCAATCCATGATTTTGTTGTTGTGTATTTTGGTATGACTCTTAACTGCCACAGATACTGGTAATAACTGCCATAGATTCAGGTGAATGAATAAAACATTTCCTTTCCCAGTGTCACAAGCACTGGAATAARTTTAATAAAAGCTCAGTGTCTGTATTTCCGTCTTACTGTCAAGTAAGTAAAGGTAACAGATTTACTGCTCCTGAGATGAACCAGAAGGCGATCACGGAATGTGGAAATTCCTCCAAGAGAGCCAGCTTTTTCTCCACGTTACAGCCTTTTTTGGAATGACTAACACACTGTTTGTATTGGGGTGAGTGCGGAGATGTCGTATCTGCATGTGTGTATGACAGGAATGCCACAGAGTCTTCCCTAAGGATAACCTGGAGGTGCTAGGGAACACAGAGCATGAGAATAAGAAGGTATTTGTAATTGCATTAGCACCACACAACAGCGGTCGTGCTGCGTCCAGAGGTGGCTGTGTGGTCCATGCGTGTTTGAGAGCTGAGGTAGCTGTCACGCAGTTAACACACACCATCAGCCGGCCGCGCTCTGTGAGCGCAAGAGTGCCTTGAACATATCTGGCAGGTCAAAYTGCATTGCTTGCTTCATCAAATCGGACGCTTTGCGGGGTGGAAGCGTGGGTGCTGTCTCTGAGTGGCACTGCTTTAGCTCCCCTGCRTGAAAGATTGAAGGGCTGAAGGGTGAGTCACTGAGCAGCTCTAGGCAGTCAGCACCAGCCGTGCAAAGGCTCAACTCTGAAAAGTAATCACTTTTCAGAATCTTCCTAAACATTTTATCAGATTCAGGAAACAGCTAGAGCAGTGGATAAGTGTTAAAGCTTTCAGGTTAACTTTCTCCTTTATTGCTTTGTAAAAGGCGCTGTGGCATAGGAGGAGAATTCTGCCTGCTACTCTTTTGACAATAGAAGAGGCCGTAATAGCTAGGGGAAATGGAAAAGCTAGCTGAGGTGGACTGTAGCTTTTTCTGTTGCTCTCCAGTGTGCTTGTGGAATGAAAATGATGAGAAACAGCCACAAAAGGGCGGGGGGGAAGGGAATGGCAAAGTAAGAAATGGAGCAGCTTCTGGCTCCAGCTCTCCCTTGCAGTCTTGCTGTCAAGAGGGGCCAGGCATGGCATGTTGCCTGCATGGCCAGGCTGAAACCTAGCACCTGCTGCCAGCGTGGTGCTTTGAGGCATTGCTTCTGGCCACCTTACTGGTCACAGCAGTTTTGCAAAAGACGTGGACTTGTCCAGCCGAGCCAGGCCCTGGGTGCCAGCTCACAGAGTCCCTCCTGTGTAAGGGATGTTCGCATTTGGAGCGGCAGCACAGCATGTTTGTGGCTGGAAAGGTAGGTAGCAGGGACTTGGGGGAATCTAAAATGGAAGGAAATTGTGGCATGAGAAAGGCTGAAACAGGACAATAGGTTTGAGAATACTGTCTCTCTGTGCCAGTTCGCCACCTCTCTCAGACTTTCTTCTTTCCCACTTGGCTCCCAGACTTGCATGTCCACCTCTAGGAGAAGTGTCCTTCTTCCTCCCTCCCCATGAGTTAYGTTCCTCTGTCTCCAACTGCCAACATCTCCAACAGGAGAGAGGAGAGCAGAGTGTGTGCCTGCCCTCCTTGCGGGAGGGAAGGTTGGTAGCACTCGTGTTCAGATTCTGGTTGCAGAGACAAAATTCCAGCCTGCAATGAGTGTACCATAAAAAGACTGGAGAGAGCATGTAATTGATTGCGTTAAAAGTCTAATAACTTTGTGGTTAAGAGTATATATGCACCCCCATAATATAAGCCATTTTACCCTCATTCACACTTGTGAAGGGGCGCTGTGGACTACATCTTGCAAGAGATCCCCTCTCTCTCTTCCCCCCCACCCCCCAGCTGGCTTGCACAGCCTTACGCTCCCAGAATTCATCCTGTGCTTTGATTCAGGAATTCAGTTTAAAAGGACTGTTTTGTAATTAAAACTATTCAAAAGTTGCCCTGATTAATGGAAAGGAGGGAATTGTAGACAAAAAACCTCCAAGCATCCTTTTGTCTGCAATTTCTCTTATTTCTCTCTTAATCCCAGTGTAAGACATGTCATTGAACTAGAATGCTAMCTTGCACGTAATTTTTATGGAAATCCTTATTTGTTCTAGGATGTAAACTGGGCTCCAACATTTTGCAGATCAGCATTTGATGCAACTATAGTTGCAAGCTTTTGTGATGTGAGAAATAATTGATCAAAAATCTCCCTTCCATCTAAAATAGCTATTCAGTTGAATGGAAACATTGCACAGAAACACTTTTCACACTGATGTTTTCCGTGGTCTGTTATAACGGCATTTTGAGACTGAAAGAACTACTTTTGCCTTCTGCTTCAGCTGTGATTATTCTCAAAATCACTATCTTCAAATTATTTTACTATTTCATTTAATGAAAATCAGAATTTTTCTTTTTTCCAAGACAAAGCAAACTTCCATAATCTTAATTTCCTGCAGGATATAAATTTTATTTTTCACCATCTCTGCTCATTAGGCTTTAAATGAAAGGACTTTTCAAGCTAGAAACCTAGGTATTAACCCTTCCCAAAGTCTGGATCAGGAGCAAGATGCCAGCCTCTGCTCCATGATTGGAGATTGAGTTTCATGTGAATTTGTTTACTCTGTGTGTGAAACCCACTTCTCCCTGCTGTGAATCTGCTGGTTGAGCTAAAACCAGTACTGAACCACCTGTAGTTGGCTCCCRGGACCCGATAGGCAGCGACCAGATAGTAGTTCTGATATTTCTGAATAAAAGTGAGTAAATGCAGTTGCTTTGCAAACTGCTGACAGTCAAGGACTCTTCCTCTTTATTCTCATGGAGCACGGTAATGTCTCATTTTTGATTGGGGCTTGTGCCAATATAAGAAACTATATTCAAGATTCATGGTGGCCAAGGTGGAAATGAATTAAAATTACTATTTAAGAAAGCAAAGCAAAAATCCTACATTTGAAAAGAATTTATGTTCCTCCCACAGCTGAATTTTAACATAAATTAAATACAGTTTTGTTTGAGCCAGCAAAGAAAAGCAACATGACACCACATTTCTACATCTATTTTCTACAATGATATACGTGAAAACTGCTGATTGTCGTATTTGTTCCAAGCAGGGACATGCCACAGTTGCCTTAAATTTTCTTGCAAACAATGAATTGCTACTGATGGCACTGCTAGTACTTCTAAAGCTATTATCATATATTTAGACAAGCTCATTATCAACATTATGGATGTTAACACTCCGTAAGAGCTATCAACCTATACAGGGAACAAAGGAAAGTAGACAAGCACAGAGAAGTTGTTTTTATGGTGGGTGGTTTTAAAAAGCATTCATGCATATTACACTGTTTGCATGCAGGTCCTGAGCCAGCGTGTGATGGATCCACATGCTGAAGATCGGTTTTGCATGTATAGAATAATTGCAGATGGGGGGGGGGGGGAATCTACCAAAGAAAATGGTTCATTGCAGTATCTTATCATTTCTTGCTATTGAATTCTATCCTTTTTTTTTTAAGTGCCCTTAAGTTCATCATATAGGGTACAACTTATGTCTTAAAAAAATCTTAGTCAGCTGTCACTTAAAAGCGGGTAAGCAGTGGATAGGGAGGTGTTTGCCATTCAGCAACAGCAGAGCTACATATGCTTTAAGGTTTTCTTGCAGCTAATGTGTAGCATAGAGCTATAGCTGAAGGCTAAATGAAAAAGGGTTGAAGTCAGGGTTTTCCACTTTAACGGTGTCGTGGTTTAACCCTGGCAGCACCTAAACACCACGCAGCCGCTTGCTCACCCCCCCCGCTCCGGTGGGATGGGGGAGAGAATCGGGAGGGCACGAGTAGGAAAACTCGCGGGTTGAGATAAAAACAGTTTAATAATTGAAATAAGACAAAGTAGAACAGTAATAATAACAGTGGTAACAACAATAGGATATACAAAACAGGCGATGCACGATGCAACTGCTCACCACCCGCCGAACCGACGCGTGCCTGAAAAATGCACGCGCCCGTCCCGGGACCCAGAGCCCCCCCACACCCTTAGTTTTTATACTGAGCATGATGTCGCATGGTATGGAATACCCCATTGGCCAGCTGGGTCAACCACCCCGGCTATGCTCCCCCCGCCAGCTTCCCGTGCACCTGGCAGGGCATGGGAGGCCGAAAAGTGCCCGTGCAAGCACCACCCAGCAACACCTAAAACATCAATGGGCCATCAACGCTCCTATTATACCAAACCCAAAMCACAGCACACCCCCCAGCTACTGGGAAGAAAGTTAACTCTGTCCCAGCCGGAACCAGGACAAACGGAGGAACATCCATGTAGGCAGCAAGATGCAATCACCCAGACTTAAGTACAAAAGCCATGGCTGGGTTGTGTGATCAAACATTCAGCTAGGGTATGGAAAAGAGAGATCTATCCAAATGAGAAGTTTAAGCTTTTGGCATTTGGGAATGCATTTATTTAAATGTGCCTGGTTTGAACTTTTCCACTTTGTATARATGTTGTACATTTTCATTAGGGGTAAGACTTGAGACACTGGGCTGTAGATTAGGTGTCTTTCTGAGCTCTTCAACATTTTTTGAGTTCTGTAAGAGACATTGTTAGGAGACACCCAGACCCAACTATCTGAAGGTAGGGGACTGGTAACATTATTTTCAGGTCCCTGCTTCAGTTTGGAGAGAAAATAAATTTAAATCAGTTCCTCCAGGGAGTGATGTAGCCTCTTTTGCTATTGTAGCACCTCTCTTGCTTCCTCTCTGCTTTTCTATTAGTACATAAACCAGATATCATAATTTGAGCAGCCAGCGTGGCTGAGGCACTTGGCCCGTGCCAAATGGAGAGGGCTTGCAGCAACTGGGAACGCATGCTGGGACGGAGTAACTTTGCTCCTTCACCAAAAGCCTAAAGCTAAGTATGAAGTCCTACACCTTCCATTGTGTTTCACATCCAGCACACTTAGGAGCTCATTGCTCTGGAGGTTTATGAGACCATCCTGCCAAGGTAGCCTGGTGCTACCTTGCAGCATAAACCCAACTCTGACCTTCTGTGTTACCTCTGTGTCAGCCCACGTCCTCATGCTGGAGGAGAACGAGCCAGCTTTCTCTCCAGGTTGGGTAACGTGGCTCCTATCCACGTCCTGCCTGGCCTTTCGAGTTAATGACCTATACTAGGAATGCAACTGGCTCGAATCCAAGCTCATGGCCACCAAAGGAGGTACAGATAGATACAGCAAAGGTGGTATAGATTACATCTATATAGAAAGAGCCCTGCTTCTGGCACCTCAGGCTCCAGCATTGCCAGAGGAGCTGAATTGCCCTGTGCTGAACTGCAGCAGGTTTGAAGGGACTCCCAGGGCTGGACTGAGCTCCTGGCAGTGCTGAGCAATCCAGCCCTGGTTTCTTCAGTGGTGCTGGGCCTCTCCTACAAAGCTTAAAATGTTTTGAAACCTACTTGCTAAGGGACACAAAGATTCAAAGAGCTGTAACTCCAGTTTGGCACTTAATTGAAAAACTTAACTTAAAAAGGAGTTTTCCAAATCCTGCAGATCTTGTAGACCTCTTTGTTCACTTGTTCACATCTGCTTTTGCCTCCTTGCTTAATTTAATTTAGGGGCGACTGCAGAATTCAATTAAGCAAGACACCACTATGGGAATTCATTCAGTGCTGCCTCTTGATCTTCTAAACTACCGGCAGGCAAGTGAGATTTCCAGACTGGTGAAATCTGCAGTGAACATTTTGAAAATCTCATATGACAGAGAACAAGTGTGAATTTCAGGGAGCAAAACCATCAGAATAAATATGCAGCTGTATAAACGCTTCTTTGAGGGCAATTTCACACTGCTGTAATTTCAGTTTTGCCTGGAATTTTTCTGGAATGGCTTTCAACATCAAAAGCCTAGGAAAACACATGGTTATCTCTTTCAATGGGAAGCCTCCACCCTTCAAAAGGAGGTTGAGCCTTCAGTAATTTGATTCCAAATAAGCATGTAATTATTTATTTCAATATTAAACTCTTTCACTAAAAGCACACTTCTCTCTGAGGAGACCTGCAAATCTGCGCTTTTGCATCAGTGGCTTAGTGACTCTAGGACAACTGTAACTTTCAAGTAACCCAGTAGGTTTCAGCAGAACTGGCTTCTTAACTTATTCCTGCCCAAGCTAGGACAGGTTTATCCGAGTAACTTAAGTTCATCTGAGAAACTTAAGTAGTATCTCAAATACTGTAGGAAGGATTTATTTGCTTTAATGCAGATATTTGAAAACAATAACAAAATCTTCATTGGAGAGATTTGTTTCCTCTCTGATTCAGAAGCAGCAGCTTAAGTTGAGAAATTTAAGCGGTACCTGTGTAAAAGGAGGCAGACTAAATGCCATGTTATCAGGCCACAGCTTTCATATACCCTACCTGAAATGTAGGCAAAAAGTTGCCTTTTTTTTTTTTTTTTTTTTCCCTTCTTTCTTTTCTTTTCTTATCCTCCACCTGATGCCAGCTAGTCTCACAGCCACCTTCTGGGGGATCCATCAGAGAAACTGCTATACTGAAACACAGCCCAGGAGGCTCTGTTGAGCAGAGATTTATTGCAGTGTGTTCATGTTTTACTCGCCCTGTGCTGCACCCGGCTTCTCAGGGGTACACCAAAAATAGCAGGCTGTTTTAAAAGCACAAACTACGCCCCTTAGGATAAATTTCTTTTAAATTTGGGCGATTCAGTGTGTGTCAACTGTTTCATAACTGAATATTGTGTTTTTGCAAAAGCAGGAAAAAAATGTGAGGAAAATCCTTAAACTTTATAAGTTGTTGCATTTTGATGCAGAGTAATACAGAGTTTACTATCTTGAGCAGATTTGCTTTTTCATGTGTGTGTATTTCTATTTGAATTATCCTAATGAAAGCTTGCCATGCTTTTATTTTGTTTTTATCCATTAAAAAGACAGGCCAGGTATTCAGCTGGTGTAAAACAGTGTGTGGTGATTTATACTACTGGAATACCTTGCCCACAGTGTGCTAGTGGAGGTAGTTGTTGCTCTTTTGAATAGTTTTGAAAACTGTTTTGGAAAAAAACTTGGAGAAAAAAAAGTAAAAAGGCAAAGTAAGGCTGGAAGGAGACAAGGATCATCAAGATCCAATTAAGGAGAAGCTGGAGGGAGAGGCAAAACAAAAACAGAAGGAGGAGCACCGTGACAAGCTCTCAATCCGTCTGTATTGTCTTTACCTCTAAGCACATCCTGGCAGAAGCACCCACATAACTTCCTCTGAAGTCTGGAGTCCGTGATGCTAGGCAGGGCTCGAAGCAAGAAATCTCTTGTCTAGCTCATTACCAGAGAAATAGCAGCAGTGTAAGATACCATTAGAGAATTGTACTCATAGGTGTCCCTGGGTTTGGCTACAGGCTCGCATTACAGCTTCTGCTAAGTCTGTAATAGGGGATCACAGGCAGCAGGACAGAAAACCTGAAAATACTGCCAAGGAAGCATGGGAAGCTTGGCCAAACTCCTGTCTGCTCCGTCCGTCACAGGTCTTGCACCCGTAGTCGTGCCTAGCTGCAGCCACTGGGCCTGTTTTGGGTTTGCTTCACAGATGTGAATTGTCTCTGGCAGCAAACAAGGTCACAACTTACAGTATTTTCATGCATGCAGCATTGCCTGTTTTGGTGGGGGGAAGAAAGTTCATTAAATTAAAAAGTTCTGATATTCAACACTGAGGGGAATACAATGCTGGAAATTTATCCCAGCATCTTCTGTCCTGAGTAGATTCCTCTGTCCTGAGCAACTTTGCCGCACCTCTGATTTTGTGCTAGTCATTTCAGGGCGCTACTGTGAGGACCAGGCATTTGGAAGGATGCACAGGTTATCTGAGGTGGGGGGTAGGTATGTGAAAGCAGTCATTTCGTTTTCCATAAATCCTACACCTTGCAAGGTAAACCCCATGGTGAACTGAATGCTGTGCAAGTAGGCTTGGGGAACAGAGCTGGGTCACCCATGAAGCAAGTGGCTCAGAAACCAAGCACAGTGTGGGGGGGAGCGGGGGGAGTCTTGCCTTCACATACTACTTGTAGTGCGGTGTAGGGTGTTCTCCTGCGATAGGCACGCAGTCGGAAAACAATCCTTTTAGCCTCCTTTACTCACTGGAGCCCTTGATATTTCATTAAACATCTTGGGTAATGCCCATGTCCTCTCTAAGCCAACATTGCCTGTTTTGATAAAATGGATTTATATGTGCCAGGCTGTGTTACCTATTATTGCATGCAGAAGACTGCTGCATTTGCCTGCCCAGTTGTTGCATGGTAAGGAAAAGGCTTGTAAAGTGCTTTTGATTACCCTGAATCTGAAAGAAGCTATAGTATATAAATTCCAAATTTATTCTGTTACACAAAAACCTTATTGAGCTAGAGGAGAATAAGAAACCATGCTGTTGCTACATATGCACCAAAACCAGCTTCCCTGAAACCTGTTCTTTCTTCCTTCACTCTCACCCTCCCCCAGGAAGCCCCCCAATAAAATGCAACATGGTTTCAGTGTTGCACTGTAAGCAATTGACCTTTTCTCCACAAAATAATGGATGTAAATCAACTAGACATGGCATTAAGACCACCTGGCAATTCCTTCGATGCTTATGTATTGTATTGTAATTAGTCTAAACCTTGATTAATTTTACAACACTAAATAACAAATCTAAATATGTTAGGTTTACCTTACTGATTTTATTTACAAACGTTAAGGGATTGAAAAGAATCGACAGGTAGAATATACGCTAGGAGTAAAAAAAAAAGCCATTTTATTTAGTTATTCTGGGCTTTCTCTGAAAGCTTTTGCTGCATCACCTGCATTTAGATGAGGAGATGACAGTGCTTCTTTCTCCTCCCTGCCCACTCTCATCTGCTCGGTAGTTGTTCTAATCAACGCGTCTTTTTAAGCTTTATGGTGGATGGAGCCACACCTATTGCAACCTGGCTCCATATGGACAAAACATGGGAACAGATGTTGTATTTAATACATGAAAGRCAGCCCAGCAATCTAGGACTTGGCTTCCTTGCAGGAGACAACTGGGGCTTCTTCCTCTGTCTCTTCCCTCTACACGTGAAAAAAATAATTTATTCTACTCCCAACGTTTTTCTCTTTTGAACAAGGAAATTGCCATTTAGTTTATAAACTCAAAGGGAATTCCTCAGTTGACTGAAGTGTTTACAGCCTAATTGCTGGAAAAATTTGAAGAAGCATTTCAGCTGTGGATGGGGCAGGGTGCTTCTCTCAAAGTTGAATTAAGCCATTTTTACTAGATGGAGCCAGCAGCCCCCAACAGTTCAGTGAGCAGGGAAAGGGGTTCCTTAGGCGATATCMGTACTGAAGCATACTGAAGGCTGGTTGCCGTGTACAGGAACTGAGCAATTAGAGTGGAGTTCGTTACTGGCAGTAAAACAGAGAATTTGGRATGTTTTCATTTTTTTTTCTTTTCACTGAGAGAGATTCACAATATTTAAAATGTTCCTAGATCTACTATTGAAGTTCATGTCTTTATGCTTCTTGTTATTGTCAATAGATGTCTTTAAGAGGGGGTTTGATGAAGGTATCTGAAGTTGGATGGAGGTGCTAGAGGGGAAACTGGGTGTAAGGAGAGAAGGGAGAATACAGCTGAGGGGTTAGCTGGTTTCTTGGAGCAGGGAGTAGGCTTTGAAGGGGGTTGAGCCTCAGGCCACCCAGCAGACGGRCTGGTGTCCTCACAATAAGAAACAGGACAACAGAAGGGACTTCAGGAACATCATCCCAAAACTATGCTGTGGGCGCTGGTAAGGTTCCTTCATGTGTGCGAAGCCTTCAGAAGAGATGAGGATAAGCACATAGGTTAGCACATCCATAGCAAGTGCTGCTGAAGGACTCTGTTCTGCAAAATGGATGCTGGTGTTCAAGAGTTGACGTGGTGCAAAACTGGGTGCCCTTGTAGGAGAGAGAGGGGGGAATGGGGGGAGGGAATGATTTAGACAGTGATGGAAATACCAGGAAGGGATCTTCTCGATGGCCTTCCAAAAGTCACGTTGTCATCATACTAAATAATGGTATATTTTTGTGCAGTGATAAATACTGCTACTCTGAATGCTGTACTTGTGCAGTGATTTATTTGTTACAAGTCATATCATTGACCTGTCTTTCATAATTAAGTTGACTTGCTCTTCAGTGCCCTTGGCAAATGTTACTCAAAATAAT
The DNA here is from genome assembly GCA_035582835.1 of Phoebastria nigripes. Taxonomy (NCBI): domain Eukaryota; kingdom Metazoa; phylum Chordata; class Aves; order Procellariiformes; family Diomedeidae; genus Phoebastria; species Phoebastria nigripes. Next base: position 105,338 of record JAYKAV010000153.1, on the reverse strand, counting down.
GCAACCTAAAATGGCATATCTCGATCTCTGGGGCTGAAAATTCAACTGTTAATGCTTTCCCAGTGATCTTCTCAAGTCTTTTCCAGATGTAATGGTGACTGGAGGTAATATGCTGTGGGAAGAAATGGCAGTGTGTTGGTTGGGAACAGCTCTGCCTTTCTGTATTTAGGTTCTCAGGGCATAGCCATACAGCAAGTTTTGTTTATTCTCTTTCCAGCCAAAAGTTGCAGCAGATTGTTGGAGATAAAATAACKGCAGGGTAGTAAAATCCCAGCAAAATAATTGGTGAGGGATAGCTTGTCGTTAACAAATAATGTTGTAGTATATAGATACAAACTTCCTCAAGTACAGCAGGGAGAAATAAAAAGTACAGCACAGAAAGTAAAAGGGATCATTAATTGAGTGAGGAAAACAAAAGTGTTCACAAACACTGCAGGGGAAAGAAAGAATAGAAAGTTAAGGAAAGGAAAATAATTACATGAGAAATCTATGGAAATAGATAGTTTTGGATTGCTTCAGATCAGTCCCAGATCAGGCTTGCTGAAGAAAGCCCATGTTACTGAGAGAAACATGAACACAGAGCTGTTTCCAACACCCCTCTGAAGAGAAAAGATGTTTTTTTCATTAAGCTGCTGGTCTAGTACCCAAAGGAGTTGAACTCAGTTTCTGACCTCTTAAAATTTCCTGGGTCACCTTGGGCAAAGCCTCGAATCCCTCTTGTCTCAGGGTTTAGTGACAAATCACCTTGCAGAAAGAGCTATGAGCTGATCAATGGTGAGGGCTGGCTGGGAATTTTTCGGGTGTATGTTTTTGTTAAGAAGGCGCTCTATTGTCAGAACCCAAACTTTTAATGGGAGTGTACCCATTTGAATTAAACCTGCAGTAAGGCTTGTTTGAGGGTTTAGGATAGACACTGTGGGCAAAATGAGAGAGCTCAGCCAGAATAGCCATGCTCCTCCGAGCTGCGTGGAGCTGGTGGCTCTCACGTTTCAGCCTCACTCAAGGGTATGAATTTCTCCCACACTGGTTTAGCCCTCTGACCCAAGACACCTCTCTTGCCCAGTGAATATAGCATGACGGTGAGTGGGGCCGTGAGCCTTGGCCTCCCCAGGTGCCGGGACTCTCTGGGCTGGTAGAGTCTGTACATTGCTGCTCTGGATTTTCTTCCCCTGCCAGACCTATTAACTAAATGGTGATCAGTCAAGCTACTAATTAGGAGCCGATTGGTTGGGTAAGTTGGGCTGGTGACAGCGAATGCGGCAGAACTCATCTGAAGGCTTGTTCCCATTGAGAGAGGAGAGCTGTGTCTTGCCCTTTGCCCTGCACCCCTCCCCTCCTCTCCCCCTGACTATTTTCCCCTGCCTTGAACTGGCCCAGGCCTCCCACTGCACCCTGCCATGAACCAGTTCAATGAAATGCCAGAAAATTATCTGCCTTTTTTTCTTTTTTTTTTTTTTTTCCCTTTCTTTTGCCTGATTGCTGTTTTCCATCATATTAGTGCATTCAGGCAGGGCTTTGCTACGAGCTAGAGCCAGCAGAAGGTAGCAGCAGCAGCGATCAGGCAGGAGAAGGGAGATTGGGAAGGAGGGGCAGCCTTTTTGGCAGCAGAGCTGATACATCATCTCATCATGTCCTGTGGAGCCATACCCTGCCAGTCACCCAATTAAATGGTTATACTAGGAAGGGCATGGATGAAAGACAGAAGAATAACACTGGGAGCCAGAGAAAAATAAGACAAAATAACGTCCTGGAGGCAGTCCAGGTCTATGCTGTATAGACTTTATGCTTTGCAACCGTGCCATCACCTTCTCAGTGCATGAATAATGAATTGCTTGCCATTTTTACAGTCTGTCCCAGATTCGGCTCACCTCACAGTAGCTAACTAAAAGTCAAGCCTCTAGTGCCAAGGTTGTTCTCTTGGCTCCATTCAGAGATGGAAAAAACAGGCAGGCACACCCGGAAAGTGATTTATGCAGCCTGATTAGAGATGTGGTTTGTCACTGTCTGGAGGTGCCGGAGYGTCCCAGCCGAGTGCAGGGGGAGCCTGGGCCATTACCCTTGTCCAGGGAGAAGGCTCCTCTGATTTAATGCAGTCCTGTATGCAGCTTTGGTTCATCATTAACTGGTCTCAGGCCCAGGGGCCTGGACACACCACCACCATGTCTAACACCTTCCCTGAAGTAGTGTTTTTGCTTGGAGAGAGATACTCTGCCAGGCACGCTGCTCATCTTCATCTGTAAGCCCTGATGAAGGCTGCAGTGCCTTCCCCTGTCTTCAGGGAAGGACTAGGCCGTCTGCCCCGGGGCGCCGARTTGTTCAGAAACTCAAGCAATCCCTCTTGGCAAATGCAAGTAGTCCTCCCACAGGGGCCTAAATGTAGTCAGATGAGTCGTACCTCGGGGGAGCGATGATGGGTAAGCACTGTGTCTGGTGTTATTCTGGATGTTCCAGGGAGTTTGGGTGTCCTGGGGTGCCTGTGTCACGAATTCCAGCCTTACGTGGGTGTCTCGGCAACCCTAGGGCATAAACCCCAGCCCTCGACACCTGCGCTTAGGCTGGGTAGGCACCTGTGTCATTCCTCTGATGGATGGTTTTTAGGTAGTTGCAGTCTGATAAAATTAATTGCCTCCCCTCGCTGTATTTCTTTGGTGTGTGCTAGCAGGGGTAGTGATTGTGCTTCCCCTTCTGCGGGACAGGGCTTTTCTGACAGTGTTGGTCTTTGCTGTCTTTGCTGTTTTGGGATACCATCACCACCACCGCCCCTCCCTTACCCTGATGTGTCCCCGAAAGGGAGGATGCCCTGGGGCCAGGTGTGTCCTGCTGGGAAGAGCAGGGAGCGTGTGGGTCCATGGCCTCAGCACAGAAAGTTGCCCTTCATTGGGGGCCAGCGGTGTCCTTGACGAACACAACAAATGGACTAGAGTTGGGGGCATGTCTGAATGGATCACGTTTGGTCAGCAAAAGATTAAAACTTGGGTTATAAGGTTTTTTTCCATGCCATTTGAAATTGTAAATGTACTTTTCTGTGATGATTATTTTAGGATAGTCCCACTGCTCCAGGGATCTCCTAATTATCTGAGTATATTTTACCCAAATCCATCCCCAGGATGGCTGGTGCAAGTGTTCTCAATAGAAGAGATAATGAGAATGTAAATGGAGAGGTGAAATATCTACATGAGAAATCCAGGTGTAATTGAGTTCTCAACAGTATTTGAGGTTGTATATTTATTCTGCCATGCAAGCAATGACTTGATCTGCTATAGGATTGAGTCCTAAAATAGAATACGTTACCAGAATACTCTAAAAGCTTATTGTTGGTGACACATAGATAAGTTCCTGTGAGTGGGAGGTATTGCCAAATGTAAAGGGGGGAGAAAAGAAAAAAAAAGGAATATGGATAAAATCAGGAACTTGAAAGCAAAACAAAACAAACCTCTGGTTACAGGACAGTGCATTTTCTGAGATGCCCTGAGTATCTGAGTTTGTTCAAACTTCTTATTTTGGCAGTGGATACTGTGATAAAATGCTTTAGAGTTTGAATGATATTTACAATTTAATTGTGTAGAAGACTTACAGCACAACAAATGGTAAATAATCCTAGTCTGTACCAGGCTTCTCATTATCAAGGCTGCAAAGTATTTAGAAAGTGAGTCTCTCCTCCTCAGATTATTTTCCTGAAAACCAAAGAGTGAACCTGGCAGGGCTTGTTAAAGGAAAACAGAAAATTACCAAGAAGGTATTAGTATGCTTGACGTAAGTAAATAATTGGGTTTGTAGTTTGAGGATATAATATTCTTGATTGAACTATCGGCAGCTTGAGATATTCAGGCCTTTCATATGTATATTTGCATGTGTCATTCTGTTGTTGCAGATAAAGAAGCATGGAGTTCTTTGCATATATAATAATGTTATTATCAGTTCTGTGATAAGGCCAAATGAAAGCGCATTCTTTCTTTCCTCTTGATGCAGTTTGGCAGCCAAAACATCCTTTGGTTTAGCAAACCTGAAAATAGTTTCCTGCAATTTTGTGCAAAAGAAGAAGGAGAGATGAAGGTTAAAGCATAAAATGAGCTTCCTGGTGTGAGAGGGGCTAACAAAACACCCAGGTCCGGCTGTGGAGGGGAGGAAAAAAAGAGGAATACGTTGGCAAGTGTTGGCAATTGATGCTCGAATTCCAGCAGAAAGGGTAATCTACACATGCTTGCTAAGTACTGTGCTGGTACGGAGCCCTTTTAAGGATTCGGCTGAAATTTCCTTGCAGGGCAGTATAGAAATCTTGACATGAAAAAGCAGCCAGAGTTTCCAGTGTTCGATGCTTTATTGTTAATAGGTATGATAAAGCTCAGGATCTTTAGGATTCAGACTGGGTGCAGATAGCACTGATAACACTCTGCCAATTTATAAAACCAATCCGATAAGGACTGTCCCCACACAAGAAGCCAGGTATTAACAAGAACATTAACAGATAAAACACTTTTTTCAGCGCCTATGAGACGCTAGTAAGGACACCAAYGACTCTGTTAATCCTTCTGCCCCTACTTTTGGCTGTACTACAACTTCCTCAGGCCCCCTTAATTTTATCCTGGCTTAGATAAAGATTTAGGTTTATGGAAAATCCAGATTCAGATGGCGTCCTGCTAACATACGAGAGTTTAGTGCTGCAACAGTGAGACTTTCTTGCTTTCGTTTCTTCTGTGAATAATGACTAGATAGCTTGCAAAACTCTCATGATGCTTAAGAGAGAAACGTAAGTAGTGAAGCTTTTATTCGTGGCTTATTCCGTGTGCTACTGCGAGTTGAGCACGTTGCTAGAGGCCTGTCAGATAGCAGGCAGGCAAACATACTTACACAGACAGTATCTGTCTGTCTCCAGCGCTAAGGGAAATAGTGCTCAGTGAAGGGAATAACTTCCCCCCCCCCTCCCCGGCCCCGCATTTGAGCCCATGGTAGAAATTCTGGAAATGCAATGATCAGGTTGGGTGATGATCAAGTTTGAAATCTTAAGCACTGAAATTAGATCCTGGAAACAGGGAGAAGTAGACTGAGCCAAGGAGCAGCAATACTTAAATTAAGCAGACATTGATTTCACTGAGGTGAACATCAAGTTTTATTGATCCGAGAGATAAATATTGACTGAAATATCCTCATGTGTTCCCTAACCCTGTGCCATTGTTTGTCCTCTGGAACAGTTTTCCTTCTTTTCCCTTGTCCCTTCCCAGAAAATAATATCTTAGCCTCAGCTGCTCTAAGCTCCTGCTGTTTTTGCAAAGCCAGCGTTGTTTTCCAGCTAGCTGTTGTAAACATCAGAGACAGGAAAAATGGCTGTGACTTTATAAATCAATAAAACCCTATACCCAACAGCTATTAACAAACTAAAAAGATGCTTGGAAATCCAAACAACCTCTTATAAAATAATAACAAAAGGCTCTGCAGCACAATCAAGTTCTTGGCTCCTTTTACACAAAAAATCTTTCACAAAAACCGTGAAATCACATTTTAAGAAAATGATGATTTTTGATTCTTTAGGAGAAAAATTATTACCTCATTCCTAATGCTGTCTAAAATGGTCACTGTGATACTTTTTGTTGAAATGATCCTTTATTACCTTCATGCAAATACCAGTTTACAAGGACACAGAAACTTTGCAAATAGTGGAGAAGTGAGTATTTGGAGGGAGGGAGCAAAGTGGATAATATGGGACAGATAAAATAATGAAACAATTACTTTTGAACTATACAGGCAGATATACCTCTGTGTTAATGTGATGAAAACTCAAACATTTCAAACTTCAAAAAGCAGTTATGTGATTGCAGCATGTTCATCTGGGCAAGTGCAGGCTATATTTGAGGGAAGAGGACTTTTACTATGGATATTGCGTGTAATTTCAGTTGAAATATTTGGAAATGTACAATATTCTGAAATAGTTTTCAGGATTTTAAAGTGCTTAAGGTTCTGCATGCTGCATGTGGAAGACTGTCCAGGAAGGCAAATTAGTGAGGATCGTATGGTAACACAGAAAGAAGGAGGAAGAGACAAATGCCTATGATTTCTCTCCAGGCAAATTCTTGCCTTCTGAAGCACCAAATCGTTTTGTTTCCTACTGAAAATACCTTCACATTGAATTTTAAGCAATCATGAAATCTGCAGGCAGCGAGACACACCGACTTTTCACTCTTTGGATCAGGTGGAAGTTACTTCTGTTATGCAGTGTTMTCTCTGATCCTTGAGTGTCTGAAATTGTCAGGTTAGGCAGGTAATGAGAAACATAACTGGAATTTAGACCTGCATTATGATAATTTACAGAGATTTCACATTGGCCTGGTTATTAAATTGCTTATTGGCTATTTCATCATGAGAAAGTGTAGAAAAATGGCCCGGATGGAAAAGAGTCGTTCATAGCAAGCTCCCAGTCAGCTGAAACTTTACCACTGGAAGAGTGGTTTGGGGTTCATTGGCTCTTTGAACTTGAAGGACAAGTTTTGAGTAGAAAGCCCAGAACAACTCAAATGTGGAGTAAAAGAGCCCACTACCAAGAGAAATAAAATAGTGGTTTTGGAAAGAGCATGAGATGGAATGACCCAGTGGAGTGCCGGGAGAAGTTCAGTCCACCTAGGGAATAGGTGTGCTTTTAATGGCTGGCTGTAGCCATAAGTAGCCATCTGAATAGACTGTTCGTTTTTAAAACTTCACTTTCAAAAAAAAAAAAAAAAAAAAAAAAGTAATAATTGGTTACTGATTAAAATAAACAAGCAGGACCAGGCTGTTGTCCCTTGTCTCTGAGGTCTCCTTTTTAGTGAGCAGAGGCAGCGAGAGTGACCGTGCAGGCCTCTGTGGGCTTGAACACAGCTCTGCAAGAGTGGGGAGATGCTCTACACCCCATCCCGAGTTAGTTCTGGACTTATCCCCTTCTGGCCTCATTTTACTATCTCAAGCATTTTATTTGTTGCTTCAATTCTGTTTTTGTTAGATGATACCAGAGCTAAAATCTCTTATGATACATGTTATATGACCTGTTAGGACTAATCACTCAGACATTGTACCTGCTTGTTCTTTAAGAGATGGCATCTTCTGCTCAAATCTCTGGACTGGTGATTGTTCGGGAAGAGAAATTTTGACAGAAGTAAACATTCAGTTTTCAAATTTTACATCAGATTTCTTTCATGGTTTTCTCATCAGAAAACCCCCAATTACTAATTGCTGCCTTTCGGCACTGTAGTCATCCCTGGCATAAAAGCCCCAGAACAGCTTTTCTTTTAATGTCATTTTGTCAGAAATGCTTTCTTTGTGTGTGGGGGGAAAAATCTGCCTTGCTCTATTTTCCCAGAGAGCACCCAGTTTGGTTCCTGTGTTCACCACTTGCAGTTTTTGTGGTGTAATTATTGTTTAGGAGTGATGATGCACTGCTATATGTGTTCTTGTGGAAAAGGTTTTTCAGAAAATACTATTCAAGCAAAGGGAAGGAATCCCATTTTTAAACTCATTGACATTTTCCATGCAGCTTTTCTGTTTGATTGGCATATTTAATGTCCCCAGAAGTCATAGCATTAGCTTTGTAAATGAGAAGAATGCATTAACAGAAGTGACCTAACAAATCAGGGGCTGAGGAATGTGTCAGGCTTGCAATAAATGTGGTAAAAAGAGCTATGGTTTTAGAAGAATCATGACATCCTAAAACTACTGAATTCCTGAAACAAATGGGCGCCCCTGAGCGTGGTCACAAAGTGATGAGCTGGAAGTAATTCCCATCACCTTCTGCTTAAAATTCCTTTGCCCGAGGTAAGATGGGATGACTTCTTTGTGTCTAGCAGAACTGAACCAACACTTTTCATATCACCAGATACTACTAGTGCATTTTTCCCTTAGACTTCATAAAAACAGTCCTGAAAGTAAAATTTTTGTTCCTCTCAAAATGATCCAAATTCTTGGAGACAGATGTCTTCTCAAGTTCTAAAAAAAAATTGCTGCTTTTCTCCCTCTCCTCTCACATCCACTTAAAATTTCACCTGCTGAAAAACATGGTTTCACTATCAATACACATGGCAGCGCCAACGGGCAGTGCTGTGCTTCTGCAGCTTCTCTCCTAAGGGTGTAGGATCAAACCAGGGCATGTTGAAAATCACTGCCAGTGACGAGTGGCAGAAATTTTTCTTTCTGCTTACTGAAAAATGTGTGGTGAAAACTTGAGACCCTTAATGCAGGTAGGATTCTTCTCCTTCCTGAAATTCGTGTGTGTGCGTATGCGCGTGCAATTGCCTTGAGAAGAGGAAAACTGGAGGCCTGCCTGGCACAGAAGCTATAGAGATGTGGCCTGAGGAGCACACAATCATTACCCCTCTTACCTTCTCCTGACTTCGTCCTTGCTAGATATTTTTTCTGTTCTCATAGCTTTCCACTTTCTCTGGAGGTAAACACAGGGCTTCACCCAAGGTGGCCTTGCAGTCAACTGGAGAGCTGTGCGGGGAGAGAAAGACTGCGGGAACAGGTTGGATGCTCAGGTGATCTCAAAAATCATAGGATTAATGTTTATTCGTGATGGCTGGGGATTTGTATGTRTAATGTTCAGAAAATGTAGGTGCTCCCAGCAAATTTATTTCATAGCTGTTTATTTTATTGGTCTTGTTCTTCAGCTATCTAAAAATTCCTTGTTTTAACAGGGACATGGCTTTTCCCACACCTTCCTGCTTCTTCCTTTTAGCACCCTTATCGATAGAAAAAGGAGTTATAACATGGACAGAAAGTAAAAATGTTACAGAGAAAGATGTGCCTAAACAAAATATCAGCCCAGGGAAAAAACAGTAAAATGTGTATAGATGTGGATCTCAAGGAAGAACAAAATAGAAGACTATCATGAGTAGACTGTTATGGAGAATATTATGAGTTTCTCAGCAAATCAATAGACATTTGTAAGTCATTAATTAGTGATTGTCATTATTTTAAAGCAGAAAGCAAATTGAATTGGTTTCTTTGCAGCATAGCAAAATTTAGAAGATGAAATACTTTTAAATTAGGCATTAATGCTACAAAGGTAGCACTGGTTCTGACCATTGCCTTGGAATGTTAAATATTAGATTCAGCCTTTTTTTTCATAAACTGCTAGGTTGCATGTCAGATACAATTTTGGCTCTAGTTTTGATGTAGGTCACCGCAGATGCTTCGAATACAGAGTCATAAGTAGAAACATGGAAGTAATGGAAGGACTCGTTCGTAACGATATCATGAGGGAATACCTCGTGTTAGCAAGTCAAACGACATCCGACTCKTGAAGATTGCTGGTGTAAATCCATACAGAAAATTCAAATAAAACCTGACTTTGAAAGTTTGAAATATCACATTTATTTCTTGCTTCCTCCTGTTATTATTCATAATCTCATACCATCCTGAGACCAGAAAAACAAACTCCAAAAGAGAGAAATTCTTCCCTAATTTCTGGTCCCTCCAGACCAATAGGAATCTTTCAAAAAAGTTCCTGTTCCTATGAGGATTTGAATACATTTTGCAGACCTAAAAATAGGGTGAGGTATTTCAAAAAAGGATTCAGCGAGTATCTAGCCTAGCCAAACAACCAACCTTCTGATTAACAGCTCTATTGTGATTGATCTCTGTGAAACTTTTCTAGCAGTACAGAAGTAATAATACTTACTTCAGGAAATGTGTCTTGTTTATAATTATTCTGGCTCCTTAAGAGATCCCAGCAAACTCTGCAAGTTAGGATATTATTGGAGGGAAAGGACCTTGTGGCTGCACAGCACGCTGTAAGTTCTAACGTGTTTTATCAACATTTGCATAAACAATACCCACAGCCAAAATCAATGTCCGAATTTGTAAACRGTGATCTACCTGCATCCCAAGTTAATTGTTTTATATAAGGAGTAGGTCCTGTAATTATTTTTTTTTTTTTAATTTTTTTTTTTTTTTTGGTCAATTGGACCAGTCATGTTTGCAAACTATGGTTTTATTGACTGTTCTTCCAGTATTTCTCTCTTGGCAAGTTTCCTCATGTGCTTATCTATTAAAACTAGTCAGTGAACTTGGAGGGTGAGGATGTGCCCATGCACCATGTTTTCTTCCTATTGTCCCTCCCCCCCCGCCTTTGACCTTACCATTCCACTTCTGTCTTCCTTTTCCTCTGCAGCGACTCCTTAGCTCACCGCTTCTCCCTTCCCTCTCTACCCCTGCTGACGAAGCTGGAGGTGAAAGCACTCTGTGCACCTGAATTTACTGACTGCATTTGTATTTAGTGTCACTGGCGAGCTCTATCGCAATGGTTGTGGTGGGGTTGGCTCAGCAGTTCCATCCCTTTCAAGAGTACAGAGACGGAGTTGTATTTTTCTGCTTTGTATCACAAATCCCGCGGTTACGGACAACGAAAAGAAAAAGGCAATTGTCGTGTTATTTGTCTAACCCAGGCTACTGCTAGCAACTAGAAAAAGTGGCTAAGCTAAGTCTTCTCTGTGCCCTTATGCTGACAAAATTTCATGAGATCTGTCTTGAAATTAGGATGGGTGTGAATACACATTTGAAGTTTAATGTATTGTTTGATAGTCTGCCATAGAAATGATATTTTGGAGCTACCAAGTCACCAACACGCAGTTACTTCTTATATTGTAGTAGTTTTCAGCTGAAATTCTTAGAAAGAACAAACTCTCTTTGAAGCTAATGGCTCTTTTTATCACTGTAAGTCACATACAGCTGAACGTTAAGTGCTTGGATAAGACCCCATGGCTCACAGATCTGTTCTTACRAATTGAAGAAATAAAGAACAATCTCATCTCTCATTCTTTGAACCTAAGAAAGCTAGTAAGTTGAAAACTGTTGGACCATACCTATTCTTTTTTAATGTTTTAAACCACTATTTCTTTCTTGCTTATGTCTTCTTCCTAAGGAACTGCTCTCTGAGATGCTGCAGTGCTAATCGTTATCATGCAGTCTGTCCAAGATGATTTCGTGTGCTTAAAGACAACATTGGAAGTCCAAGTTAATTGAGTCATAGTTAATGTGAAGTCATGTGTTAAACGGTGCCATCATATCGTCACTATGGTGCAAAACTAAATATAGGCACTGCAGTCTTTATACTGCTTTTGGAATACCACCGTATATAAAAAACATAACAATTAAAAATAGAGTCATGTATAAGGTGCAATGAATTTGCAACATTGTTACAGCCTGGAAGAAAGCGGAGTTGATCTCTCCGGAACAGTGAAATCTCTGTTTTACCTAAGGATTGTAAATTGACCAGGTTTAGATTTCCTTTTAATATCAGTGAAGTACTGTTCAGACATAGTTTTTTAATCCACTAATGTTTTCATGGTAGGAATATTTGAGGTTTTCTCATTCTTGAATATCTGTGAATCTAGTGTCAGTCAAATCTCCACCAATATCAGAGACGGAATGTTTCAGATACGCAAACATGAATCATTAACAATGTTTAGTCATTTTAAAAAGGTCTTGTGAATATTTTAATCCAGCCTTATTATTATTGATTGCCACTAGCTCCAGTTAGTATATATTTGTGTGCAGCTCCTTTTATGAAGAAAAGAGAAAAAGAACTTTCTAGAACTTGAGGCTACCTAAAGGTAGGGGTTTTGTAGTTTGGATTTTCTAAACAGAGGGAACTCGGTGGCTTTCTAAGATACAGTTCCTTGCTGTGGTGATGCCAGAATCAGAGGTGTCTGACTATAGTCAGACTATAAGAGTTCATTAAGAACAGGTTTTGTTTTCCGTTGAAAATAAGTAGATCTTATAAGTTTTGTTTATTGGTACTTGAATGGAAACTCTGGAATCAGAATAGAAAATTAAACCACAAACTACATGCCTCCCKGAACCTTGTGAGAATCAGTATTGAATTAGGCCTCCTTTTGGGCTAGTTCTTCAATTCTTTTTACTCTTGGCTCTGTTAGGAAGAAGAGGATTTTCCCTTCTCTTGAAAAGTGATTTCCACTGCCTGTTTTCATACTCTAATTCCTGCCTTGCAGTAAGTTCATGTAAGTTGATTGATTCTGTTGTATTGCTAATGAACGCACTGGCTACCAGGAGAAGACACTTTATACAGTGTTTTCAGGCATCCTCATCGGAGCTGCGTTTGGGAGGTGAAGCTGGAATACAGAGGAGCTTAAGGAAAGCATGGTGAAAAGACACTGATACTCTGTCAATTGACTTAATAAAAATGTCAGAAAATATTACCAGAGGAGAAAGTTAAAAGGTATCATGTAGGTTTAATGGGAATAACTGTTTACGGTGTGCAATCGTAACTTAATGAACATATCTGAAAAAATTTCCATTTTGTGTGCAAGTTAAGGAACCATGCACCTTAAAACATTAGTTAAAGTTTTCAATTAGCGTGCATAGATGGGAAACAGTTGTTTATTATTCATAAAATAACATATTAATGATTCTCTGGTGACATTGGCAAATCTCTCTGAATCTGAGAGAGGTATTTCCAGTGGGTAATACCACCTACACAGGAGTCAAAGATAGGTGACTTTCTGGAGCCTGCTGTATCTCTCCATTGACAACGGAGAAAGCCAAAATATGTAGCTCCGTCTAACTGGTTCATTTTTGGATGGTGAAAGTTAGGGAAGGTGAGTCCTGTTGTCCCTATGATGCAGATCCTTATATACTTTTAAACTAGCAAGCAGATTTTAAAGCGAGGATTAAGTCCAAACTTGTTACATCAGTGTTACGATGTCCCTCTTGACAAACTTGGATATCTAGTTAAGAAGCCTGCCGCCTGCTTGGGTTTCGAGTTAAGCAGCCTTACGCTTTAGAATTCTTTGCAATTTTCCTGGGCTCAGTTTCAAGCTTTTATGGCTTCTTGCTTTCAACTTCTGACTGTTTCCCTCATTTCTTGATGATGGAGTTGMGCCACATCATTAACTGTAAGATGTATGGTTGTAAATGTTCAAAGAATGATGGATTTTATTACGCTGCCGACACAGCCGTGTTGCGGAGGCTGTCTTTAATATATTATTGATACTCTAAACCATTATTTTTAATAGCGTTGTGCACTGGGAGAAGAATACCAGTGGAATGGAAGCATAGGGGAAGATGATTTCTGGAGCAATAATCCTGTAGGAAGCCAGTCTCTCTGAAGTGTCTCTGGTTGAGCATGTGCACTCTTTTACTTTGAGCCATTAACTATGGAGGAAGGATTTACTGCTGGAAATGGAGGATAATTTGACAACTGTTAATTAATTCCCATATCTGAAGAAATCACGTGGATAGAACTTGACATGGTAAATGTTTGTTGTTTTGTCAGATTTACCTAAATGAATTCCCTGGGGCAGTCAAGCGTCGGACACCGTAGGTACGTGGCTTTGTTTGTTTGAAGTGGTTCATGCGCTGTTTCCTCCTTTGCCTTCATTTTTGGTTTGTTGTTTGTTTTTTGTTTTTTTTTTTTTCCTTTCCCATAAAACTGAAAAATTAGTGTCCTTTCCAACTTACAGTCTCTCTAGGCAGTTCCAAATCTGGAGTTACATTATCCACCAAATATCTAAGCTTGATCTCCTAGGAATGAAGAGTTTTCTGTCCTATTTTCAGTTCTCATAAATACAAATTTCCAAACATCTTCCTTGCCAGGACGAAGGTTCAAGTGGGTCTGGCCTGTCCCCAGGGGTGAGCGCACATGTTGTGCTACTTCCACAGGGAGATCTCAAAGCCTGGGAGAGGACCGAAGGGGAGCCAGGTAACACCCTGTGTCTGGACAGTGAAAATGTCATAAAAGAGACGTGCTGAAATTTTTATTTTAGTACCCAAATTAAGGCTTCTGAGGTCTTACTTAGTTCACCTCTTGAAAAGTGAAAACAGGGTTGAACATTATTGTTATTTACATGCACGTGTTTGTAAATATGGACAAAGAGAAACTCTGCAGTCTGACATAACCCAGAGGAAATTAATCTGTTTCTCTCTTGTTTTGTGTTTTTAAAGAGAAATTCAGTGCTCTGCCTTGAGCTTTTCCCTTCAGAGGGGATATCTCCCAAAGGGCCAATAGCTGTCTAAGGCTCTGCGTCTGCATATGAAAGGCAAARGGAATGGGATATTACAGACTCTGCTGCTTGAGCTAAAAAGAAAAAAATCCAGCAAATTTCAGCAGTAAGTGTGCTTGCAAGCTCTGTTGTTGGCCAGCCGGTTGGATTAAAAAGGGGACAGGAGGGCCAGGCTGGATAATTTCACATGCTCAGATTTGATGGTATCTTCTGGCTGGTAAATTTAAAAGGCTAATGCGTTACACAGATTTTAACACATGTTCTGATCTGATCCTGGTAAAGGCAACAGGACAACTCACCTTGACATTAATGCTGAGATTTTGCCCTGGGCACTCCCACTCTTTTACAACACTAACACAGGTCCTGAGATTGCAAAACATCTCTGTAAACATGATGCTTAAAGTTATGAATTCTAATAATTCCTACAAATGTATCAGACAGTGAATTCATGAAAGAACATAATAGAAGAAGCAGGTGAATGTCACTGTTAATGTTGCTTTTCTGTAAAATGGGCAAAGCAAAGGCTGCCGTTAGCACAGGGTCAGATTATTCAGCTCAGGTTCAGGATATATTTTCTTCAGCGTCTTTGTTTATAGGGCTGCGTTATGATTACACTGTGACTCTTTACAAAGTCTAAGTGTAAAACCGTACTGCTTCCCACAACTGCTCTCTGTTACAGCATGTGTTTGTGCCAGCTCCTCCTCTAGACAGAGAGGTGTCAGCGCTGCTCCCTGGTTACATCCCACCTTCCTCCGGTAGTATTAATGGCTTGTTCAAGTCTGAGGATTTTCCATCCCTTGGTACAGATCAAGGACTTAGTACAGAACTGACTAGATTTCCAAAATGGAAAGATACGTATTTTCTCTAGTGGTCACATATACTGTCAGGTGAAGGGCTAATTTTGCATTTATAAATCCTACCATTCACCTGTAAATCTTCTGTGACCCTTAGGATTCTGTTCAATTGTTAATAAGCTTTTTATAGTATTTGTATTAAATATTACACTATCCATTTGAAATTTCTTTTTCCTTGTCCTTCAGGAAAAAACGGCAAGAAAACATTTTGTAGGTGAAAATACAGTTATAAGCCATGCTGCTGTTCTTTATTTCTTTTTCCATGCTTGTCAATAAGCACCATATTTGTAACTTTTACTTTATTTCCCATCCTGAAACTCTGTTCCAGCAGCTTCGTTGTTAGATTGAGAACTAGTGAAGTTAAAGCAAAGTTCTTGCTGGCTCAGAAGGAAAAGAAAAACCTGTAAATAATAGCTCCTCATTTATTGAAGTTGAAAGGCAATTTCAGGAAGTCTCTTATGTTTCTAATTAGCTTGTGTCCTTTAAAAAGCTGCCCTAGGAAGGCTAAAATCAAAGCAGGTAAAAGGAAAACAGCTGAAAATCCTTGTGAACCTTCAGTCCTCAAAAAGAAAGCAGCCTTCACTCCATCAAAATTGCAAACCCTGATCCACTGCTTTTGTTTTCTTTGTGCTTCTACAGATAATGATGAAATATTAATTATAACCTTTACCCACCAATAGTATAACTTGCTTCAAAAGTAATGAAATAAAGCATCCTTATTGCAAACAAGCAAAACATTTCCTGCTGATTGATCTGCTGTTTTAAATTTAGTGCTCTGTAAAAATGTCAAGATTGTATTCCAGGGTGAGCCAAAACAAATCTGGAAATGACAGATTTTTTCATAGAATGGAAATTCTCCCTTATGACAAGCTCTTGTCCTGAGGTACGGAATCCTTAAAGAAAAAACAACTGAGAAAGGAAAAAGAAAGCACTGAAAGAAAAGCATGGATTATATTGCATTTATTGTAGGGTCTCAGGGTTTTTCTTAATATACTGAATCTAGTTAATTATAGGGAAATGAAGCTTTGGATTAGATTGATTTTTCATATGTTATATGTATGCCTTACATGAAAGATGTTATGCAAATATATCATCAACTTTGACATTAGATCATCTTTACTCTTGCTTGAAAATAAAATAATCTTGATTTTATTAATGTTGGAATATATGGACAGAAAAATGCATTTGCCAGCATGATATGGGGAACAGTTCTCAAACTGGAGCATATGACTGGTTGTATGAGATTCTCCATGAAAAACTAACTGATTATTACCCAAATACTTGTGGGTAACACTTCTCCTTCGCTTACCTACTAAGTCATTAGTGTACGGGAGGATGATTCAGTGGCATCACACACACGAGCAGTCCCTGTTCGCATAGACGACCCTATTGAAATTATCCCCCTTAAGGAGGGTGGCAGAGCTGAAGCTCAAGGAATTATCTAGCAGAAGGATGAAAAAAATCAAAGAGGGAAACTGAATCTTTCCTAACACTTGGGGCAGACTGCTCACAGTTGCAGCACTGCGGKTTTTTTGCATTTGTATGGCCCATTGATCTTCTTCCAGGGGAATGACATTTTAATTGCCATGTATTATTTTTTTTTTCCCCATTACCTCTCCAAAGGAAGCTCCTGCTGCTTTGCCTAAGGAATTTAAGTTGTCTTTGTCAGAAGAGGTTCTTTGTTTTGTTGTTATGATTCTTTAACTGTCCGGTATCCGATACCACTTCTCCTGGTATTAGTGGATAAGTGCCTCTGGTTTATGGTGCCAGTGTGCTTAAGCAAATAAACTTCGAGGGATCTTAGCTGAGCTGCAAGAAACCAACTCAAGCATTTGCATCTGTGTCACGGTTAATCTGCAAATATTAATTTGGATAATAAGGGTAATGTATGCATGGAGAATTAGGCATCAGCTGTCACATTTAAAGTTATATTGGTGGAATATCAGGGTAAGGGCAGTATTTTTTATTTTTTTGAAAAGTGATCCGTATCTTTGAGTGAGGGTCTTCCTTCCAGTTTTACCTTCTTCTCTATTACCCTGAGAAAGCCAACATGGAATTTCTGATAGATGAACAAGAAAATCATAGCAAAAACCACGTTAGAAATTTTTTTGTTAGGAGGAGGAATTTCACTGAAAGTATCAAGCAAGTTTTAGGGATTTGAATGGGTGACGTTAGTTCTAAAACTTCCCCTTTATATGTTTTTAATTCTGAAATGTCCGTTTTTTCCACAGTTACCCTCTCTGTGTTTTTTTCCCCTCATTATTTTCTATTTCTATACATAGCATGAAGTGTTATTTTTAGTCTTTTCATTTGTAAGCTGTAGTACAGAGCTATACATTTAAGTTTGTAGCGTAGGTGCAAGACTCTGGTGGATTTATACTCAGTCCCTTGCCCGAGATACCTGAGTCGGTAAGAAACAGCTTGAGAGAAAACTGTTCGTTATTTCTGGGTTTTCTGTTCAGAAAAAAGTAAAAAGGTATCTATGAATGTTTTTGGTCCAGGCCTTTCCTTGGAAAAACAGTTGCCTTCATTTTTGGGGAGGGGAAATTCCATTTCCCCGTGTTGTCAGTGGCAGTATGTCTGATTGTAAAGGCAGTGAGTCTGGAAGGCTAGAGACACTTCCTATAGCGCATGTATAGCTTAACCCCTGAGACTTTCTATAAAATGAGTGTAGTGCTCAAGTACTGATACCAGTTGACATGGCTCTTGACCCAGGAGACAGATACTGACCAAAGCTGAAATTCGACTGAAAATGGAAGTTAACCTGTGCATTATCAAATACATTATAAAAGTCTTCATCAGCTTGCCATTATTCATATTTTAATCTAGTGATAACTTTGTCCTTTTAAATTAGTATTCAAAGGTAGAAGAATTTAAAGGCCAGGAATAAAGGTCTCGCTTATCTCGAAATTTTAACAGCTTCCCAATAGGCACTGGTTACACACATGCTCTGAGTGGTGAGCATCGCTTCAGGAGTCAGTGGGGTGCTGAAAAACAAAATATAAACTTCACTTAAGATAGCATTTTTCTACCCCACTAGTTGCCAGTTTATTGTAGATGACGTTTACTTTCCTCCATGTCCTTCCAGGGACTGCTCTGAACCTGACTGACAAAGGGTTTGGCTGAAAGGTGGTATGGTCTTGAAATGTCTGCCTTGATTCATACCTGGAGCTAGCAACAAATGCAGTCTGAATATTTAATTTTTTTTTTCTTCCTTTAAAAAGGACATTAATTTTGGAAAAGTACTTTTATTATTGGCAGTTGGGCAAAACTGCTTCCCCTTCCCTAAGTCTTTTGACATGTATAAGACAACAAATGGACATAATATAGCCTAGTAAGCAACTGCTCATGTTACTCATTGTCCATCACAGCTTTTGCCTTTTTTGCTTGATTTGTATTTTATTGTTTGTCATTTCCTGTGAAAGATTGCTTAGTAGTTCCTATATAGCTCTACTCAGATTCATAACATCCAAGAATTATATGAAAATATACCAAATATCACCTTTGGTTACATAAAAGATATGTTTTAAAGCCAATAGTCTTCTCATAGTAAGACAGAAAAGTAAAGTATGTCTCTTATGGAAAAAAACACCCTATTACGTTGCTGTCATTAATCATGCAGGAGAAAATGGGCTGTGAGAAACTAATGAAATACACTTTGGAGGTGCTTTGCGTAAAAATGAGGTTTTGCATGATAGCACTGTTTTTACACAAAGATAAAGTTAATTTCATAAAGCATCTCACAGTCTGAATAAATAGTCATAAATCAGCTGCAATAGTAAGCAAAGGCATTAACCGTACAAAACCTTCTGATTAGAATAGATCTTCTTTTACTGAGAACTGTCTGCTGAATTTCTTGTTTGACTTTTGGAATCTTAAAATCTGTAATAAATTTGTGGAGTCATAGAAAAATATGTATGGAAAGGATCAACAAGTGTCTAGTCAATGAACCTGGGGCTTGTGGCCAAGTAATTAATTTTAAAAAGTAGTAACAAAACCAAACCAAAACACAACAGGCGAGAAGTTGGGATATGGTGGCTGAGGAACATGGTCTTTCAAATCTAAGGAAAAGGAGGAAAAGCCACCATCAAGCTAAGCACAAACAACATGCAAAGTGTGGTGGCCAAAAAATAAGGAGATAAAAATCAATGACCAAATCAGTTATTCCTTCCCACCCCTCCAGCCCTCACATTTGGGCAAAGGAAATTGTTTTGCTGTTCTTAATGTTAGAAAGTTTGTGGGGTTTTTTATTTCTTTTTCCTTGCATCTAACTTCAATCTCTTGCAACTGCAGTTTTGGCCCTTTCCTGCTTGTGTCCCATCCATCATGGGCATGGGGAACTGGTTATTCTTTTCCTCATTCCAACATTACCTAATAGAAAGCTGCTGCAATGTCCTCTCCTCACTCCTCAGGCTAAGCAGACCCCATTCTTTCAGCTTTCTGATCTTCCAGTCACTCTTGTGCATGTACTGCCTATGGACGTTTCATTCCAACCAGAAGTAATCCTATAGCTATATATATGGCATATATTTACGCTATAGAGTTATATGCAATGATTTTTATAGCAAACGATAATATAGATTCACGTCTTCTGCATTTGTTTTTGATGCAGTTATATAAGGGACAATTTGACGTTGTACTGTTTTCCCCAAATACAAATATACCCGCAGGCCTTCGTTTCTTCTTATAGCCAGTGCACGCACCCTTCTATGTGTTTCTTAATGTCTTTCTACTGGAAGAAAAGCCATTAATCTACAATGGAGTTAGAACAGTGTCCCTAATAACGTCAGTACTAGTACGGCATTCTGGAACCAAATTTGACATTGCCTGTGTGATATGTAGGACCATTACTCTGAAATACGATGATGCTTTTATGTAAAGTCACCCTGATTCCTGGTCACTGAAGTTCTTCCATGCAGGGGAGTATCTGAAGGAAAAAGGGATTTTTCAGAAGTGGAAGTGCGTGTCATTGTTTCACTCAATCAATACAGTTGTACCTTATACAGTTTTAATTTCTGAGGATGTTAATTGCATTTTGAGCTGCGTCCAACACTGAGTAGTTACGTGTTCATAAATATTCTGGAAATGCCAATGTAGCTGAGATGCTGCTGGAACCTTTTCAAGAATATGCATCTAATAACAACTTCCTTCGAAGGAAGTGCTTTCAGAAACCTGCCAGGGTCTGTTTAACGGGAAAGATTTAATAAAGTGGAGCAATTGGTGAGGCAGACAAATTAACAATGTGAATGAATCTGCATTTGCGTGCTAAGTATGTGCCAACATTAAAATCCCTTAACAATAAGGTTGTTTTTCCACCTCCCTAAAGCCAATTATTACACATATTATGCTGTACTGAACTCTTTCAGTTCCCCATCAATCTTCTACTTAATGCTGAATGCTTTATTATTTAAATATCTGAAAATTTCCGATAATTTGGTGCCAGAAAAAACAGGAAATATCTGATGATATACAAAACTTCTGAGCTTGTGGTTTAGCAACATTGTGTAACACATGAAAATAGTATCTTGTAACTCCAAACAAGAACAATGAAACAATGTCAATGTGATCTTAACCTTAAGCAAAATTTCATCTCTTCTGGTCTTGTCACAGCAACAAATTGTCTTAGAAAGAAGTGGAGCAAGTTCAGTATTGTAGATTAAATTGTGTGTGTGTTTAAACTTCTTTGGCTGCTGAAATTTTGGGATTAGGATTGGAGGGAGAACAGGTAGATCATTAGGCAAAGTAAACTCCTTTGATCTGTTTGCTATGAGATTAGAAGAGAGGTCACGAAACTAGGAAAAGTAAGCATACAGAGGAGTTCTGTGCTCCCTTGTAAAACTGATGGTTTCAAAACCTGGTAAATCCAGCAATTGTTTTCCACCTGCATGTGTATGAGATTTTAATTAAGACAACAGATTTGCTTGTAGCTTCTAAGGGTCCTTTACAGCAGTTTTAAATTGCCAAGAATGCACTTGGTTTTAAGGGTTT
The DNA here is from genome assembly GCA_035582835.1 of Phoebastria nigripes. Lineage (NCBI taxonomy): Eukaryota > Metazoa > Chordata > Aves > Procellariiformes > Diomedeidae > Phoebastria > Phoebastria nigripes. Next base: position 84,514 of record JAYKAV010000153.1, on the reverse strand, counting down.
TCTTCCTACTGAGCTATTTGTTATTTCTACAAAAATAAGTGATTTAGCAGTGTATCTTCAGGGTAAGTAAACAGGCAGAGAGGTTAGTTTAGCCATCATGCACTGCGATGTTTTGCAGAGAGATGGAAAAAACCCTCTTGCTGGCTTTTTTGTGGCTTACGGTTTCTAGACAAACCCAGGCTCTAGCAGGGTGTGCTGCTCTTGCTTGCTAGGTGCAATGTAGGGCATTGACCCCACCTCTCATTTCCAAATGTCAGTGAAGCCTTCCCTGGTGCCCTGGAGCAGAGCGCTCCCTGTAGCGTCAGATTTTATAGAAACTCTTTCAGCAGGATTGTCCTTGACAGAGCACTGCAAAGCACCTCTCTGTGCTGCCCTATCTCTGCATCTGTACTTGGGGATGCTGCAGCTGGTGGGCTTTTGGGATTCTTCCTGCGTCGAATAAACAGAGTAAGACATGTCCCCTTGAGGGCTGACTTCACCCCTTTACTCTGTCATGATCATAATGGGAATAAAGTCCTGCTTTTTGCTTTTGAATATTATATGAAATGTGGTGCCTTGTGGTGTCCAGGGTATTTCAGCCTCCATCTTCCTTCTGTGCCATGGGTGCTTTTGGTCTCAGAGCATCGTGGCTAACTCTGAATATGTGCAGTGGGGCTAGATTGGTGCCTGAGCAAGCCTCAGGACAGGGGAAGTGCTTCACCTGCCCTAGCTAAGGTGCCTCCCTTGACTTGAAAGGATTTGCCCATCTGGAGAGCCTGTGTTTCTCTGCTGAATACAGCCATGCAGTGGTAAAGGCATCCTCAGTCATGAAGGTGAACCCAACTCCTGCTACCTGATGTGGGGGTTTTGTTTAAACGTTCTGCTCAAGATACTCCAGCAGTTGATATAATTACAAAATAATCCAACTCCTCAGCTGTGACAAGTTGGGGTGCCCCACTGATGTGCACGAAGCAACGAGTCTAGGCTTTTTTACTGCCTTAACATCAGACTCTCATTATTTCTGTCATTTTCAGGAACTCTGTCTTCCTGTTACGGCTACGAGTGCTGACGTTGTCTTTACCTGTTCCTAATTTAAATGCTTTTAGGAGGATGCAGTCCCTGAAGCCTGCTTTTCCCCTCTGTACTGTAACTGGATTAAAAACCTAGGCAAAGCAGCCTCCCTCCGCCTTTTTTCCCCAGTCAAARCAAAGCTCAAACCGTAGTGCGTCCCTAGCAATGATTTTACAGCTTAGAGCAATGGTTTTTCATATTTCTCTATGGTTTTCTCTAGAATACTAACATAATTTTTTTCCTTCTGCAGGCACTTCTGGTTATGCATTTGAACTCCACAGAACTTGTAAGTAACATTCACCCTATGTAAATATATTCAGCCCTACTGTTAAGAATTGTGTGCTTGGGTTTTTGTTGCTCACGAGGTGTTTCACTTTTTCGGACAGGCTATTGCTTTTATCAGAGGTGTCAGTGGCATATCTCCTATTGCTTCACACTGGAAGTAAAAAGGAAAAAAATATACTTACAAAAGGATTTGCAGGGAGATTTCTTTAAAAAAAAGATTGGTATGTGTTCAGCCATCTTATTCAATGCATTTTATTAATTGAAACAAGGAGTTTTGTGCYGACTCTAGTAAATCCAAAGAGAATAGGAACTTCTGTGTTCAGAATCAGCATAGCATTTTCAGTGGTAATACAATGGTAGGAAATCCTAAAGAACATTACGGATTTTGTGGTACTGAATGTGCAGCCAAATTCTAACATGGTCTTCTAAAGGTGTGAATCATCAGTAGGTATGTGCAAAGTGGAAGAATATTAAGTTGATGAATCATATTTGAAACTGAAATAAGGCACGTCAGTTCCTTTATACACATCCACCCACCTTCACACATACAAACATGCTTGAACTCTGAAGAACATCCAGGTCTTTGCTCCTGTTGCCAGAGAAAAGTATTTTGCATCTGATCTGTGTCCAGGTAAGCTCTTGAACGAAAGACCTTCCTTGATACCTTTCACAGTCGAGCATTTCTATTACTCCTATAATCCTTGTATGCGCTTAATATACATTTCTTCCTTTATCTTTGTACAGCACTAATAATGCTATTACATGTTCTATTATACCGTAAGAACAAAAATTATCGTTATCTGTTTGACTTTGTAAGCTGATTTTCCACTTCTGCTTCAAGGGTTCTTGAAACTCAAAGCTGGGGAGGTTTGCTCTCAGGCAGTTTTAATGTGGGATCATAGATGGCAATGCGTTGGCAGGTTTTGCAGCCCTTAATTTGCAGCAGCCACATTTAACCCTTAGTTTACCTCTCTCGCTAACTAGGTTTTATAAACATTGGAAAGATATCTCTAGCATTTATTCAAATAAAACACAACAGGCAGATGTTCAGCTGAAGTAAATTGGCACACTTCTATTGAAATGGGTGGATTTACCCCATATGAGTGTTCAGCTCCAATAATTAGCTTAAACAGTGTTTAAACCCTTGGATTCAGTTTCCTGAGGGAACACTGAATTTCTGTTAGGTGAAATGTTAGTGGCAAAAGTGTTCCAAAGAGGATGAATATGAATTTGAGTCCGCTTATATAGGCATTTCCTAAATTCCTTATGTAAATTACATCTATCTGCTAAGGGAATAGATAAAATGCTGTGTGACCCTGAAGACTGTGCATTGGATGGTACATTACAAACAGCAAGTATTTGAAATATTAGTTCTGGTCAAAAAAAAAAAATGGCAGGCAGAACATATGCTGAGTTGTGTTTATGTAAAATTCTGACTAACAAGCCTAATGAGAAAGTTTGCAAGTAGCCAGTGGACATAGCATCTCTCCAAGATGGTCAGATCAATCATTCATCCCATCTGGGAATGTGGCTGGAGAACATTTCTTCAGGGGGATCTTAAAAGCAGAGATACTGCTAATGAATGCTGCTTCGCATACCACTGAAACTGAAAGGCGGTGGAGAAACAAAGGAGTAGCCACTGAGCCGTGGTATCGGTATACTTGACTGGGACACGCTATAGAAAATGCAGTACTCCATTTGACGTATGAATACATGTAGCTTAGGCAGACTAGATATAATATCCTCTTCGTTAGTCTAAGAATTAATAAATCTACAGCATGTCATAGCATCTTCTCAAACTTGTGAGGGTCTGTAGGGAGATACTTTCAGATGTTCTATCATCCCCTTACAGCAGCGACCTGAAAATCAAACCATTCACTCAAACATTAGCTATTAAATTAGACTCTGAAGTGATACAGGTTAATAGGCACTAGAARGACATGGAGCATACTAAGAATTTTAAAAACAGGTTATATAAAACACTAGAAAATGTAGCACTGGTTCAGAATAGGAAAGGATGAATGGATATTGTCCACCTGATTTGCGTTTCCTCAGCCTCCCCAGGAGAAGTGACGGAACTAAGCACCTGTATAAGCAGAAATACTAATAATGTGCTATTTGGATGCTTTTAACACAGGCTTTAGAATTTAGCCCAGACATCAGGAGCCTGTAGATAAAAAGGAAAGGCTGTATGGCAAATCTCTACATTTCTACCTGGCTGTAAAGCTTAGGTTTGTTTTACTTAAGTTCCTGCTACTGCTGCTGAAAATGCATTGCCCTGCCACCAAATAGGCTAAAAGTGGGTCGTGTCACTGTTGAAGAGTGAGTGAAGTAGTGGAGAACAGCTATCTCGTGAGTTCAGTGGCTGGAACAGTTTAGGCAAGGGCCTAGACTTTCAATTTTGTTCTGGAGGAGTTAAGGGACCTGTGAGACCTACACGTGCATGGAGTGTACTTCTGGTTTGACTCTGTTGCTTACAGAGCTTACTGCTATGCGTTACGGTTTTATTTCCTTCCAGTAGCGGAGTTATACTGCCATAAACCATAGACCTTGAAGAGATGAAAATGGTGTTTATAGTATTTGCCATTTTTACCCACCTAATTAATAAGGATAGATGACATAAACTATTGGTGGAAGCAGCATACAATGAGAGCCACCAAGTTCAGTTTGTTTATCCCTGAAGGCAACTCAGAAATGATGTATAGGTTCATAGAACTTAAGTAGGCATAAGGACTACTAGGATTTTAAGTAGGTCAGGTACTTTCATTCAGCTACTGCCGAACTAAACATGTAAATTCTGTGTTAAAACAGCATCTCATAATATAGACATTTGATCATGTTTTGAAGCCACTAAGTAATAAAGAATCAAAACATCTACATGAGGTAGTTTTTCTAGTATTTACTTCTAATCCTCATTAAAAAAAAAATGTTCCTCCTGGTTGCAATTACAGAATCATAGAATAGTTTGGGTTGGAAGGGACCTTTAAAGGTCATCTAGTCCAACCCCCCTGCCATGGGCAGGGACATCTTCAACTCGATCAGGTTGCTCAGAGCCCCGTCCAACCCGACCTTGAATGTTTCCAGGGATGGGGCATCTACCACCTCTCTGGGCAACCTGCGCCACGGTTTCACCACCCTCAGCGTAAAAAATTTCTTCCTTATATCTGGTCTAAATCTCCCCTCTTTTAGTTTAAAGCCATTCCCCCTTGTCCTGTCGCAACAGGCCCTGCTAAAAAGTTTGCCCCCATCTTTCTTAGAAGCCCCCTTTAAGTACTGATAGGCTGCAAGA
>JAYKAV010000153.1:34910-78345 GCA_035582835.1 Phoebastria nigripes | reverse complement strand
GTCCTTGCTTCCACCCTCTGTAGGCTTCCTCTTTGTGTTTGAGTGTGTCCAGGAGCTCTTTGTTCATCCACGCAGGCCTCCTGGCGTTTTTGCCCAGTTTCCTCTTTGTTGGATTGCATTGCTCCTGAGCTTGGAGGCGGCGATCCTTGAATATTAAGCAGCTTTCTTGGGCCCCTCTTCCCTCCAGGGCTCTGTCCCATGGCACTCTACCAAGCAGATCCCTGAAGAGGCCAAAGTCTGCTCTCCTGAAGTSCAGGGTAGTGAGCTTGCTGCGCACCCTCCTCGGTGCCCTGAGGACCTTGAACTGCACCATTTCATGGTCACTGCAGCCCAGGCTGCCCTTGAGCTTCACATTTTCCACCAGCCCCTCCTTGTTGGTGAGAACAAGGTCCATCATAGCACCTCTCCTCGTTGGCTCGTCTACCACTTGGAGAAGGAACTTATCATCAGCGCGTTCCAGGAACCTCCCGGTTTGCTTATGCCCTGCTGTGTTGTCCCTCCAACAGATATCGGGGTGGTTGAAGTCCCCCATGAAGACCAGGGCTTGTGAGCATGAGGTTGCTCCTATTTGTCTATAGAGGGCCTCATCCGCTCGGTCTTCCTGGTTGGGTGGCCTGTAGCAGACCCCTACCGTAATGTCACTTGGCCCCTCCTTCCCTTTAATCCTGACCCATGAGCTCTCGGTTGGCTCCTTATCCATCCCGAGGCAGAGCTCCATGTACTCCAGCTGGTCATTGACATAGAGGGTGACACCCCCTCCTTGTCTCCCCTGCCAGTCCTTCCTAAWGAGCCTGTATCCCTCCATCCCAACACTCCAATCATACGAGCCGTCCCACCACGTCTCCGTGATGCCAATAAGGTCGTAGCCCTGCAGGCATGCGCACGTCTCTAACTCCTCTTGTTTAGTCCCCATGCTACGTGCATTTGCACAGAGGCATTTAAGTTGGGCCCTGATGAAGCTGTCTTACTGGCTGGGGTTCCTTAGTTTCAATCTCCAACAGTTGGAACTTTTTCTGCTATTTTTGACTGGAAAGTTACCTAAAATCTGAAGTTATTTTCCCACGGAATCTGTCATAAGGTGTTGTAAGCTGTTGTAAACCATAATGAAGTCATTTCTTTGACCTTTCTTGAATAAGCCGAAACAGAMTGAGCTTCCCAGGAGTTTCACTGTGATGATTTCCAAAGCTTGTTTCGTTCACATATCTTTTTTTATTTCTGAAGTACACACTGAAAAATGGGCACAGTACTTCACAGTACCTTGAGCAGAAGTAATACACCTCCTTATACCGATCTGATGTTCCTCTGGTTATATTTTAAATAATCTTAGCTCTAGCATTATTCTGCAAGGTAATTACCGATTCACACCTGGCAAGACTCCTAAGTACTCATCGGGGTATGGATTCTGTTTTACCACCGCTGTCTTGTGTGGTTTATGATCTTTCTTTTATTAGCACTCAATGAAGTTAATCAATTCCTAATACTCATTTAAGTGTTGACATTTGTCCTCTCAGTTTTCCTCATGATTGATTTCTGCTTTGTAAAACTTGCCTTTTCAGAGAGTTATGGGCCAGATTAACAACGAAATTAGGAATGTGAGATAGGAATCTAAATATCTTTGGGGCTCTATGTTTTAGTATGCATGAAACCAATAGGGACATGTTGCTGCCAAGTCAGATGGGGTTGAGGTGTCTAATACAGTACAGTTAGGAAATTTAGTCAAGAAGGGAGCACGGCCAGRATAAGTACCAAAAAAGAAAGAATAGAGAGAAGAAAAAAAATCTGTAAGCTCTCCCTGAGAACAGAGAAAGCACTGTCTATAGCACAGGGGCTGGGAAATGCATTTAGACATGAGGCACTTTTCTGTTGGTTTGAAAATAGATGAAATGGAAGTAACAATGGAGGCGAAGACCATAGTGCTTGGGTTAAAAGGGAGTGAATGCCCACGGGTGTGGGTCTAGTGGCAAAAAAGACATAAGAGAAGTTCTGTATTTCAAAGTGATTTGAAAATAACTATCAAATAACAGGGTTTTCTGTGGTTTTTAAACGTAAGACAGTTGCACAAAGGTGGGGCAGAAGGATACTCGAGTTGGGGGAGCTTTGTTTATTCTTGTTTCATGAAATAATGTTCTAGCCTGAGGGGAAAGGGTAGACTGGGCTCCAGTCTGTGTCCCAAAGATGGGAGGGTGAGAAACTGAGGCTAACAAATTTGCAGTGTCTTGATCAACTGAGAGAGTGCTGAAGTGAAGCTATGCTGTATTTGTGCAGGATGTTAGGAGGGGACCCAGGCAACTTGTACTACAAAATTGCAGGGTGGCTGTGAGGGGCTTCTAGATGCTACTGAGTCCATCCCCCTTTGCCCGCTCCAGATCACTTCTCCCAGTCTCACTTTTCCCCACTGGTTGTCCATCCTGCCCGTCATGCCCAGTGCCTTGCTGGGCAGAGGACTGCACTCCTATTTCCCCCAGACAGAAATTGTCTACAAACTTCTTTTCTCTGACTTCTGGCTGACTGGGAAGAATTTCCACCTTGTCTTTGCAGTCGTATCCCCCTTGAGCAACGTGGGGCAACATATCATTCACCTTCGGTGTTTACAGCCTTCAGCTATTGCCAGTTACCACAGCCTCTTCTGTCATTGTTTAGTTAAGCTACACATACTTGCTTTTTTAAAGTAATTTCCCATTAGTGTGTGTCTCTAGCCCTTTATCTTTTTTTGTTGCTGTTTTCTGATCTCCATCCAGTTTTTCTTTTTTTCCCTCTTCCTAGTGAGCTGCCAAGAAGTAGTCATTACATCTTCTCAGGGACGGTGGAGAACCCGGAAGGTAAATTGCAGTGTTAAAGAAAGAAAGAAGCAGGGAAAGAGGTTTAAGTGTTGAGTTCTGCATGTGTATTTCAAACCAGCATTTATAAATCAGAAGCAGATGGAAAGTATTCTACAAATGTCTGTGAAGGAGAAGCTCTAACCCTAGAGATTATTTGCTGAAGAGGAGTTTGAAGTTACGAGTTCTCAGGTATGGTCCTCCCAGGCGGTTAAGTTGAAAAACTATGACATCTCAGAGGACCAAATCCTGCTTTAATACAAGCAAGCAGGGCTAAGAACGAAGTCTGTGGAAAAATCCTTACTTCGACTGACCAGAAAGGAAAGCCAGAGGACATTGGTCAGAGGGGTGGGTATATGGATTGGTATGAAAGTATCTGCCCAATGTCATAAGGCCACACTGAGAAGGTGTTTGTGGAGACTGAAAATATCCAGTGCTTTAGGGATCTTGCAGCATTGCTTTTGCCACTGTTGTCTTTTCCTATGCCCACACTTTTCCTACCTTTCATCTCTGCATTGGAGGTCACAATTTCCCTGTAAATAATCCCTAAATTTTAATACCTAAAATGAAAAGGACCTCGGTCTCCTTTTGAACTGTCCAGGATCTCTAGCTTTAACCGTATTTAAATTGTAAACTCCTCATGACGCACACTGCAGTTTGGTTTTGGTTCTGTGTGGGAAATACCAAATATAGTTGCGTTAGCCCGGTAAGCCTAGGCAGGGAGACTAGGTGTAGTGTGTCACTCTTGCACCTGATCTTCTGAAGAGCTTTTATGGTACAGCTGCATCTATATACCTTTCTGGACAAGACACTGCCTGTATTTCTGCAAAAGGAGACGCAGGAGATGGGTARCAACAGGGATTGTGTGAGATGGGCAAGAGGATGGGGCTCAGGTAGCAGGATCCAAGTAAGTGCTTTGGTTTTGTGGAGCTCTTTTTGCTATAGAACAGGGAGCTGAGCACCACAGGGTCTCTCAGAGGCAGGGAAACGATGCTGGGAGCTGCTCATCAGAGAAGTACATGAACTAGAGTGAGGGAGTGAAGGGGGTTTGGGCTGGGTGAAGAAAATGAAGAGGATTATGACGGTAAACGTTCTTCTCAAACTGTTTGAATAATTTCATGCTAGCACTGGAAAAGTTGTTAAGTGAGCTCGTGTGCAACATTCTTTTCCAGTAGAACGGGACCCGTTTGCTCAGAGGTTACAAATACAGACAGAAAGATGTTTATGTTTTTCTGTTAAAAAAATAAAGCAGGTTTATATTTTATAAGAGGTTTATGTTTTCAGTGAGGGCATTTCCTTCCCCAATTAAATTAGTATTTGAAAGTAAAGGTGAGCTAAGAAATTTCAGTTAAAAATGATTTTTGACGCATTTTCTTGGAACACTAAGTAATTCTTTCACCTCATCGTTGGCTTCTCAGAGCAAAGATATTAAGTAATATAAAAGGCTTGTAGAAACTTAACTTTCTCACTGTTTTTGGAATTGCTTGTTAGCAAAAGAGTCCCTGGAATCATCAGCTTCTCTGCACTGCAGCGTATTATTACACAAAGAAGTCAGCAGGATTGGATAGACTCACTGTTCCAGAAAAGCTATTAGACAAAGAAGATAGCTTGATTATATTTTTCGGCTTCAGTACACTTCTGAAAAATGTTGAAAACGGAAGAAAATGGGATGTTTAGATTCTTTACATACATTTCTTAAAGAATGCCAGTAGCTGTTGCTAGGTTTTATCAACAGAGACAATTGGGAAAGAATGTCCGAAAAAGGACCTTTTGGTCTGCTTTCTGTAGCACCATTTGTTAACAAAAAGGTGTTGCCATTTGATGGCTGTTGGGTGTCCCATGTGAAGTAAATCGGAAGGGTCAGTGCCATACCTAAAGGGTTGGCGTCCACGCCATGAAAAGCCTTTGTCGGTATTCATTGGAATATATGTTAGCAATCACAGGCAGAGTGAGCTTGGAGTGTATCAGTGCCCCAGGCAAAGAGATGTAGAGTTCGGATGTTAAAAAGAAAATAGAAGCCATATTCTCTGTGTGCTAACGCATGCATATTCAAAAGGAGTATGTCATAGCGCGACATAGTATCAAGGTTTTGTTGGCAGTCATTCAATCACAGATTGAGGGTTTCTGCATTCATAAAACAGGAAAAGCAGGAAAGCAGTAGGTTGAGGGAGGGGGGGTGAGGGGAAGAAGTCACCTTGTCTATCTCGGTCTTCAAACCAGAGACCCAGTGGCATGTGCCTATGCAGGGTGCCCCACAGTTATCTCAGCCCAGAGAAGGCAGCTCTTTCTTGCCCAGAGCTCAGGTATCTTAGTGCCTCCGTGAACTGCCTGCGCAGTTCTTGAATGAGTGTTTGTTGTTGCCCCTAAACCCGTTTTTGCTTCTTTGAACTCCTTTAGCTCTCGGTAACTGCCCATTGGTGAGCTGTTCCTAGCCCTGGGGTCTCCTGTATCATCCTGTGTCCCACTTTTAGGACCACACCTATCATCTCGTTCATTTATGTCTACTCTGCATCCTTGGCCCCTGTTTTCATGGCCTCAGCGATATCCCAAGCCCCCATTTCTCTGCGCTGCATCGTTAGGCTGGCACCATTAATGGTTCATTCTGCACAGAATAACTACTTGCTATTACTATCCATATCAAAATTATGGTTGCACCACATGATTTTACAAAGCTAAGCGAAAAATAAAAAGCCACCTAGTCATTAAAAAATTGCTGTGTTACAGTTAAGCAAACTAAAATAATGCTCCAGGCAGGCCAGGAAAAATCCAGAGAAAGCAAGCCTCGGGCTTTGCAGAGTTACCCTGTGGCAGGGTACCACCAATGGCAATACTATATTTACTGGGGTAAGGGGCTGCAAACTCCTTAGTTCCCAGTACTCCCTTGCCTCTGGGCATCTCCATCAGGAACCATTCCCATGGCTCTTTAAAAAAGAGAAGCTCTTTCCATTTTGGTAATTTCCTTCTCTCTGAGTGTTGAGGAATGTTTTATTTCTCAAGCTGTGCAACAAGAGATCTTCCCAGTTTTTGTACTTTGTATACAACAGGGACTCTTACAATGTTTTTGGTAAGGAAAGATCCGATCTGTTGCTACTGATCTTTTTTTATGTTCAAAATGGGGAGTATCACTCCAGTAAAACCTTGCAAACCAGAAGAAACTCTTACAAGGTGCCTGCTACATACGAAATGAATTGGAAAAATAAAATGTTGCCTCCTTCAGCTCCTTCACCCTGTTTTTCAAAGTCCATCATTGCTACCCTTTCTCCTAGTACTGGGACCATGATGGGCACTTCTCTTGCTGCAAATGTGTTTTATAGAGAGTAGGACAGGGCAGACGTATGTTGTAATATTATCTATGTGTATGCTTACAGTGCACACCCACTAAAATAATAATTTGCAATCACTGTTTCTTTTAGAGAGTAGTGCTTGTAAATGATACAGGCCTGTGAGGTTTTCTTGGACAGAGGTGCCCTGAGCAGCATGATGTGAGTGGAAAGTTACCTTGTATGGAAGTTCAATGTCCTGCACAGAGTAAACAGGTTTGAATTCAAAACATGGTCAATCTTTCATCAGCTCCTACCCTTAGGGCAGAACATGAACATCTGGTTAAATTTATATACTATATCCTACTAGCCTGAATTAGATCAGAAACTAGCTCTTTAACAAGATGCACAGCTACAGAAAACATGAACCACATGCAAACATTTTGTCAATCCAGAATGAGTCACAATTTATTTGCAAATTCTTTGTTTTGCAAAATATATTAATTTTACCTTAGCAGAAAAGAATGTCTTCATAAATGTGATGCCTTGATTCTCTCCATGAGTCTAATTGTAGATTTGTTTTCAAGATCTCCCTTAAAATGCAAGGTAGTTGGAGACAGCTTTAATTACAAATAGCTAGCAGGTAGGAATTTATGGACTTGGATGCCAGTATAATAAAGTGGACAAAAATCAGATAATTTTTTTTCTAGAATGAAGGGTAGTGTTATGGTATCGGCAGGCTCTTTTTACATAGATAATAATATTAGTTCTCACACTAATCATACCATAGAGGTTTTCTTGCTTTAATTTAAGACTCACCAGTCTCTAACATGGGGATTAAGAATTAAGATCATTGTCTTTATATGAGCAATGAAGCTACTGAAAACCAAATGATTAAGGCAGGGTGTTTTTTTGTTTTGTTTTGTGTTTTAACTGTGTAGCGGAATTACAGAATTCAAGATACACTGTACTTGACTTTAGCCTGATTGTACTTCAGAAAGCTACATAATATAGTTATTCACATGAAATATGGGAACAGTGTTAAATATTCCATTAGTGGGTTTTTGCTTTCAGGTCCACCTAGATTAGTGATTGAGGAACCTCTGTTCTGTCAAGAACTGTAGAGGCAAAGGGAAGTGAAGAAAGCTGAGTAGGGAAAAAATCTAGAACTAGTACCCTAAAAGCTTAATGTGGGGGTGGTATTATTAATGTGGCACCTGTGGCTGTTATCCAAAGTTCATTCTAATGTGGAAATTAGGAATGGAATGGGACACAAGTGCAATTAATGCTGCTGATTACATATAATTTGCAAGGATTTATGACAGTCTTGAAAAATGTTAGAGATAGGAAATGCGCTGGAGCATTTCCCTGGAGCTAGGAGGAATGTGCTGTCTGAAGAATGCAATGGAAATGCAAGGTAAAGAAGTTGGACAAGCGGGGAAGAAATCGGCTCTCCCCCAGGAAAGGGCAGGAGAGGGTCCTGGTTCTGGCACATGCATGTCATATGCCAGCACTCAGCTGCAGAGACTTGCCACTCCCAAAGGCAGCTGAGGCTTTTAAGCACCTTTAGCAAGGAGCTAGCTGTGGTGACTGGCCAAGGAGCAGAGTGTTTGGAGAAGGCATTTGTCCAGGCAGAGAACTGGGAGAGCCTAAGCAAGTAAATCAGTCCAGCTGCTACTGTCAGGTCTGAGTTGCAAAGGGTAGGCCTTTTTCTTAGTCTATTTTCTTTCTAAAGTTTGTTTTCAGTTTTAATGACATCTAKAACTCTATATGTTATGGAAATAAATGTGGCTAACTCTTTTCCTTAATCTTGTCTGGGAATGAAAATGATCCCAGTGCGATTTAGCAAGTAGCGGGTGCGCTGTCCTTGAAGAGGTGTTGACTCAGTTAAAGTGGTGTGCGAAAGTGTAAAACTGCATTGTGCCTAGCCTGTGGTCTTCAGGTGTTAGACTTGTATTGAAGCAAGAAACTTCAGATTTGCTCACCTGAATTTTATCCTTTCTTTCTTCTACAGAGTATAGACTGTGCTCAAAGTGCTGTTATACAGGTATCATTCTGTAGCCAGAGGCATAAGCCTGAGTGTGGATGCACCTATATCAATATGGAGGTGCTTTATACTAGTGAAGTTTATCTTGCTTACTGGACATGAGAAGTTATCTCAATATACTCAATTTCAATATATGTGAAATCTGTACCTATGTGGTGGGCAGGAGGTGGTTTTGCCTGTTTGATTATATGTAAAGAAGTACAGCTTGACATTTGTTGTGAAGAGTCTTAGAGAGTGACTTTGCGTCTGCAGAATACCGTGCTTAGCTAAAAATATTCACCTAGACTGCTTTACAATCTGCATGTGTACACAAATTGCTTCATTTACTACTGCAACGCTGTCTGGTCCCCTCTGGGGTGAAATACAGAGACTTACTGATTCATCATTCAGCACAAATCCATTGTGCCGTGACACCATTCAGGATACGTCCCTACYGGCAAAGGCAGCATTTGCAGTTAAACTCTTCTCTGAGACCGTGGCAGTGGCAAGGTCAGATGCTTACAACTAAACAAATGTTCGTCTAACCTCAGCTAGATGTACTTTTATCTCTAAACACAGTTAACACACAGCATATAGTTGCACCTAGAACATTTTTTCCACAATTCTTTAGAAGGCATTAAGAAGCAAAGAGCAATATGGTAATGGAAATAGTCCCCTACATATAGAGAAAGCTGTGGGAATAGAAAAAATGGGAAACATTTTATTTCAAAATTTATCTGTATTTTTAAAAAGCAGAATAAGTTCTTTGTTTTAGGTAATCAAATATTTAGGTTGACTTAAAATGTATGACTGTTATGAAAACCTAAATGTTCTGCTTTCGTTGTACTTAAACTGATTTTTATTGTTCATGTGATTGCCCTCAAAATATCAATTTTGCCCAGCATTGATTTTATATCTGTCCATCTGCATGATGTTTTTCAGCTGTGAGCCAAATTGAGACGAACACATGTATCATAAACAGCAATGCATTTAATTCTGTTATTTATTTTCCTTTGTTTTCATGTGTTTGCAGCCCTCTGCAAGTATTCTATTTTTCTATATATTTCAGAGAAAATATTATGAATCTGTCATGGACCATTTGCAGAAAACAAATCTTTGTAAAGTAATAACATGAAAGGAGATATATCTAAAAGAGGTAATATCACAGCAATAATTAATGGCCAAAGCCTGGTAACAACTATGAGGAATATTTTTTCATTTAAACAATGGTTGAGAGTATAATCAAGTAAATCAGATCTCAATAAACAAGAAGCCAGTTAAAAGCCTCATAAACAATGTATGAATGAGAAAAAGATTGTTGTGGAGCGAACAATTAACCAGAGACTTAGCTGGAAAGTAGTTAATGACACAGGCATAATAATCACGACTTCTAATGACAACAAAATCGGGAAGACAATACTGTCTTCTCATGAAAATAAGTCATTCTGGCATGAAGACATTTAGAATTCATATTTTATTATTTTAATACAGAATTGTTAGAACTGTACTGAGAGTCTAACCTTGCAAGGGTATTTCTCTACTGTTATGAAAGCCAACAAAATGATATTAAAAACTTCAAAAGCTGCAAAACAAAACACTCATTTGCCAGAACTGTGGAAAGCTAAATACCTAGTGGGTACCTTTTTCCCAACCCCTTTTCTGTTTATAGTGAACTGGGTTTCTTACATATCCCCTTAGTGTATATTTTATAAAATATGTCATATTTTTCCCAAAAAATGGTTCCATCATATGGAGATAACTTTAATATTTAAAAAAAAAAAAAAAAAAAAAAAATCCGTGCATATTTGGAAACCTAGCTGGGAGGTGTTTCATGAGACAGGAATACCAATAACAGCTTCCAATAGTGTTTGGTCTTGGAATGCCATATAGACATTTCATGCATATCCTATGAAAAGGAAATGCTAAGCAATATTTAAAAAAAAAAAAGAAAAAATCATTTCATGTAGGTTTTTCGAGGGGGGGAATGCACTTGTCCTGGCACCTAGAGACATGCTCCTGCGGAGGTGGCATAGACCAACCAGTCTTCTGTCTCAAGTGGAGAGCTAGAAGTTACTGTGATCCCAGCTCAGGCTTACAGCCTGGCTGCTGGAAGAGTCCCAGTTCAACATGGGCACCCTGGGGCCTCTTCAGCCCTGAGCTGAGTTTGGGAAATGCTGGTGATCTTCTTTGGTGCATAATCTGCAAGACTGGAAGACCCTGGGGCTGCTGTGGTGGCTGGTCCAGAGCAGGGAGCTCGAGCCTCAGGGATTTACTTGGAACGGGCTTTAGGCTCCATTTCCATTGAAAGAGTATCAGGAAACTGAGGAAAACGTGGGTGAATCTTGGGCTTTATCCCTAGATCAAGACTACGGCTTTCTTATTTTCTGCTGTGGAACAGTGAGCAGGAAACAGGGAGTAAAACCAATTTCCAGGGCTTTTGCAGCTTCCTGATTCTTGGCATTTTCTTCCTATGTTATCAAGGAACCTGACAGGTTTCTAATGGAAATTTAGTAAGTCAGGATCCATCCTCACTACTGTGTTTTGGGAATGGGGGGAATCAGCAAAGCCAGTAAGTTGCTGCAAAATGYTTTTGCTTCAGGTAAATTATCTTTCTGGAGAAACTGAGTTTGTTAGAGGATGTTCTGCCTTGCTCCACCTTTGGTGTGGCCAATATTCCTCTTTTTTCTGAAAATGAGATCACTGGTTACTACTGACTGCTAATACATACCATCTGAAGAAGGGGGATTTTTACCAATTTAAATTTGTCTGGGTCTTGTTCTCCTCCTTATGCAGCCCCTCACCCATTCATCTTTGGTCTCCCTTTATAAGGCACAGAGAGGGCTCAAAATAAAGCTGTACTTTGAATGCTGTCCTTTTGAGTTCCTGGGAAACTCCTTAAAATAATGAACTAGAAGTAAAAATAAATGAGAAGTAAAAAATAAGATTTAAGTTTAAGATTTGAGAAGAGATCATAATCCCTACTAAAACCAGGGTCCAGTGATGTTGGAGCCCTGGGGACAGGCCTTTTGGTATGTAAAGAAAAATGTTCTGGAACTGCTCTCACTTGAAGTTTCATGTATTCCAGAGGGTAAAGGTAATGTATCAACCCAGTAAGATATTAGACTCTATAGTGTCGAGCCTATGATGATGATTAACACCATCAAGCAATACATGTGGCACCATTTCATGTTTTTGTTCCCAGCCCCTGAGCTGAGAGCCAAAACAGATCTTTCTTCTTATTCTGTGAATCGGAATGGCACTAAGGAAATAGGTCTTGTGCTGAAATTTGCTGACTTTGAAATGTGGCTTCTGTTGGCAATCTGTGTGGCCATGTGCCATGAAATATGGGAGAGATGGTTAATTTGCTCGTAACTGTTAGATGACCTTTCCTCTTGATGTAAAGCTGCGTTTCTTAGTCTTGCTTTTACTAAAATGCAGATCAAGTTATAAATTCATGTATATATTAAAAAAATGGTGCCTCGAAATACTTCAGAAATTTGCTTAATGCCGGGTGGTGCTCAGAGCTGAAACATGAGATAGGAATGTATGCCCGTTAGGATGTTGAGCTGCTTGTTCTTGGTAGGTTTTTGTGTCCCTTGCCACTTGCAGAGGTCCCAGAYTTTAATTTCATTAATGAAATGGATTTTTTTCTAACTCCTACCTTCTAAATGCCACCTGGGAGTTGGATAGTGTCCAACAAGCAATYCTGCCAAACTTTCGACAAACTTCTGGCCTGAGTGTAACTCCTCTGCTTTCACTCGTATTGCAGGAACTGTGCTGATTGGTTTTTTCAGTCTGTAATTGTAATTTTTCATTGAAATCTTCGCCCATGTTTCTGCTTAATCTGCGGGAGGAAAAGTAAAATGTGGAAAGATTTTTTTTTTTTTTTTTAACTAAAATATTTGGGTGTAACACTGAATATATGGAGGGAGCTGATCAAATGATTGCACTGAGACCACTTTTACATAGCTCCAGCTCAGAGAATATTGTTGCAAAATGTGGTAAATAATTGCCTAAATAAAATAGAGCACAATATTCATTTTAGGCCATTTCCAGAGCTTGTTGCTTTCAGGAACCTATGTATATTTAAGATACAGTAAATTTTGTTGCTCTTCATTGTACTGTCCTCCCAGTCTCTTACCATTTAGGGGAGCTTTCCAAATCTGTACCGCTGTGTGGATGAGCACCATGGAAAATTGTGGAAATTGCCATGTTGGGTCAATGGTCTTTCCTTTGGTGTGTGTGTTTCTTCTCAGCAGTGGTTTCTACAACAACAGGATATCAACAGGCTGTATTGCCAGAGCTACCTTCTTAAAGGTGAAAACTAGAGTTTCTTACAAATTCTTCTAGAGAAGTGAAAAAGCAGTGTTGTTAGATCTGCTAACAAGAAAGTCTCATCTAATTAAACTAAGCGTGGGGCTTTTCAGACTTAAGCTCCTATGAAAACCATTTTAGGTGCCTACCTATCTATTACTGAAAAGTCTCCAGTATAGTTCATGTCTTAAATTATTAGTATTTTTAAAGTGAACTGGCTTGCTGCTTCTCTCGTTCCTTAAAAGCCAATTCTGTTCAATTTTTGCTAGTTAAGGAATTGCCAGGTACGTTGAATGCAGCAGCAGTCGGTGTCTTGTATTTTCTTATTGATTGTTCGGATAGTGCAGCATGTCCTGGTCACAGGAGGTAGTAATGCCAAGCAGATGACGCTTGTTATCTCTTTCTCGTCTCCTGAGGCCTTTCCCAGTGGCTTCGGTGGGACCAGGTTTTGCATTTCATATCCCAATGGAGATTTTCTGTTTTGTTAATCAAATGTAAGAAGTTCAAATACTTGTCCATTTTTAAAATTTAGATTAAGTTTTTCTCTATGGAAGGATGATTAAAAATCACTGAATTCATACTAATTTCTGTGACACTAGCAATCTGATCTATTTAAAAAAATATAAACCCCCTCCCCCCACATTATTTCAGCCTGACATTTAAGTGAAGCCAAGTTCGTCCTTAGGCAAAGAACAGGGAGTTGGACCGCTGCAGTTCTGTGTGCAGGCAGAGAAGGAGAAGGATTGAGTCTAAAAGGAGTGGATAGTAGGTTCATTGGACATGAATCTGTCATAATTTATTCTTGATTGGATCTGTCTTTTGACTTGAATGCTACGTGGGTTGGTTTTTTTTTTTTTTGTTGTTTTGTTTTCCCCTGATATGGCTGGAAAGAGAAATGCTGCAAGGCAACTATTCAAATCACACTAGGGGAAAAATTCTGTCAAGTTAAATACCATCAGGGCTATCTCAGCCATCAGGATTGCCATTTCCTATTTTGATTCACAGTGATTTTTACTGTGAGCAGTGGAGTGTTTAAACACTGGATCATTTCACTGTATTTCTGAGTATTTCTTGATTCTGTGACAGTGATCATCTACCCTGTGGTCACTGCAAACACTAAAGCAGTTAATCCTTTACTTGGGCATCTTTAGGTAGATAAGTCCTGTTTTTCAGAGTTGTAGCTCAGTTACTTAAGTGCTTTTTGGTAAAACCTTAATTTTATAGGCCATTTCCAAGTTGAAATGTGCAATCTGTCTTGATTAATAAACCCCAGAAACATACAGGAAAAAATATATTATAGTATTTATTAAAGAATACATTATATATTTAAAGTATTTGCAACAAAAAAAAGGTTGAAAATGTTTATTCATCTCCAGTTGATGGTAATCACTTGTCTTTACAAGGTTATAGCTTTTAGATTGGGAGTAAAGGTTTCCAGAAGAGTAAGGGGAGAAGCACACCTCTCAGTGCACTGGTCTACTGTTCCAGTGACCACCTGCAGCCCAGATGTGATTCCTCTTCCATAGTGAAGCTGGATTTACACGTGCAGAGCCACATCACCCACCTGCAAACCCCGGGCTGGGCTCTGCTGTCCTGGCAATGCCAGGATATAAATCCCCTGTGTGGAGTCATGGCATTGTGCCATGCTCCATTGCCAGGGTCCTATTTAGAGGCATAAGAAGAAACTTGGACTACAGGTCCAAGGGGATGAATGCGGATCGTTATTTTGACCTGTTCAACCCAGGGACACAGCTTTCATTGCAAGCTGCTATAGGCGGCTTTATTGTCACCTTCCCTGTATACAAATATTCTTCCCAATGATATTTTTTTGAAGGTGATTCACGTGATGCAATAAATCTTCTGGAGATCTCACAGCCCGACTTTAAATCTAGCTTCTTTCTTGTTTGGGGACTTTTTGGATTGCAACTTTCGAGTGCCACAGAAATACTCTTGAGAGCACAGGCAGCCTCTCTGTGACGTGGGAACTGAGCGCACCAGAAAACGCACTGTGCCTCTGGCACGCTCCACATGCTACAGAAAATAAACCGTAACATTGCTATTTTTAATATGAGCAAGTCAGAAAGAGTCTTACAAGGGTTTGCTGCACACATTTACCGCTATCCTTCGTGCCACCTGACTAAGATGTAGATGAGCAAGCTCACTGCAAGGATCTAGATTTCACAAAAAGTACAGTCACATTCAGTCTCTAAAGAAAGGCTTCACAAATACAGGTGTGTTTGTACAAAGTGTTTTGTTCACTGGTATGGTAAAGAATCAAGAGAAATTGCAGAACATCTGGTCTTTGGGCAAAGAGACGTGTGCTTACCGTGTTAATAACACCTGCCTGGAGAGTCAGAAAATGCTCAACTTGGGTAATTTGCATGTAAGTGAGGTGGGCTTGGTTTTCATGAGACACTGCAACTTCCAGTAACCATTTCCAGGTGTGTTTGTGATTTAATTTAAGACATTATGCATATTAGGACATTAGGTAACTGTTGGCCATACCAGGAGTGGCACTATGCTATCATTAGTTTTCCTGTATTATGGGCGTGCAGTATGTTACACCAGTCTGCTGATGCCGCTGTGGTGTGGAATGGTTTAAAGCAACCCTACCAGGAGTTTGTGACTGGGTGCTAAAAGGTACAAAGGTCAGTGCCGCCAAAGCTTCTGTGCTCCCCCTCCCTGTGATTCGTGAGGAGGAACACGAGGGGCTGTGTGGTGGGCATGATGAATGCCACTCGCTCGTCTCTGAGCGTGCTCAGTGAGAAGATGCCCTTTTTACTCCAGAAACAAATCACATCTTGGGGCCGCCCATGTGAAAAATGACCGACAGCTGTCACTGTGTGCCGCACCAGTGACTGCCGTGCAGCGTGGCTGGGGGAGGCTATGAGCTGAACTATTGATACGGGAGTGTTTTGTGGCTCTTTTGCAAACTGATGGTGAGATGTACAAAGGAGGAGAAAGCTGTTCTGTGACCTTGGYGCCCATGTGAGAGAACGTCATTAAGCAACACAACTAATGTGCTGTGTTTCACACGTACCAGGTCAGCGCGCAGGGTGATGCAGGTTAAAGAATTTAAGCTGTCTCTCAAGATAGCGTGAGATTGGAGATAGCTCCAGTTTAAAGCAAGCGCAGAGCTTCTGCAAATTCTTCCAGTAAATGCTGGAAATAGGGGAATGTCATAGAGGTACTGTTCTAGTTCTATTAGAGGTTTTTTCTTTATCTTGATTCATCTGGAGGTAGAAATGATAATGAAAACACTTCCATGTTATGATCAGTGGATGATAATATGTCAATGAGCATATATATTAACTGAATCATGGAAGAATAGCCATGGAAGGGTCCTTAGCGTGTCCAGTGACAACTTCCAGCTCAGCAATTCAAAACACATATTTGGCAGGTCACTGTGTAGGGGCTTGTTCCCCTTTATTTTCATCTGCCTACACAATTTTGGCCATTGTTAGCAATAACAGAAAACTTGGTCTTTGATGTATTCTGTGATAGCTATTTAGAACAACTGTTCTGGGTGGTCCTGAATGTAAGAACTTATTTTCTGGAACAGAAGTACCTGTATTGAAGTTAGTCTAGTCCCTCTTTAGTCATAGTGTCCTGCCTGGTTTGCCCACAGCTCCAGCCCTTTCCTGGCCAGGGATCTCCAGCTGCAGAGCTGCTGCTTCAGGCTTTCCTGGCTAAGCAGTGTTGCCAGCATTCCCTGCCCGATAGCTTGGATATTACACATTTTAAAGAAAATGTACAAACTCTTTCATTTAAGCTCTGTCATATGTTGCGATGGTCAGTTGCAAAAGGTAAGAATCATTCCAGTTACATAAACCTCAGTCCTGATTTTCATTCCAAGGTGGATTGGTTTAGCTAACTACTCCCTTTGCTCCCGCTAAATGTTTCTAGTAGCTGTTTGATCCTTTTGAAGTTTTGTATTTTTAATTCAGTCCTTCTGAAGCTTGTTACAAGCAGCTAGCAATCCTGGCCAAGACCTTTTAAATAAATGAATTAGAAAATCATTTACTGTGCTCCTAGCAATGTTGAATTACTGTTTAAATAGAGCAAATTAGATCCGAGGCTTAATCTCGCATCGATATCCTCTCATGTGACATTGTCAGCTCAAGATTGGTTTAGTCATTGCAATTTCAATAACACTTGTGTTCGTCAAGTAGGGCTCCTGTTTCTTTTATAGAAGATTTCAGAGTCTTGGGTTGCATTTATCAATTGTTCTATTTAAATAGCACCTTGGTGCTCTTGGTAATTCTAAGCCCTGAGGAAGGTTGGTTTGGCTGCAAGATCAGCTCTGCTGATAGATGAAATGGTTTGTTGACACAACAAAATAAATGAACTTTTAAATAAGTGTGTTGGGTTTTGCTTACCTAAAGAACTAGGTGGCATAAAATAAAGTATGAGAATCATTTAGAAAGGTTTTTCCATTGAGTGCACTTCAGCTTTCTCCCAACATTTAAATAGCCACTTTCCCCCTTAGAGTCACTGGCTTTATTTCTGAAATAGAAGACAGACATGGCTGTTGTGCTTTTGATTAAATCTTTATGGTAGCATGTCAATCTTTGCTGGAGCCAGGGGATCCAAGAAAGAAGGCAAGTTATATGTCCATCCTGTTATTTTTTTAGAAATGCTCCTGTATTCTAGGAGTGTTGCAGGTGAGGTCTGGAAAATGTAGAGGCAAAAAGCTATCGGGTAATTCACCCTGATGCATCCTTTGCTATGAGTGTTACCACATCTTTTCCGGCATATGGGGGAGAATTTCAGGCAATGCTCCAAATGCCAGAAATAAACGGAGTGTTCATATATGGGAGTAGAGAGTGTGCCACCTTAAAGGAAGCTTGAATTAAAAGCATAGATTTCAGCAAATCAAGGAGATGGTAAACCTCTAGGCAGAACTGAAGGCAGCTCCTTAGGTCCTTTCTTCCATCATATAATTGCAAGCAACCATGTAGGAGAAATAGAAGTCCAGCAGGTTAGACAGAAGCTTCATCTTGAACACCTTCTGTTGCAAAACAGCCCTCGAAGTCCTGCATAAAATCTGTTGTGCAAGAGCAAAAGCCACATTTGGATGTTTGTGCCCTGCATGGGAAGCAAAAGAGATCAAGGAAATCACTGATGTCATGGGCAGCTGCACAAGCAGGGAACGCGCGAGGCAAAATTCCTGGGTGATTCCCAGTGGACCATGTGACAGAGGCAAATAAAATCCTTTCATTGTGTCTGCCAGTTTTTAATTCCACACTCCAGAGAACAAACTTATTCTTGGGAGCATAGGCGAGATGAACTAACCAAACACCTGAGGACTTCACCTACATTGTGGAGCAGAAGCAGGTGTCACTCAGCCAGTCTCCTGGAAAGAAAAAATCAATCAGCCCAAACCAACCATGGCAATCAAATTATGTAGTGGGGCAGGGGGGGATGGTAGAAAGTGGGGAACAGATGTGGAGGGGAAATAGAGGGAATGTTTCTAGCCTATATTTGGCTAAGGACCTTTTTCGTACTGATAGGAAAATGCATTTGGCTTTGATCAGAACGGTTTCCTGCTGTTTCTGCCCCTCTTCTACTCCGCTTCTAGTTGCGAGTTTGTGCCAGTTTTGTCTTTTTATGTTGCCCTGACAGGTACTAGCTGTCATATAAGTAATCTGTTTCTGAAGGGGGCAAAATTAAACAGAAAGCGGATTTGCTTGAACCAAGTAAGCTGTCACTAAAAGACTAAGCAGAAGCTAGTGAGAACTGGCAGGAAGGGTAAACATCTCTCAAGCAGTAGCAAAAAGGAGCGTTTCTGTCTTTTCCGCCTTAGTTTGGTGTCTCGGTTCCCTGTTTCTTCTTCTTTGYGTTCCCCTTTAGCCCAGGCCTTTGTGTCTGCTGTCTGTAATGTGCAGTGTGGTCCTTCCCTGGGTCTGTGGCAAGAGCCCATGACCTACTACTGAAGCTTGTTTGCTCTCCGTCTGTCGTGCTGGGTGGCTGGTGAAAGAGTAGCAGCTATATTCCTTCGCTGCTCTAATAAAACAAGGGTGATGCTCTCTGAGTGGTCAAGCAGTGCAGTATGATACTGTTGCTACGCTATCAGGTTATAAACTAGTCCTTTTTAAGCACTAATTATTCTCTGTCAAGTTGTTTGTTTTCATTTTCTCCTTGCAATGGAAACAAAAGAGCTGAGATCCACAGGCAATAGGAGTGATATAGAAGATACGTGTTCTGATAATGGCATATACTGCAGCTTGCTGGTGTTTTGCTAGATGATCGTGTATAGAGCTAATGGATTTCCAAAGTACTATATTAAGTTGTGCCTTTTGGTTGTCCCACATAGGTGGGATCAATCATTTCATCCAGAAATAGAGAAATATTTCACTTAAGTTACTGACCAATATAGTATGAATTTTACGTATCTGAAACATAAAATTCATACTAATTTATAATATACATAACTACACCTAATTTTGCAGGTGTTTGCAAATTAACTGTGTTGGACTCAGGCTGAAGAAATTAATGACTTTCAGATATTCTAGGATCGGAGGACTTCACAGTCACCTTACAAACAATTTGTTTACAAAAAAACCCTCTCAAGGCAAAATTTGCTTACTAATTATTCACAGAGTTCTAGTATAATGATGCCTCTGTGGAAAAAGTGTGGCTAATGAATTTATCACGTGAGGCTTTTTTGTCTTGATATATCTTCTAATGGGTTTGCCCTGCAAATTCTTGCACTCAAGGACTGATAAAAAGCAATAATGCTGGGCACTGAAATTTATAAACCAATTTACACTGTGGAAGGAATAACAGATTTTCATTGAGTTAATGTTTAATTATCTGAGATCTTCTGTTCTTTATTTCTTGTAACTGAATTGGTTTGTCACTTCTGTTAATTAATTAGACAAAAGAAAAAAAATCAAGCGCACTGTTGCTCAAATTAGCGTCAGTTGTGGGATTAGTGCATGGTTTATTGTCCCCATGAACACACGCTCCCTCTGCTTTGCTATCACAAAGGCCAGTGCGGGCTTAAAAGCTGAACCACTTCCAGCTTTGAGGAAAGAGGGGAAAATAGCCTTTTCAGGCTCGATAAGCTTAGAAGTATCTGACTGTCTCTAGCTAGATAGAAGCCTGATTCCTTTAGCACAATGACCTTAAATATGCCAGCATTGGGAAATATCTTAGCAGTCGTTACACTTGACTTTAAAGGAACCTATTTTGAGATTGCCATGGCTGCCAGCGCGAGCTGTGATGTGAAGGTTGCTAAGGTTACGAGGAGGCCTTCGGTGATGTGCAGTGACATTCAGATAGGAGGAAGCAACAAATCGAGTCAAGAAAACAATTTTTGAAATTGGACTTTCAAATATATTTGGATGATTATTTCCTCACCTTTCTTCCCTGACACATAAGAGCTCCATATCAGCAATATAGTAAATTATTTCCCAAGGACAGAGTAGACTGTGTACACATCTTTCTTCTTTCTCTGCCCCCTGCTGCCCCCCAGCCTTACTGTTTCRGAGGGATGTTTTACTGGGCAAGACATGGTAGAGTGCAGGTGATACATTGCTATATTTTAATCTATTCTAGAGTGTCCTGGTTTCGGCTGGGATAGAGTTAATTTTCTTCCTAGTAGCTGGTATAGTGCTGTGGTTTGGATTTAGGATGAGAATAATGTTGATAACAACACTGAGGTTTTAGTTGTTGCTGAGCAGTGCTTACGCTAAGTCAAGGACTTTTCAGCTTCTCATACTGCCCTGTCAGCGAGGAGGCTGGAGGTGCACAAGAAGCTGGGAGGGAGCACAGCCAGGACAGCTGACCCAAACTGGCCAAAGGGATATTCCATACCATGTGATGTCATGCTGAACAAGAAACTGGGGGGAGTTGGCCGGGGGGGGGGGGCCGTGCAGCCGCTGCTGCAGAACTGGCTGGGCATCGGTCGGCAGGTGGTGAGTAATTACATTGTGCATCACTTGTTTTCTGTATTATCATTATTATTATTTTCTCTTCCTCTTCTGTCCTATTAAATTGTCTTTATCTCAACCCACAAGTTTTACCTTTTTTCCGATTCTTTCCCCCATCCTGCTGTGGGGGGAGTGAGCAAACGGCTGTGTGGTGCTTAGCTGCCTGGCGGGTTAAACCACGACACAGAGGAAACATGTGTTGTCTAATGATTTTTTTTTTTTTTTTTTTCCTCTCTCTCTCCTCCTTCCTCTCCTTGAGTCATGAGGATGCAGAGCTATGAGGTGGAGATGGGGGAACCTGTCCCCACCTCCTCTCTCCACTTTACCCAGCCCCAGCATGTTCTGCCTTTCCTTCCAAAATCCTGCTGGAAGGAGCCCCAGGGGGCAGTGGGGAGTGATGGTCCTGTCTAGGCTCCACTCCATTCTCATTTGGGCTGTAAAACAGTCTGGCAGAGTTAAATGAATTCACTATTTTTGCTCTTACTGGAAAGGAGGGAGAGCTGAGCTTGCTTCGCTGAGAGTAAAGTGACTGTTTTGTACAGCTGTGATGAAAAGTCTCTAGAGTGATGTCAGCACTCCTTTGCATCAAAGAAAATAGCAACACTGTTACTCCCAGATCCTTATAAACTACCTAATTCCTGCTAATTTTATAGGAGGTAAATGCCATAAAAATGAGGCAGACACTTGTAGTCTCTTTTTACATAGCCTACACAGTGTGCCTAACCCTGCTCACAAGTGCTAATGGTAACGTCTTTTTTACATATGGAAATATCAGAGATAAGAGGTGGAATGCAACATGAAAAAAATCTACTGGCAAGGCTTCTGTATAAACAATACCTTGGGGTTTTGGGAAACTTTTATAAACCCCTGATTTTCAGCTTTATTTCATCTTCTGTCAGTTTCTATAATGCTTATGGTAAATAACACTTTATTTACATTTTTTTTTCTTTGAAAATATGAATGTTATGAAAAACAATAGGGTGCATCACATTTTCTTAAGTGTGGTTTAATGTATGGGAGCATAAAATAAAAGCACAGATACAATTTTCAGTAAATACGTAAAACTGTGGTATGAATAGTATAGCTGTAGTCAGGCTCTGCATTCACCATTTAGAGAAATGAAAAATATGAAAGTTTGAAATGTTAAATAAAACATGTGAATACATAGCAGTGTTGAAGAAAGAAGGGAGCGTGAAAGGAGAATCCCAGTGAATCAAATAACTTTTCTGAATGAGTATTCTGGAAAGAATACATTGCTGCTGTATTTAGAGATTTTCTTAAAATTATCTTTAAAAGCCCTGTTCCAACTCAGAATTGGGTATATTTTAGGTCTCTGAATAAACCTCACCGCTAAGACTCTGGATTATTCTCCTAGATACATAATTTATTATGATATTTCACATTTAAAAAGAAACCTCAGAACAAGTATTGCTAGTGCTACTCATCACAAAACCACGGCCTTAAAATCAGGCAAGTAATATCCTCCTCTCTGTTTTTTGTTTTTTCTTTTACATCAGTGATTCAGTTTTGTGCACTCGTGCTCCACGAAACAACTTAACAGCCAGTGCTGCCTCCGTGCCCTGGCAGAAGGCAGCGCTCCCTCTGGCAAAGCCCCGTGCCCAGGGGCAGGCTGCGACCTTCGGCCTCACCTGCTGCCCTGCTGGGCAATGAGGCCCTTCCGTGCCAGACCCAGGCAGCCCCTCCAGCGAAGCGTTCTAGGTCTGTCTTTGCTCTGGCACCTTTTCCATCTTGTCCACAAGGATGGTTYCTGGTCCCTCAGCCAGGAGAGGGCGGGTGGCAGACTGAGTCATGAGGCTTTGCTGGGTATGCTGGAGGTGTTTGGCTTCAGTTTTTTCTTCTGGCTTTAAACATGCAATTATTTTTTATTCTTTGACCCTAAAAGCTAAGTCTGTTCAATTTGTTGCCTTTGTATTTGCTCCTCTCCCTCCCGATTTTGGTTCCATGACTTTTTCAGGAGGGTTTGTAGTGATTTCAGGGTGCACAGCACAGTATGGAAAGCACTAGCCTTGATCCCTAGGAAAGAACGTAAGACTAGTGTGAGTCAAAAATGCTCTTTTATCCTCCAGCAGCTACTGTCCCTTGGACTTGCTGAGACCGAGATAGTTTCTTGTGATTTAATATCACCTGGTGGATTTATTTTCTATGAGCTTGTCCAGGTGTGTTTTTCCCCCTCGGCAGTTAATGCTGGTTAGCTGTCCTGGGTTCAAGATTCCTCATCCACCTCATTCCCAGTGAGAGAAGAGAGAGGGGGGGAAATGTCAAGAGTAAATATTGTGGTCCTCCTGATTTATTATCTAACTGGAGCTGAAAACTGAACTGGGAAGGGTGATCGGGCCTTTAAATGAAGCCAGGGGAGAGCCTTCCTGGTCTGGAGGCACATCTGCATTGGAAATTAAGGATCGTTAGTCTCTTCTCTAAACCACGTGTGGGGTTGGGTAGGGATCTAGGATGAGCAGGCAGCAAAGTTACTAAACTGAGGGAGACAGTTTGCTCTTTACTTGCATATATATTACATTGCAAGTGCAAACTTATGAGGTGTTCTCGTTCCTCRTAAAATGTTGTTTGCAGTCTCAGGGAGAAGGTAGCCAAGGAAGCTCTGCTTTCTCAGACAGCCAGGTAGACAGGCAGACTCATTTCTGGGGATGGGTTTCACCTGGCCCTTTTTTGGTCAGGTGCTACCTGTTTTCTAATGCCTACTCCTTCTGCTGCAGCAGGAGGTTGGCAGAGGAAATAAGCTTAGTAACTTTGAAGAAAGGCACTGTGGAGCTAGAAGCAGTTCTTTCCTCCATTAAGTATTCTGAAATTTTATGTTTACCTTTACAAGATCTATACCAGAAGAGTATAGCYAGCTACCTACAAGGATTTTTGTTTGTGTGATACATTTGTTGTGGTAAGATGCTGTGGAAAGCTTTGTACACGCCTGCAGGTAAGCAAAGCTGCGGTTTGAGTCTTTCCTCCAAGCCCTTCATGCTCGGGGGAACGGTTTTCATCTCACTTACTGTACTAGTTTCACACAGTTGTAATTTCACTGACTTCAGTGGGTTTTCTTGTGATGTGCTAGTGTCAAGTCAGATTTGGGTCTCATAGGTTTTGCAAAACCAAGCTGAAAATAAAGCAAGAAAAAAAAGTTTTCCAACAACATTTATAGTTTCTCACTTCCAGCTTAGGAGTTAATACACCATGAAACCTTTTATTTTGTGGGTTTTTTTAGTAGTACTCTGATTCTTCTGCTCCTGCAGAGAAAAACAAGGTAAAGAATTACACAGAAATGAAAAATAATGCGAAGAAAAATATATAGTTTCCACACTCCTTTTGGGAGCCTTAGAGACATGTCACTTTTTCAGTGGTTCGTGATGTATGACTGTGTCCATGTCCTGGTCTCAGTTGTGCTACTGCAGTTGGCTTCAAAACGTGAAGTGATTTGGGACCCTTCAGAGGTTATAGAAATGTAAAACATTATTATTAAGTTGGTGACAAGTTGCATTCAAAATGATATCTTACATACTGAAAGCATTCTCAGGCTTGCATGTGGTTTTTGAGATGAAAGACTTCACAACAGCAGTGGCTGGTAAAATGAGTGCAGAGTTCACATATGCTGATAGTATTAGATTTTCATTTTTATGAATAATTCTGACAACAAAAGTAACATTTTTTAATTGTAACTGAAATATGCGTGTACTTTTAGGCACAGATTAGCTGTCTATAAAATGGTTTTTCTGTCTTCCCCTCGTTAGATATTGAATGCCTTAGGGCATTCTAGATTCTGCTGGAAGCCAGGTTAGCACTGAAGTGATTCAGGGATTTGGTGTGTCTTTCTCTCAGGCATACACATAGCAACTCTGTTCAGATTACAAATAAAAAGATTTTTCTTTTTTCCCCCCAGACAATTATTCCAGCACACATGACTTGTTAGCTGAGAACTGAACTGTGCTCTTTTTGCTCCCTCTGATATTAGCATTAGCATAGACTACAATAAAATCAGTGGCAAGTTTAGCTCAGCTGAAGTCATTTGATGTCTTAGGACAACTGGTTGTTGCCTCTGCATCTATTCAGCTAGAGCAACAGGGCATGTCCTAGAGACAACCACGCCTGGTTGGCATTCCTGCAGCTTTTCCCCTTTCTACCAGGGCATGCGAGCAGTGTCCTCTATTCCACAGAACCAAACCTGGGACTGCCTGTTGTATTTCACCCTAAGACATAAGGAGAAGGCAGTATTGCATGTAGAGGGTGACAGATCACCCATTTCTGAGGTGGGTTACATAGGGTCTGCAAATAGAGAAACAACAGTACAAGCATGGGCTGGTCTGAAACAAGTAAGCATCTACTGTAACTCTGAGAGGTGCATCTCTCTATTCATATATGCTCTTCTCCTCTTCCAAAATGTTCCTGCTCCTGCTGTGAAGGAGTGCTCCCCTTTGAGACAATTTTTGCTTTTAACAAATATCACACCATTAGCCAGTTGGGTCTTGGCTGTGATCTTTGGCACAGTATTTGTCAGGAGCAAAATCAATGCCCTGCCTGCCTTTTCAGGGTACCCATCATCAAAAGTTTAATTGTTTGTCTCTCCAGCTCTCAGCTTGAGCTGTCAGGATCGGCAGTCAGAAAAGTCATACTCTTTTAGGTAATTAGAGGAAATGCTATGAGAAGGTCAGTAACATGAGCAAACAGGAAACTCTGATGTCATTTTAGACACAGCTGCTGATAGCGGAAATCCATATACCATGGTTCTGAGCCAGGGAGCCTCCTGCCTCCAGCGTGATGGGAATCCCTTTGAAACAGAAATTCAAAACCGGCATTTTTTTTTATTGCCTCTAACATGTTGGACCTTTCAGCAGCAGTCATTATGATATGCTATTTCCTGATAAGTTACAGGTGTTTGCCTCTCTCTGACAGACAGAATATATTAGTTTGAGGTTACAGTAATGCAGTGGAGCTTCTGGTTGCATTAGAATATGGGCATGGGAGCTCAAGTCTGCCTGCAAAAGGTAATGTTGGCTTACCATAGAGCGGATTTTCTACCAGGGAGATATTTCACTCTTGTTAGGACCCCTGCACGTGGCAGTTGATAATATAATGAATTATTATTAATACCATAGTGTTCATATATTAAGAATAATAGTTGTTGTTATTATTAGGCGTGAGACCCTAATAAGAATCTATTCAAGCATGCCAGTACTGTCACTGCCTCCAAAGGTTTCCAGTCTAAGCCAGCAAGCAATATACGGAAGACAAGAAGGAGCTGAGCCAGTAGGTAAAGGGGATAGAGGCAGTCAAGTCCTCAGCTGCATGAGTAAGGAAGGAGAGAGTTGTGAAGGGTCTCTGAGTTTGTGAAAAAATGTGGGGATAGGTAGGGTAGCAGAAAGCGGAGCACTGCAGGATTTCAAAGAGGACGCTGAAATAGCAAGGAGATGGGTAAGTTAAACTGTGGCAGTCTCTAGGCCAGAGGAGCTTTGCTGGTTTAGGAGTACTGGTGTGATATGAGTAGCATGTATATAGATTTATTGGCCATTATACTGCTGTCTTAAGACCCCTCGGACCTCTGATTCATGTGACATAAATTACATGGCTCAAAAGGGCAACTACATGTTTGCTAGGACCTGCTACTTAGCTCTATCAGTTGAGTTGTAATCCAAACTGACGAAACTCTGCTGGCCAAAGATACTGGCTTCTTCTCCCAGTCTGCCAGAGAGGCCCAAAACACCGTATGCAGAAGTTTGCTTGTTTCTTAAGCAGATAAATCTCTGAGAGCTAACACTCTAACACATTCTCACCAACAAGGAGGGGCTGGTGGAAAATGTGAAGCTCAAGGGCAGCCTGGGCTGCAGTGACCATGAAATGGTGCAGTTCAAGGTCCTCAGGGCACCGAGGAGGGTGCGCAGCAAGCTCCCTACCCTGCACTTCAGGAGAGCAGACTTTGGCCTCTTCAGGGATCTGCTTGGTAGAGTGCCATGGGACAGAGCCCTGGAGGGAAGAGGGGCCCAAGAAAGCTGCTTAATATTCAAGGATCGCCGCCTCCAAGCTCAGGAGCAATGCAATCCAACAAAGAGGAAACTGGGCAAAAACGCCAGGAGGCCTGCGTGGATGAACAAAGAGCTCCTGGACACACTCAAACACAAAGAGGAAGCCTACAGAGGGTGGAAGCAAGGACAGGTAGCCTGGGAGGAATATAGAGAAATTGTCTGAGCAGCCAGGGGTCAGCTTAGGAAAGCTAAAGCCCTGAGAGAATTAAATCTGGCCAGGGACGTCAAGGGCAACACGAAAAGATTCTATAGGTATGTCGGGGATAAAAGGAAGATGAGGGAAAATGTGGGCCCTCTCCGGAAYGAAACAGGAGACCTGGTTACCTGGGATATGGAGAAGGCGGAGGTACTCAATGACTTTTTTGCCTCGGTCTTCACCGGCAAGCGCTCGAGCCTCACCGCCCGAGCCGCAGAAGGCAAAGGTGGGGACTGGGRGAATGAAGAGCCRCCCACTGTAGGAGAAGATCCGGTTYGAGACCATCTAAGGAGCCTGAAGGTGCACCAGTCCATGGGACCCGATGAGATCCATCCGTGGGTCCTGAAGGAACTGGCGGATGAACTTGCTAAGCCACTATCCATCGTATTTGAGAAGTTGTGGCAGTCCAGTGAAGTTCCCACTGACTGGAAAAGGGGRAACATAACCCCCATTTTTAAAAAGGGGAAAAAGGAAGACCCGGGGAACTACAGGCCAGTCAGCCTCACCTCTGTGCCTGGCAAGATCATGGAGCAGATCCTCCTGGAAGCTRTGCTAAGGCACGTGGAGGACAGGGAGGTGATTCGAGACAGCCAGCATGGCTTCACCAAGGGCAAGACCTGCCTGACCAACCTAGTGGCCTTCTACGATGGAGTGACTACCTCAGTGGACATGGGAAGGGCTACAGGTGTCATCTATCTGGACCTCTGTAAGGCCTTTGGCACGGTCCCCCACAACATCCTTCTCTCTAAACTGGAGAGGTAGGGATTTGATGGGTGGACTGTCTGGTGGGTGAGGAATTGGTTGGATGGTCGCATCCAGAGGGTAGTGCTCAACGGCTCAGTGTCCAGATGAAGATCAGTGACAAGTGGTGTCCCGCAGGGGTCCGTATTGGGACCAGTACAGCTTGGTATCTTCATCAATGACATGGATGGTGGGATCGAGTGCACCCTCAGCAAGTTTGCAGATGACACCAAGCTGAGTGGTGCGGTYGACACRCCTGAGGGACGGGATGCCATTCAGAGGGACCTGGACAAGCTCCWGAAGTGGGCCCGCGTGAACCTCATGAGGTTCAACAAGGCCAAGGGCAAGGTCCTGCACCTGGGTCAGGGCAACCCCCGGTATCAATACAGACTTGGGGGATGAAGGGATTGAGAGCAGCCCTGCCGAGAAGGACTTGGGGGTACTGGTGGACGAAAAGCTGGACACGAGCTGGCAACGTGCGCTCACAGCCCAGAAGGCCAACCGTATCCTGGGCTGCATCAAAAGCAGCGTGGCCAGCAGGTCGAGGGAGGGGATTCTGCCCCTCTGCTCTGCTCTGGTGAGACCCCACCTGCAGTACTGCATCCAGCTCTGGAGCCCTCAGCACAAGAAAGACACAGACCTGTTGGAGCGGGTCCAGAGAGGAGGGTCATGAAAATGGTCAGGGGGATGGAACGCCTCTCCTATGAGGAAAGGCTGAGAGAGTTGGGGTTGTTCAGCCTGGAGAAGAGAAGGCTCTGGGGAGACCTTCTTGCAGCCTATCAGTACTTAAAGGGGGCTTCTAAGAAAGATGGGGGCAAACTTTTTAGCAGGGCCTGTTGCGACAGGACAAGGGGGAATGGCTCTGAACTAAAAGAGGGGAGATTTAGACCAGATACAAGGAAGAAATTTTTTATGCTGAGGGTGGTGAAACCGTGGCGCAGGTTGCCCAGAGAGGTGGTAGATGCCCCATCCCTGGAAACATTCCAGGTCAGGTTGGACGGGGCTCTGAGCAACCTGATCGAGTTGAAGATGTCCCTGCCCATGGCAGGGGGGTTGGACTAGATGACCTTTAAAGGTCCCTCCCAACCCAAACTATTCTATAATTCTAAAATGCTTAGTTTGAAGAGCAAAATCAAAGATTAATGTCTGGGGTTAATACTCAAAATGGAGAAAAAGATTCTGTTTTGTATCAACAGGAAGATTTTACACAGTGCAAACTGTTCTTCAGGGAAGCATCTTCTGTGATGGTCTAAATTATGCACTGTGGATGATGATTATCTTGCACTGCACATACAGATCATTGAACCATGAGATTGGAATCATGTTAGTAATAATTAAAAGTATGTACCTGCTTTTGTGCTTGAATATACTGTTCTGGCCTGTGATTAAACTGTGCAGTATTAGGACACGAATTTTGACTCATTCCAGCAATCATTTATAAGTAAAATCTCGTCTCTAGAAGGTGTGTACCCAGTTACTCATTACCTTGTGTAATGAACCAAGTCCATAACCTTCTTGGTGGTGTATGAAAATAATAAAATGTGATTGAAGGTTCTTATTTATGCTATCGTTCATTTTCTGTGACTGGGTGAAATTTGCAGATGCGTTGAGACAGTCATCTTTGTACCTTTAGTCCTCTTTGAAAATTCAAGAAAGGAACTTTTCTGCCTATTCTGAGATTTTTACTGGGTGGGAATAATTTATATCAAAACACTCTTACAATGAGGGTARTCAAGCACTGGAACATGATACTGAGGAGTCTCCATCCTTGGAGAGTCCTGGAACAACAGCTTTAAAGCAAGAGGTTGGACTGGATGACCTCCAGATGTCCCTTCCAACCTAAGTTTTCCTGTGATTTTTTTTTTTTTTTTTTTGTGTGTGTGTGTGTGACTTCAGAATAACTTTAAGAAAATATAAGCCTCACCAGCATGGAAGTCAGAAATCTGTAAGATTAAAACAACAATAGCAAAACAAGTAGGGCCATTCAGTACTTTGCAGCATTCCTAAATTTTACAGGACATGCAAAATCTACTGAGTAAGAAATTCTATAGTAAAGTGTACAAATTCTGCAGAGTGACCTGGCAAAATCCAAAAGGCTTAGGGCAGCTCTCTCCCTGTCATGTCCACCCATGATCTTCTGATGGTCTTTAAGCAATTGAAAATGTATAATACTACAGTATTTAAAAATAAATGAAAAATCCCCTAAGAAATAATGTCACAGTGGGTCTTAGAAATGAGTTACAGAAAATGGAATATGGCCCAGTGAATTGTGATTTGCTGCATGTCACAAGCTCTGGCTGACTCCACCAAGTTGGTCTGTGACCTTGAGAGAGTTACTACATCATTCAGTACCAGAAAATGCAGAAAAGGGCTTCCACCCTCATTCCCCTCCTTGTTTTTTTTTCTGTTGGCAGGGAAAGCATTAGATGGGCAGCCTCTGTTCAAATCCTTGCCATCTACAGAAGCACAATCTAAGGAAGGCTGAGCCAGCGGGCAAAGTGATCACTTTCAGGAAAACACTAAGTAAAATGTTACATTTCARAACATATACCCTGCATTATTTACATCCATCTCTCCAAACCTGATACCATGCATGGCACAACTTGAAGTCTTTCTGAAAATCAGAATGTAATTGCCAACTTAAATTGATACTAGATCGTATTAGCAAGGAGATGGTGACACACACAGACATATCAAATGTATATCATCTTCTTGCGAACATATATAACTTCCCACTTTTTTTCAGCCCTTCTCAGAAAAATATAGTTCCGCCCAGGGTTTTGGTTTATGATAATTTCTCTTGAGTCCCTGCTGTTTGTGAAATGCTTCTCCTGAGAGAGTACCACATAGAGTTTTGTTTTTAATAAATTCAGACAGAAATCTTGGGGCTGTGCAGTATCTCACAAGGAGTGATCCTGGACGGAAACAGCAACTTTCCCTCCCTGGGACAGGGTGAAGAGGGGGCTGGGGCAGGGCTCTCTGGCTAATTCCTAGGTTTGGTCACGTTGCTTTGCCACATATCCCCATCTCCTCTTTCACTGGTGCTTAGGCTGAAGATCTGGCCTTGTTTGTTGAAATCTGGAAATGGGGGCATCCTGAGAAACACTGCCTGGCTGAGATGAAGCCTGCAGTTGCTATAAAACGTTGTGCTTTCATATGCGGGATATCCTTTTTACCCGGCATGATCCTGTCCAGATTATAAAAAAAAAAACAAAAAAACCAAAAAAACAAAAAAAAACCAAAAAAAACCCAACCAAAAMCAATCACCCTCAGTTTTGTGACTCTTAATAATCCAGCTGTACCACAGTTCTCTGGCCTCTGCTCTCAAGCAGCAGATTCCCTTCTGCTACTAATTTTGTGTGGGTTGAACACTACCAGCTAGTTGGCTGTTATATTTTAGCACAGTTACTTGACAGAGGTTCTGTTGCATCTGTGCATGGCTATAAATTTCAGTTATAAGAACTTTTTGTTTTCAATTCAGTGTATTTTTGTGCAGTGTATACCGCCTTATTTTGGGTGTGTGGTCTGACGCTTCTTCTCTACCTCATCTATACATGCTGTTGTATTGCTGTGCTCAGAGTTCCCCTGAAAAGCAGTTGGAGGTGAACCTGTGCACCCAGCATCCTGTCACTAGGGCCACCCGTTTGATAAAGCTACAGATGGTCAATAATGCAAGAGCCTTCATGAATTATGTTTTTAAAGAAGCTATAATTAACTTTCATGAAGAAAAGTATTATTTCTACTGGCAATCTGGCAGCCTAAATACTAGCTTCATAGCAAAGTTTCATCTCTTAAAAACTGAGGAATGAATATAAAGGTTACCTGTAATCTTACAGGGATTGAGCTTTAATGTTTCAGCAGCAAGTTTTTTTTGTTTTGGTTTGTTTTTTCCAAGACATATATAATTCCTAAATTTCTCTATGGTTACAAAAACACAGTAGGATTCAACCCAGTTCGTTTTTAGATTTGCAGAAAGTCAGGGCTTTATTATTCTATCGATTTCTGCCCACCCCCCCCCCCCTCCCGCAAAAAAAAAAAAACAACTCTTCACTGATTATGTTCTGTTTGAAAATCAGTGATATAATAACGTAATAATGCCTGGAATTCCTAAATCCCCTGAGATGACACATTTGATTGTTCAAATATGCTATTATTGATCTTGTGCGACAGTAGATTTTTTTTATATGTTTTTATACAATATCAGATAAACCACAGACAAGAGGGGAGGGTGTGAGCAGGGGAGAAAGCCAAATGTTTTCATTGCTATTTTTACACAATTACAGTAGCTGCCCTCATCCACGAAGAGGTGTTCACCRGTAGAGTGAAACCAGAAATATTCAGTAAAGCACAGAAGTAATTATGGGGCTAAAAGAAAAATCAAAATATATGTTAGGCTATTGTTTGCTTTAGTTTGTGGAGTGAAATGTTTGCGATATGTCCTCAGTTGTTAGCAGGTGTAACCTCTCTGATGCCGTTGGGATTTGACTCATTAGTCACCCAAGGGTGAACTCCTTTGTGCTTTATGTGCAGACTTTTTATAGTGGTACTTTGTGGGTGCAGAGTTGCCTTCCTTTTTTTCCCCCTTCAGGCAGTTGGGTTGTTTTGAGTGTCTTTTATACGGATATATACTAAAATGTAATTAACTATCATGTTACATCACATCATAAATCCCACCTTAGATTCCAATGCAATTAGTTCATTGAAATTACTAATGCCTACACTCTGAATTAGATGATAAAGCAGAATTATTGTGTCATTACACTATAGCATCCTGGTCAGAATTACCTCTTTTACAGAGAAATCTAAGATAACTATCTCTGTAATTAAATGTGCTCCCGCTTGCTTAATAACTATAAAACCAGCCACTTTCCTGGTGTAATTGCCTAGCAGTATTTAAGAATGCTCTGTGTTATCACCTGTTGTGGATCTTTGGGAGAGTTATAGTAGGAAGAAAGAGAAATGAAAAAGCAAGTTGCTGTTTAAGCAYGATAAATACAAGTAAATAATATTAAGTACATGGTTTTCATTCTTAAAACTACTTTCTAGAAAATTAAAGCAAAGCTCCAGGAATGTTAATGCCAAATGCACAATGCTCCAAAGAAGACAGAGCAGTAGGAAGAGTTATTTTTAAGGGCTTTCTTTTCTTCTCTTTTTTCTCCTTTCTGTGATCACTGAATCTTGCTCTCTGTTTTGCTCTTTGTGCATATTGTTCTATGGTAACCTTTCATCAACATGGGGGGAGAAGATAATTTGTTTGTGGGCAGTTTTGACATTTTCTTTTGAAAAAAGGTATTCTTATAAATTGGAATGCTAATAAGATGTAAATCTTTGCAGGTCTGTCAGAAATTGGGATTATTTACTTTTGTCAGGCATCCCCTGGTCAGACCAGGTGCTCAGCAATGTTTACAAACACGTAGGGAGATGTCAGCTTATGTTTCACAATAATGTAGAGCATATTACGATTTTTCTTGGAAGCTAGATTGATTACCTTTTGATGGATGCGCTGTCCTGGGCGACAGTAAACAAACAGGAAATAACTAATGGAGGTGGGTGTTTTATCTGTGGCTATACCTCCCCTCCCACCAAATCCAGATTGTTAGTGTTAGCTGCCGGCATTCATGCTCCAGTCCTGTGTAGGAGCTGGAGAGACACTGAAATGCCCTAGAAATGGACATCGAGAAAGACTGGGGCTTGGTGTTTGCTTTGGAAATGGAGGGAGGAGGACACATGGTGTTCCTCCTRCTTGCCTTAGACATTTGTCGTTCATCTAAAATACAGGGACTGGTGCTGCAGTACACCCTCGTGCGGGCACAGACTGGCCCTTTCTGCTGGGCTTGCGCTTGGTGTGTAGCCATCAGAGCCTGCGTCTGGGGTGGAGAAAGGATGGTGCGTTTGATTTGTGTAAGGAGTGCAGCATCAAACGTGAATTTCTGCTTTGCAAGTATCGAGAGGTCACTACTATCAATATATATTGTTTCAATTTTTTAAGGTGTATAAAATTGCATTTCTTTCAAAGATAACTATGATAGTTTGCTAATATGCCCTTTTTTGTGTTCAGTTTTCAAGTACAGGTTTTATTGCACTGGCTGGTCTTTATTCCCAAGTGAAAGCAAAGATGCTGTTGCTTGTCGAATCCAGGTTGTTATATTGAAGGTTGCTTTATGCTATAATACGTTTAATTGTATACTACAGTGAGGTGTTTATCTGTCCTTACGTAGTCATTTTAGGCAGTAAATATTCCTTCTGGTCTGATAAATACTACTTCTTCTGCATGATTTATGTATCCTTGCAAGATTCTCTGTTTCTGTCTTCAGTGACTGAATAGCAAAGGTTTGCTGATAATTTCTTTTGTCATTTTTGCCCTGGTTCTTTCAATTTTGAGTCACAATAGTCTCTATTAATATACATGTAGATCATTTTCTCAGCAGGTTGATTCCTTTTTGTTCCTTTTCTGATATAAAATATATTATGTTTTCCCATAAGTAAGACTGTCATCCCTTGATATTTTGTTAACCACTTTGAGGTAGCCTCTCAAATTTGTTTGTTTGTTTGTTTTTGTTTTTAATAGCTTCATATATTAAAGGTCTAATCCTCCTCCCAGTGATGCTTTAACACGTTTTTCCACTATAATGGTAGTATAAACCCTAAGTTTTCAGCATTCATGCTGCTAGAATGTGTGATATTTTCATAGAGTCCTAAATGCAGGTTGTATTTAAGGAGAGGATTATTCATTCACTATAGAGGTCTAAGGCATAAAGGCACAAAACCAAGGGGAAGGGGAAAAAACTTGTGAGCAGAGGAAAAACAAACACCACGCTGTTTTCTCAAAAACAAAGGGAAGAGGAAATCTGCCAGGGAAACCAGAGAGTAAGTAGATGATTGCGGTATAAAAAGAAAACCAAGATAACAAAAGGCCAGACCACCCCCTCAATGATTTCTGCTCTTTTGTTCACTGTGGAGGAGTTTGAGGACAGTTCCTTTTCCAGAACCTTTCTTTGTGGAGGACTCCTTAAGGAAACATTGTAGGAATAAATGGTAAGTCTTCTCATAGAGAGGTCACCAGTAGACAGAGTACCCCACTGGCCTGTGGTGGGACACACGTTGTTAAATGTGTCCCCAAGTGATCTGAAAAGGAGCAGAGAGGTGGCAGGTAAAGGCGAGGGCTGACTGTGAAGAGCTGCATTGAAAAAAACCAGTGCTGAGCACCCGGGTGATAAAAATGACAGGTGAAATATAGATAAATGCAACGAGGTGCATGGGGGGTGGGTGGAAATAATCCTGGACTCCTGTTCCGAGATGAGCATTATAACTCAAGAACGAGGTTTGGGGGTAAGAAAGGTCAGCTGAATTCTCCATAGTCTTCAAGAAAACAACTGGCCCTGCTAGGGTTTAGAAAAAGGAATGAAAATAAACCAGAAAACATCATTATGACACTGCATGATGGTGGTTCTGCATCTTGAATATTGCATGTAGCTCTGGCCCCATCTTCATAAATGTATAATAGAATTGGAAAAGGCTCATAAAAGAGCAGCATGAATGATCAAATGTACTGAACAGGCTCCATAAAAGGAAAAAATGGGACTCTCCCACCTGAAAAAAAAAATGCTTGAAGAGATCTAGGAAACTGGGAGGTGAATATATCTTCCTGGTCAGAATCTAGCAGGAATCAAATGAAACTCAAGGGCTCTGGGTCAAAACAGAGAGGTGGTGGTCCTTCACAAAGTTGGTAGTAAAACTCTGGAATACCACAAGACGTTGTGGATGCCAGAAGTTTCCAAATGTAAAAAACCCAGCTGGATAAATTAATGGAAGAAATTCCTTCAAATATCATTAAATAGAAATAGACTGTGTGTGGTTCAGGAAGTCCCTACCAATCCCTCTAGTCCCACTGAAGGCTGGACGAGCGCTTTAGGGAAGCACTGATTGATGATCCTGCTACGTTCTTCCTTAGGCAGCTGCTATTGGACATTGTMGTGACAGGCTGTTGGGCTGGATAGACTTTGATCTGTCCTAGTGTAGTCTTCCTTATGCTCTTTCTGCTCTCCTATATTTAACAATGTACACTTTGAGATGGTGTTTATCAAGAAGTCTTTTGCCATATTATGGAAGTGAACATGACCATATTTCAATGGCTTGAAATCCATGTGTCTCAAAAGACGGGAGGAAATACACTGAAGTCAAAACAGCTGAGCCACCTCCCACAAGTGCTGTGGCAGCTGAAGCTGGCCAAATACTGAGTAAACTCTCCTTAAGGCAAGAATGATTAGTAAGATTACCTCACAGGAAAGTTTCTATTCCTGATTTCCCTGAGTGTGTAGAAAAAATACAGATGGCAAAACTGTTTTTACAAGAGGAACATGTAGTGAAGGCAAATGCCAGCAAAAAAACTGGCCCTGAAGTGTGTGTATGCATGTGTGTGTGCTGTTGGGGCAGGGAGCAGGTGTCAGAGTAGCAAGCACTGAGGTCCTTGCATCTCTCTTAAACCTGAACTCTAACATACCTTTACAGGTTCCAAACTGTGCTTCTCCTTTCTGATTTTGATCATCTCTTCTTTGCTCCTTAAGAAGGACTACTAAAGTACAGATGGGCAGTAGAGTTTGTCCTTGGAGAGAAATGCACTGGAAATGCAACTTTGAAATACTAGAGGAGATTGTGGCTTAGATCTTAGTAATCACTGGAATATCTATCACAGAATGGATGCAGTAACTGCTCTACTGCAGTTAGGGTGGTACCACGTGCATCCGTTTTTCTATAGGTAATAGAGGAAGCAACCTCATTTTTGTTCAAATGGTTTTTCTTTGGACACACTGTTAGCTTACAGTCCATAGATAAGGTTACTTACAGACTGTAGTGTTTGCTGATGGCTGCAGAACAGTTATCTCCCGCATAACTTAGTTCTGCTGAATCTGAAATAGTATGGTATAGTTCTGGCTTAATGGAACGTGTCCTGGTTTCGGGATAGGGTTAATTTTCTTCCTAGTGCTGTGTTTTGRATTTAGTATGAGAAGAATGTTGATAACACACTGATGTTTTTAGTTATTGCTAAGTAGTGTTTACACTAGTCAAGGACTTTTCAGCTTCCCATGCTCTGCCAGGTGCACAAGAAGCTGGGAGGGAGCATAGCCKGGACAGCTAGCCCAACTGGCCAACGGGGTATTCCATAYYRTRTGAYRTCATRCTCAATATATAAATAGGAGGCGTGGTCCAGGAAGTAGCGATTGCTGCTTGGGTATTGCTCAGCAGGTGGTGAGCAATTGCATTGTGCATCACCCATTTTGTATATTCTATCATTATCATTATTATTATTATCATTATTTTCCCTTCCTTTTCTGTTTTATTAAACTGTCTTTATCTCAATCCACGAATTTTACTTTTTTTTCCCAGTTCTCTCCCCCATCCCACTGAGGGGAGGGGAGAGTGAGCGAGCGGCTGTGTGGTGTTTGGCTGCCTGCCGGGTTAAACCACAATGAACGACATTAAGAAAAGTTCTTACTTCTTCTGAAGTATGTTGTGTAATTTATATTTAGAGATGCTGTAAGTCTTGATTTCACTCGTTTTGCTGGAGGACTTTGAGAAACTCTTCATCAGTTGACCTTTCAAGAGGCCTAAACCTGGCTGAACAAACATGATAGACTCGATCATCATCTGGTGCAAATAAATCTTGCACTGCTAAAATCATTGGAGCTGCACTGATGTACACCAACAGATAGGATCTAAGTCAATATTTACAACCTAGCTGTTGTTGGTGAAGTTTATTGATACTTCAGCTGAGCTCAGCTGCGAGGGAAAACCTGTAGAGGATATAAGTTGCAACTCTCAGTAATTTTGTTTTCACATATTCTATGGCTTCTTTTCATCAACTCACTTAAAGGTTAAAAGAAGAGTTAATTGAAATGGCAACATCTGCCTTCATAAGATAATCTGATGTCAGGACAGCTAGCCCTGCTCACCTATCAGTTCAGAGGCTTTTCCTATTGTAGCAGATCTTAGCTCCTGGGCGGTGGGTTGGCTTCTTGGAGGAGCCCAAAGGACAGTAATGAAGGTGCCATAACCTACCCATTAAGTGACTTTTGAAAATTCCTGGAAGGATCTAGTTGGATGCACAGATTATTACACTATAAACTTGAGAATGAGATTTCAGACAGAACGTGTGTTTAATCTCTACTTTAATTGCAAAAGGGAATTTGGTTTTATTCTTGAAGTGTCATGTGCTGCTACCAAAGGCTGGAGATACTTAGAATCATAGAATGGTTTGGGTTGGAAGGGACCTTTAAAGGTCATCTAGTCCAACCCCCCTGCAATGAGCCGGGACATCTTCAATTTATGTATACACAGCTTCATTCAGTGGCCCTGAAAGCCAGACCTGCAATACCTTCTGGGTAAGAACTCTTTTGATGTGAAACTAGACTTAGTGTCTCTCCTTGGCTCAGTGGCCCCATCGCAGACACCAGATCAACTCTAAAATGAGGGGTTAACCTCTTAAAGGAAAAGTCAGGCAGTCAACAGTGAGTTACAGCTTGGAAGATACCATCTGTAAAACAATTTGGCATTTATAAATCATCTGGATTGCAGAAGGTAGAGTTCTTCAGCCAGGATATGATTTTAACAAACTCCTCCTCAATCAGAGAGCTCACCAACTAAATACATTTTGTTTTTAAATACAGGACTTCTGTTAGGCTCTGTCTTTTCCAGCAAGTTATTAGAATATCTGTCTTATTTCTCACATGCTTTTCTGAAAAAGGGCATGTACAGCTTGCTTCTGCAGGGGATCCTTGTTATAAAAGTAATGTCTGCAAGATGATACTGTTTCTTCTGCTGTGTGCTCTATCATCTTTCTCAGGTGCAGAGGCCACCTTCAGCATCTGATGGCCGTTGATGTACTACCCAAACAGATATGCAAATAAACATAAACATTAACCCTTTCTTTCATCTTAAAAGTGTCTTGGAAGGAAGGGAAACTGAGTCGCATACAGTGGGTCTGTGATCTCCAAGTTTTCCAGGAGCATTGCTAACACCCTGATGGCTTAACTATGACAGTCCCAACTCTCTTTCCTTAGGTTTTGTGTATTGAAAATCATAACTGCAATACTGTATTAGAATAGCTTGCATTTAATTTAGTTTTCTGTGTGTTAGTTTATTTTATAACAAGAACAAATATGTAGATTTTTATTCTCCAGGTTGTWAGTGATTACATTTCAGAATTTGTCTAAGCAATAGTTCACTTAAGGAAGAACTAAGAGATACGCATACATTTCGCACCTTCTGTCCCCCAGACACACTCCTTTTCTTCTACAGAATTCCAGTAGTGGCTGTATTTCACCAGCACTGTATTGTGTTACGCTTGTCAAAGCCTTGGTTTTCGATACAAAAGGTGCAAGCCTGTGCAACCCCTCATTTCTTATAAAGCTTGGAGAAGAGACGACTTTAGTGTACGACAGTTATCACTAGCATCGTGAGACAGCAGCTATCACAGCATTGGAAGCATAAGACTTTCTATGAAGTCAACCCTTGGGTCATATTTTGTCAGGTTTTTTTTATAACTGTTGTATGGGGAAGGCTGGAGTTTTCCCAGAAAGAAATAAAAAAGCAAACAAGTAATAGCATGCGGGGAGAGAGCTGATTATTAATTCCATTAAATTTGGTCTGATTTTGGATTTTAAGAAAAAATCCCAAACCTCTTGTTTGCAGTTTTTTCATTGCAGCAATTTGTAATAATTTGGAGAAAGGATCTAAGTATTGGAATCTCACGCTATGATAAAGATTTTTCAAGCAAGTAAAAAGGCATTTTTGGAATGATGTATATTTCCAAATAGCAACTGTCATCATAGTTAGCTCCTTAGTATTGGCAGTATGTGAGAGGGAGAGTTACACAGGCTGTCAGCAGGCTTCCAGCGCATTAGCCAGGGACTCTGCTTGTCATCCTTATCCACATGGATCCAACATGCCTAGATTTGTTTACTATGGGGTTTTATTCTGATGTGTGCAGAAAAACAGGTTTTTGTATCTGCAGACTCCTAGGGGAGATGTGGTAATATGTGTATTTTCTTCTACTTGTCTGTCTTTTCTTTCCTGAAGATTTTTGTTGTTTCAGGGCTTTCCAAAAAAACCTTACCTGGAGCCTCAGGGTTCTTCTGTAGAAAGCCCCAAACACAGCTTTTCAATAGTGGTTCATCACATTCATAAGCACAGAAGGAGAGGGTACATGCAGTTACGTCTATTTACCCTCATGGTTTCAGCAAAGCTTTTAGGTCTTCATTACATGCTCGCACACACACAAACTACAGCCTCCTCTGATCTTCTTTTGGATGATTCCTCAGTCGCTCTAGTGTTTGTATAATGTGCTGTTTGTCAAGTAGGGGCTTCAGTACTGAAGAAGAAAAATGGTATCATAGTTCTTTCAGAAACTCTGGAGAGCTAAACTCTGGAACTAAAACCTGGGGATCCCTACTGCTAATACCATGCCAGTGCTTCAGTTTCTATTTAGTCTATTCAGAAATGCTTTTAATATAAGACATTTATCTTGTATTCTAGAATTTATTTGTTGGTAGCT
This sequence comes from Phoebastria nigripes, assembly GCA_035582835.1. Taxonomy (NCBI): domain Eukaryota; kingdom Metazoa; phylum Chordata; class Aves; order Procellariiformes; family Diomedeidae; genus Phoebastria; species Phoebastria nigripes. The sequence continues at coordinate 38,464 of JAYKAV010000153.1, read as the reverse complement.
GTCACCATATGCATAAACAGTCTTCTGATGTCAGCAAGGTGCTCACTCTGCAGGTATCATGGTAATAAACCTAACATGTATAGCATTGTACAACTTACATGTCATCGAGTTCCACCTAAAATCTGTTTAGAAAGATTAGCCTTCCTATTCAAACAGATTGGTTGATGACAAAATGCATGTTCTGTAGGCTTTGGGATCAGTAAGGGCAGCAATGCTTCACCTCCACATTCGTCTCTTCCCGAGCAGTATGGCAGCACATGTAATGGAGTGGTCTGTCTGGACCACTTGCATCTGCACAGAAGTCTTCCATGCTTAATTTTTCATTTCACATTTATTCACATTATTATTTCTCCCTAACCCGCCCCCTCCCTGGCTTAGCTAGCAGACTGAATGCACAGAAGACTCTTTTCCCTTAATTAAGACTTCCTTTTCAGTTTAAAAAGAGGCTACTCAAATTCATTCTTCTTTTGTGAAAATCCTGAGAGAAATGTTGCAGTCTCAGCATGAGAAAACCTGAGTTCTACCCCCAGATCTCACGCTGACTATGAGATCTTAATTCTTTTCCTTCTTTCTCCACATTTAATGGCTTAAACAATTGGGCTCCTAGGGAGAAATTTCTTTGACCTTTCTCTTCTCATGATACACTGCAAAAGTGAGGTGGCACCCTGGTCTCGTATCGCCAGGGTTGCTGTTGCAGCTTTCAATAAGCTTTCACCACAATAAAGCTTAAAAAATTAAATAGATTTATTCCACTGTGTTTTGTAATAGGAAATGGAGCTGTTATTAAGTAGGCTAAAAGGAAATTTTATCACCAAAAGGAATAAGTCATTTTCAGTAAAGTGCAGCTACTCTCATTCCTTCCTTCCTATGTTAGATCAACTCTTTAATTATTTGTAAACATACAACATCAGGCTTAGAGTGTCATCAGGCTTAGAGTGAAGGACATGAAGACCTTTACAATGTGTAGCAATAACTGCCAGTTTCATGTTCTGTCCGCTGTCTGGTTTAGTGATTCAAGAGGTTGGCATATTCCTGCTTCAAAGTGAAGTATTCTTCATGGAAATCTAACGTGGAGGCAGGTGCTTTATCAAGAATGCCCTTGGAAAATGCAGGCAAGAGTACCAAAACCATTGATAATGCTCTTTCTCTTCTATAGATGTTGTAACTGAACTAGCGTCTCTTTATACGAACCCCCTGTTAGTGGAAGACCGTTCTGTTGACATTGAAACTACTGTCATGGCACGTGGACAATGTCTACACCATGGATGCATGTATTCTGCCACGTGCCCTTCCATCCTGATTAAAGACAAGACCTGGGTGCAAGGCATTTCCCCTGTTATTCTATATAATATATAGATATTCCTGTTATAGATCACATATATCACATAATATATAACATTTCCCCTGTTAAATATATATATAATAATATATAATTATACTGGTTCCCTTTAGAGGCCAGTGCATGGCAAGGGAGAGAGCCCGGGGGCCACTGCGATGGTTACACAGGTCTGGATAGCTGGGGTCTTGTGTGTAAGGTACCCCCTTGAGTGCAAATGCCCAGGAGTGTAGACAGAACCTATAAATTCTTTCTCCTTCTATTTATTATGTGGAAGGTCACTGCTGATGACACCAAAAGTCACAACTTTTGTCTCTTACGCTCTGAAGCTGCAGTGGAAGCCCATGCAAATTACTCGGGGAAAATAAAAACAGCAGGAGGGAGAACGCTGTGAACTGACATCCAAATGTTATAATACACTTTGCTCCTTGTGTTAGGGGTGGCTGTGATCAGAAAGTGGTTGATGCTATCATCTTACCAGGCGATGGAGCAGCAGTTTGGAGTCCTTTGGAGCCTAGTGAGTTAAGACTTTATTGAAAAGATAAAATTTATATGATACTTGAAAGGGAAGGGGATAGTCTGACTTATGGAGTAAAAGCAAAAAAGGTTACAGAGTTCTCCCTTCCTATTAAGTCATTCTCATTTCTTATCTGCAATATAACACCTCTATTAAAACTATGATGGTAAAAGAAAAGGAGAACAAGGAAAAATAAAGTTAAAAATATTATCTAAATTATCACATAGATTCTGAACTCCAGTGACTCCACTGATGAGAAAGATGACCCACAACAAGATTTGATTCTTCCACGTGCTGCCAGGGGCCAGCACCTGAAACCAGAAGCGGAGATCTTTGATCTACGTGTATGGAATAAGAAAAGATTGATTTAGAAAACCGAACCCACTGGACCTGCATGCTTTTTCAAAAGCATGGCTTTTGAAAGATGTTTCAGTCATAAGAATATTCACACTCCTGTGCTGGCTTAAGCCGAAGGTCTGTGTAGCCTGTTACCCTCTTTTCAACACTGGCAAAGAGGAGTGTAAGAATAGGGAAGCCATGTAGTGATGATTCCTTAAAATCCTGGATTATCTCCTGACAATTTGTGCTTTGGGCACTTCTGAACCAAAGATTGTGCGTCTCTCCTCAATGGACCTCAATGGGTTTTCCTTCCTTTAGTTTGTAGGATATCTTTTTGAAGCCCTGTCRGTTTTTGACAACCACAACCACCTGTCGCGTAGAGTTTTGCAGCTTCACTATGCAGAGTATAAAGAAGTATTTCCTGTGTTTTAAACCTGTGATTTAAAAATGAAGATTTAGTGTGTAGTGTCTCATTCTTTGAAAAGACAGTGAACACTTCTGTTGGTAATTTTAAAATTGCTAGCATATAACCTGTTGGTCAGCTTTTTTTCCAGACTGAAAAGTTTGTCTATTCAGTTATTCCTCATACAAAATCTACTCCATGCCTTTGATCAGACTTCTTGCTTGCCCCTYAACCTTTCCAAATCCATGGTACGCTTTTTCAGATAGCTGGTYTGGAATTGCAAACAGCATTCAAGATGCGGGTGCACCGCATATCGATATGAGGAATCATAATGTTTTCTGTGTTCTTCTCTGTTCCTTTCCTAATAACTTGGAGCACTCAATTTCCTTTTATGACCTTTACAGAGCACCATGCTCAAGTTCTCATGGAGCGACATATTCTAACCCCAGTATCTCAGTCAGCTCAGAACCTACCATTGTGTATATAAATTTGGGATTACATTTCTTCATGTGCATGATATTACATTTATCTACAATGAATTTCATCTGCTACTTCTTCCCACAATCACTCAGTATTGCAGGGTTATGATGCTTCTATTAATCAGCCTTATCCTACTAGCTGATATGCTAGTGTTATCAGCAGACTGTGTCACTCACTTCACTATTCATCCTCTTTTTCAAGTATGTTCAAACACTTATGACTGTGTTGCACAGTGTGTGGTGACCTTCCACCATGTACTTCCCGCCTCCTGGTTCTTATCTTCCTGACAGTTCTTTATCTAGGTGAAAACGTTCAGTTCTACGCAACTGAAGACATGTAACTGGAGACCAGTTATCCTCAGGGTATTCAGCCTCCTGAGCTGGAAGACAGGGACGGCGAGCAGGATAAACCCCCCATAATCCAAGAGGAAGCAGTGAACGACCTGCTACGCCACCTGGACACTCACAAGTCCATGGGGC
>JAYKAV010000153.1:0-33395 GCA_035582835.1 Phoebastria nigripes | reverse complement strand
TATGAACTCTTACTCTGTGAGTTTTGGGGTAAAAACATTGTGGTTGTGATGTTTTGCCACTGTGTGTTGTTATTTTTATTAAGGGAAAGTCTTTTAGTTTCATTCCTTACCCCAGTACCATGTAGTTCACCTTTAAGCATTGCATTAATTGCACCTTAAGCATTCCCTTTCCTTCACCCGATCCCCTGCTTCCAGGCAGTGCTTTCGCCTTCTAGGAAGAAGTCCTGCAGACTGCACCCTGTAATTTATTGCCGCTCGTAGTCTCGGTGGGCAAACCAGAAGCATGCAGGTAAAATATGGGGCCCAGCACCATGGAAGGGGCCTGCCTTACACAGGCATTTTGCAATAGTTGCAGATAACTGTGGTCTGCTTTTCTAGCATCTGTCTTATCATTACAGTCATAAAGTACTTGCCCTTTTGATAAAGGTCACTAGACTACAAAATTCAAAAATTAAGATAAACAGGACATGAGTTGTCAAACTAGGGGGGTGTTTGAGATGCCTATTAGGGATCTGTCTTTAATTAGATTTTTCCCTGTTTTCATGGAATCCTGAAATTGGTAACGTTGCTTTTAACTGTCATATTAGGGACCTTCAGGTAACATCATTATTCAGTGTAGTAAACAACTTTCTCTTGGCAGTTTCTGGTACAGATTCCCAGAAGTGGACTGCATACTGAAAAATTGGACAGCAATGAACATGTTGTGATAACAGTTCCATTGTAAGTCCCTGTGTTTACGTTTTAGTATGCAGCAAAGGTCGATTCTAGTCTAGGAATTATATTGAAATGTTCATCACTGGAATTGAGCCTGCAGGTTAGTAAGTGAGGACTGTATACAAAACCCATGCAATAAAACATAACCTTCTCTTATCACCAGTGGTTACTGTTACCAAGCTGGAATTCATGGTCTGTTTGCCCTTGGAAGAACCCTGTATTAAAGAAAGAGATGGAGGAGGGAACCGATGACCAGGGCTTCCTTTGTAGCAGGGTATTCTGAAGTAAGGCAAAGAGGTGACAGTAGCAGATAACACTATATTCTCGTGATCTGTGGTGGAGGACTTAGCAGGGGTTTTTAAACTATGCGGTTTACAGCTCACTGAAATGTGGAAGTTGTTATTGTTCATAGCTCCCAATTTTAGAAGAAATGAAGGCCATGATGGAAAAGTCACATTACAGTTTATCACATGAACTGTTAAGCTGCCCTGACAGAAATGGATTGTTTCAACAGCCCTCACTGGAATAGACTGCAGGGGATGTAACAGGGACAGACCTGTAAAATGGAAACATTTTCAAAAATCGCATAAATTGAGCATATGCGGTTTCACAGAAAAATATAAGAACCACTGTGTGGGAACATGCCCACGTGGGACCTGTGCTTCAGGAGCTGAGGACCAGCAGCTGGCATGGCAGGAGAATTACCTGCCCCAGCCTCTGTGTCTCTGAAGTGAGTTGGGTTGAACACTACGCACTGGGCTTCAGAGTTGAGTTACTTGAAGTAAAGGACTGTTGTATTTCTCCTTTCCCCAAGTCTGTAAACTAACAGATGCACAGCAATGATGGAAGCAGCATCAGATTCAGGCAATGACTGTGAAGTACCAGGTGATTACTGTTATACAGAAAAAGAACACTTCATTTCAGGATCACTGGCTGTGTTGGAGATAAATATCTATCTATCTATCTGCTTACATTGCCCCATGTACTATGGGAGTATCAACTCACATGCAAATCACCRGCTTCTCTAAAGACAGGTTTTTCTGAGCAGGGAGCTGATACTGCAAGTTTCTTTTCAGATAAACTTCAAGTGGTATGGAATGAGTAGAAAGATATCTCTTAGAGGTTGATTTTTGGTAAGGACATTTTTTCATGTACCATGTTCAAAGGAGAAAGGAAATTGTCAGAGAAAATGTATCCCTTTACAATGAATATTTAGTATAAGAATGCATCTACCACGCTAAGAATTTGCCACTAAAAATTTCTACACTATCTTTGCTTTTCAAACAGAGTTATATAACAGTTTTTACGGTCATTTACAGTCAGAACTCTGTAAAAATTGTTTATCAGGGGAGTTTTCTTGTCTAGTCATGATGTTTACCAAATATTAAGTAGTTGTCCTACCTATGATTTCTTTGCTCTGAATCACTCTCATTGTAAATATTTTCATAAGCAAGTACCCTGCCCTGTGCTTAACTTTTATTTTTTAAAGACTTCATGAATTATAATTAGAAGTTATATTGAAATTCTGGATGCTTGCTGGCAAGAGATGTTGATTTGAATAATTGTACTAGTATTAGATAACTTTCCTTTAAAATATAAAAGATCAAGGTTTCAAAAAGATTCTAATAAAACCAGAATTGAAAACCTGGAAAAGTTAGTGCTGGGGAAGTGAGAGAGATGGAAGACAGCCAAATAAACTGGAATTTTCATTATTGCCCTCTTTTTATTATTTTAGTACAGGTCTTACACTATTTAGAGCTTTCTCTTAATGCTCTACTTCCTGGAATCCTGTGATTATCAGAAAAGTAGATTTTCATTAAAAGTATTTCAGGACCTCGTTGATTGAAAAATGAAATAAAATCATAGGGAAAAAATAATTAAATAGCACACATGTAAAGATTGAGAAGCTAAAAGGTAAATAATGTATTGCTTTTCAAAATACGACTTGAAAGGCGTCACTTAATGCTTACTTTTAAGTATATTTCAGACTTGCTTTGACTGAAAATTTTTGCTTAAAATGATAGTTTTCTTTGAGATGCTTTTACTGTTTTCTTTAATTGAAGGTTTACATTAACAGCGCTATAAATAACTGAATTCCCAAGTGCTTAGATTCTTTCCTCAAGTTAGAGAAATTTTTGCCAGTAAAACAAATACAAGAATATTCAGGAAATATTCTATGAATGATATGTCTACAGGTGAAAAGCAAAAGCAAATAAGAAGGACTCGTAAGGTCACTGAACATGTCCAAAGCACTTTGACAGGATGTGAGGAGTTTAGTTACCAGCACTGTGTTAGCTTATATAGGAAGGATATTGATGCTGTATCTCTGAAGTCCTCTCTTTCATGCTTTTCCACGCTTGGAAACCATGTCTGGTTCTAACCTAAGGAAGGAGGTCTTCATAAACACCTTTTACTTCCAATGAAGAGAGGGCAATTTAAAGAAGGAGCAAAATTAATCATTCCCTGGAGCAACTGCACTCTCTCTGTTGTCAAGTGGAGCATTAGCTTCTCTTGGCGCAAACTCCACAGCTGCTTATCCGGGTGCTGAAGAGGTTCATTAGGATGAAGGTGCTTATCCACAATGGTATCATCTGGTTACCTGAGCTGCACTTCTGACTTCGACACTCTGAAAATTCTGCAAGACTAAGAGTTAGTCCTTCTTTCCATATCACCTTCTATTGTCCTTTTCATGGTTCCTCAGGGAGATAACTCTTACTGCTTATCTAAAGATTTTCTGAACTTGCAAGCGAAGTGAAGCTACTTGCATAGATTGGCACAAAATATTTTGTTGTAAATCATCATGTGTCATCCCGAGTTATCCAACTATATTTGCATCAGAAAAGTTTTAAGCCCTGCTAGCTCAAAACATAAACAGCAGAAGGGTGACAGTTTAACCAGCAACCTTAAAGCAGTCGCAGTCCTGAAGGAGCTGGCCCTTGCCTCAAACGAATGAGCTGGCAAAGCTTATGATCTCCATTATTTTCCGCAGTGGGTGTTTTCAAATGCCAGACCCCTTATGATGTCTATTTTACTCATTCCCCTGTTGATTTGATCAAATGTTGACTCCAGTCCATGTTATTGTTAACTCCTTAGTTGGTTATGACTTCAGTTAAAACCTTGATTTGATGAACCGTGTTCAGTTTTAGTCAGTCTAACATAACAATAACTTGATTTGGTTTCTTTTTATGCACTTGTTTATTAATTTTCAGTAAAATTCAGAAGGACATGCAAAAACTTACTTTCTCTCAGAATCAGAAGAACTGACTATGCTGAGAAGGTCAGAGGGAATCCAAGTGAGACATGTGAGAGCTTCTGGCTCCTAATTTCTCTCTCTGTCATACAGACCAGTTAATCTGTAAGCCACTGTGACTCAGAAAATCAGCACGTCATGTGGATGAAACGCATAGAGGTGGAATATTTGACTCCTAACTTGAAATACAAACACCTTGTAGCAGGTTCTGTATATACACATACATCCTGTGTGAGAATAAATGATCATAATCCAAATACTGGGGAGCAAAGAAAGACAATCTTAGGCAAATCTATTCCTTCATTCAACAGTTTCCTAATACCTCTGAGGAGCTGGAATGAGTGAGTTTATTTTCCTCTGAACCCCCGTGTGCTGTTGCTTCCCAGTGTGCCAGTTGCATCAATTATCACTGCAGCACAGGCAAAATAAACAGACCAGTACATATCAAGATACGCTGCAGACATAACGGAGGTCCAAAGTATTATGCATGAAGTGGTTTACCATTTTAAGAAGCGGGAATTTTTCATTGATATGAATGGGGTCAGGAGTTAACTCTACAAATCTATACCTGCTTAACCTCCCAAATTTCCATCTGTTCAGAAAGCTCCTGTATAATTTTTCTAGAAATGAATGACTGTTCTGTAGTATTCTAAGCTCTCCTTGAGTGGAATACAGCATTGTGCAGTGTATAGCAGTAGGAATGGTTGGGGAAAATTGTACTTCAGCAACGCTATTATTTCRCACTTGAATCCATGGATTGATACAGTGAACTTTACAAAAAGCATCTCATTTCTTCAGGGCATTTTTCTATGTACAGAGCTTGAAGGAACCTCATCCAGGTTACTTCAGTCTGTCCAGGGAATATGCATTGGCCTTAGTGTTTTTAATTAAGACAGAAGAGTTGTTTTATGTAACAACTTAAGAGCCTGCTTCCTCTTCCTGGGTTTCTCTGAACCTTGCATATGGCGCACAGGATCACAGGTGGGAGGAAAGACAAAAGCCATCTCGGAATAATCCTCTTTATTATTTACTTGCATTTTTGGTTTTATGCTAGAGTCTACAGTAGGCTGACACAGAAGTCAGTGCTTATGGAAGTGAGGGATTATGGAGGAGAGGAAGGACCAGGCTGAAATTCAGAGGGGAAGGCTGATGGGGATTACAGAGCAAAAGGTCTGCTTGAATGCACCTCTGAGGAGAGATGCAATAAAAAGGAGCCGGAGCAGAGGCTGGAAATGGCAGCAGGAGGAACACAGACGTGTTCTCCATGTGTGCCTTTGAGAGGGCTACGAGGGTGAGGAATACACCTGGCTGCTGCAAGGGGAGGTGGGGGTGAAGACACCTTTGTGGAAGTGCAAAGAGGCTGAGGGGAGGATCATGTTACTATTTCATTTCTYGCTATTATGACGGTAAAGCTGGAAAGGCTGTCTGTCCTCAGAGCAAAACAACTGTCTCATGCAGATTTACCCTGATGGATGGTAACATAAACACATCCAGCTCTGAATAGACAAGGAGTGCGCAATGCCTTTGCTTTGAGTCAGAGCTTTCAGTGAGGCAGCAACCAAGATGCAATGAAAAGAAAGCATGCATTAAGCTGTTAATCAATCTGCAAAAAAGCAGGTGATCCTGGAGTTTCTGTGTGCTACTCAGAAAGTAGCGTATATAAAGGCTAATGCAGGGAGAAAAAATGATGGAAGTCTTCCTATGACAGGATAGGCTGTGATCACATGGTGCTGAAAATTTGGGAGATGCTAAGAGTGTTATATGAAAACTTGTTACCTACTAAGCATGCAGCATTCTTCAAGCAAAYGCACACAGTACTTTGCAGCAAATGTAGTGCCTAAAACTTTAATGGCATAATGATATTTCAGTGTTAAATACGACATTTTCCTTTGTCTTCACTGGCTCAGTGTCCCTGATAGAGGAGAAGATGGAAGATAGCAGAAAAGAGGAAGTAATACCTACTTTGGTACCAATTGCAAGCATTTTTCCTGCTTTTTATTCTCAGTATCTCTCTACAGCAAAATATGAGCTTTTTTATATTTCAGTGGTTTTTTTTTCAGGATCAGTGCTATATATTTTACATCCCATATCAACTTTTTTGTTGATTGATGCTAGTCGGAAAGTTTACAGAGGATAAGGTCTGTATCCTGTCATTTTATACTGTCACACTGCTCAGGGCAAGCAGGAATATGGATGCAGGGTATCAATGTAACAGCTCAGGAGAGAGATACAATTAATATTCTTTCCGAATGGTTGAGATACTATGTAATAATTTGAGGCCTATATCTTTTACACCTGTATTTACAACAAAATAAAGAATGTTGGAAAAACAAAGGGAGCTATAAAATACTGGGGAAGATAAAATGTGAAAATACTTGGAAGACTTGCAAATACACAGATTTATTGATGAGAATAGAAATACAAATCTATGAACGCTAATAAATGAAGTAGATAGTTCAGCTCTTGTACTGTTGATCATCGTCTCTGAAAAATATTGTAAAAGCTGAAGACCTGACAGACTGATGAAAGGCAAGTACTATGTTAGTTTTCAACGAGAATTTAAAAAAACAAAACAAAACAGACTCRGGAAGAAAATGAAGGCTGATAGTTGCTCTCATAAATGTAATTATTCTTCCTAATAAAAAAGCTTTTATGGTACAAGAAATTGTCTTGAATGTTTCAAAGGCAAAACCAGCATAAATCAGAGCATTGGTTATAAAGAATAAATACTGGAATTAATGTACATGCTCTTATTAACAGAGTTACCAAAATGCTTTTGAAAGAATAAATGTATGAACTTGTAGTGTACTGAATCAAAGTTGATTTATTAGCTGTACGAGAAATTCTGCTTTTTAAAATTTAAACAATTATAAACCTACAGTAATAAAACTAGCTACAAGGACATGAACTTGCTGACTTTTTAAAAATCTTCGAAATGCTATGTGACACCAAGATGAAATTGAATGGAATGATTGGTGTAGAGCAATGTTGTTTATCTATTTGATTTTTCTGTGTTTCAGGTAAGGGGGGAAAGGCATTAAAAAAAGGCCCAACTGGGTCTGGGCACTTGTTCACTAACATTGAATTGTACTTACAGGCAGCAGGATAGAAAAGTCCCATATATGTTCAGGCTAACCTGTCTATTTCCGTGTGGTATGGATGAATTATTCTGATTTCATGATGTATAAGGATTCAGTTTTTTGTGTGTGGCTTGTTTTGTTTAAAAAAAAGATAGTAATTTTTTAAAAATGACAGCCCTAGGTATCACAAACAGAGCTCCTTGAATTCGATGTGTTTGCTCTTGGCTGGCATTATTTCACCGTGAGAAGCCAACATGACTTGGTTTGTAGGCTTTGATGCCAGTATACAATTCATTGCCACATGACTGAAGGTTTTCCTCATGTATCCTTGTAGTATTTCAATGGCTGGCCTCTAAATTACAAGCCATGCTTTAACTGGCCGTAGAAAAGTACTTCGGCCTATTATCAAAATACTCAAGAAATGCATATGGCAGAATATTCAATATGGCCTTATGCAGTGGACTCTGTGATAAGACATGAGGAGCGTTATCTGACATTCATCAGAAGTTGAAAGAAACATTGCTAGGTATGTCAGAGAATCTTGGAAACGGAAAAGGATTAAAGCRGTACTGTAGAGAAGAGTGAAGTCTGTTTACTTGGATTTAGAAATTACAGCACTTTATATATAACAAACACCCACTTTTAAATTTACTGCTATGAGACTGAATTACACTAAAAAGTATTTCCAAGAGGTTTTTTTCACATAGTTTTTTCTGAATACTTATATTTCAATGGTATACCAGATATCGCTCTCTGTTCTGATACAACAAACACTCCTGATGAGCTATTAAATGTCTCRTGTCCCTTTCCACTTTTTTTCTGTCCACTGCCTGGTCTAAGTTGAACTTGGTCATTAAGTGAGGGTCACTTTTCTTCACTGTAACGGTCAGTAATTTTCTTTGGTATCTCTTGCCCTTATCAGTTGTGAATTTTGTAATCTGTGCCCTCTCATAAAGAAAACTGGTGTACTGTTTCAACGTAACACTAATAAACAGAAATACTCAAGCCGCAGCTAATTGACAGACTACCACATTTATACTGGTAAGCAAATTATTTCTCCAGATAAGCATGGAGTAAGATTGGTATCCTCCAAATAGGGAGTCTTCCTTCAGGACTCAGACAGATAAAATACCCTGTTCGGTAGCCGTGTGAGTGAGCCTGCAGAGGAAGGGAAATCCTTGACCTGACTAAAGCTTTCCCCCTGCTCACCAGGTAGTGTTGGGTTTCTATTGACACCACATTGTGCCCTATGACGCGGCAGAGGATAAAGAACCTTTTTTTTTTTTATTTTTTTTGGGTGAAGCTACTTGGTTCAGGAAATACTTTGCTTCCTAGAATGAAAGGAGAAGTGCCTTTCATATTTGGGTGTTCTGCAGTAGTTCTTAAACTGCAATRTAAGCAGAGCGCGCCCTTTTTTTAGCAAGTTAGAGCAATCAGCTAATTTTGTTATTAATTTGGAGATGTTTGTAAAAGGCAGTTAATCAATACATTTTCTGTACTGAGTAACAGAGCTGAAAATGACAACCGGTGCTGTGTGGCATATTTGATTTTCTTTTAATTACGTATTTATTTCCTGTGTGGCGGAAAACAGACTTCACAGGCTTGCTTCCCTGTTTTAATTCCTTGTGGATGAAGAAGAATCAATACAAATGAAGGCTCAGTTTTGCAAATATCCACATTTGGGTTCAGTGTAGTTACTCAAATTCCTAATAATTTGGAAGAGCAGATCTTCACGTATAAAGTGAGAATAGATAATTTGTTTTTACCTCAGCAAAAGCACACTAGGCATCATTGTCTATAAAAACCACAGCCGTGATTAAGTATTAATTATACTGCTGGAGGTAACTGCAGGTGGTAGGAGGCTTGAAGTATTGGCTCTTCAGCAAAAGCAATGTTTTATACATGACAGATTTATTACAAAAAAGGTTCTTCTAGAACAAGCTCTTCAGAGAGAGACTACTCCAAAAGGAGGTTTCTTTGGTATTTGTAAAGGAAACAGCTTCCCCTGGCCCCCCCCCCCCCCCCCTTTATATTCTGGTATGCTGTTTTAGAAAGTGGTGTTTTTACGATTCAGAAATCAGGTTGAATCAACTGTTTGATCGTGACATGTAACCATGGGTGAACTTTGATCACTATATTGTAAAACCTCTCTTTTTATTTCAAATAGTTATTGTGTGGAAAAACCTGCAGGATGTCAGAATCTGATAAAGCTATAGGAACTTAGTGTGAAGTCACGCAGGACGTGATGGGGATGGATCCTTTCTTTTGGTTGTGAGTGCTYCTGAACTTTTTTTAGTGGGATTATAATACATGGTGCATAACGCTACACAGCCGTTGCCCTGTGCCGGCGTGCAGCTCTCCTGCTCCATGCAGGAGAGGCAGCCTGCCTCCCACTCGTCTCCCGACTCCACCTGTGACTCGGTGTTTGTAGCTCCCTGTCAGGAGACTTCCAGCCGTTGCTCACGGGTGGTACCGCCAGTTGTCTTTAAAGCACAGCTTGCCGAACGCGTCCCTGCGGTCAGTGGAAAACGTGTTTTAGGAACCAGCGCGGGCTGGTTTTTCCGTGCCTGACGAGGCCCGGCTCCCCGCGCGGCCGTCAGGCTCGCCGAGGAGTTGAACGTCAGGACTGAAACTGGCGGCGGGGCGGCCGTTGGGCGCGTGCCCCCTCAGGCGGCGTTCCTTGCTGCGCTTCTGAAAACAACTCTGGTATGGAAATACTTGAAAGTTGTGTCCTTGCCTTCAAAAACAAAGTTCCATTGATGGGGTCAGATTATGGTTTATTGTTTTTTATTTAGGTTACAAAAGAAAGTGTGATTTAACACAGTTTGTTTTGCTCTGGGCATACTTGTTGTTGATACTCAGTGATACAGTCCTCTTGGTAGTATTTGGATCAACATATAAATGGTAAGTTAATGGCAAAACAAAGATAAGCAAAACCTGCTTATTTTCTGGGAGCTAATTTTAAAGGGCTTCCTTGTTTTCTCTGATGTCACAACCTGTAAGTAATAGGTAGGTAAGTGATTTCAGGGAGAAGAAAGATGCGTTTCTCAGAGACAAGGTCTAAGGAGATCAAAGTGCTACAAATTCAGGCTAAATTTAATCCATTGTTAGGATGCAAAGTATCTGCAGAGAAGGTAACTAAGGAACAAATTTCTGAGAGATTTGGTAGGCTTGCCGTGGAAAATCTCCAGTTTAATATTTTGCTTGACTTGCTAATGCACTGCTTTAGTTGAACCAGAAGGTACAAGCTTGTATGTGTTCATGGGGGAGTGTTGTGACTTGTGCTCAGGTGGGTCCTTGTTGTTCTGTGACCCACACATGGTATCCTGGAACTCTTAATGATACAACTCCTGGTGACTTGTGTATGACCAAGATTTCATTTGAAACATAGAATATTGATTAAGCCAACAGGTTTGAAAACACAGTGTTCTAAGAAGGGGGATTCATTCACCTGCTACCTCCATGTAACTATAGAAGTTGCTCCAAGTATTATTAATTTAGCTTTGAGGAACTCCTACTTGTATCAGTAGCTGTTTGCAAGGTAGAAGATGACACTTTTTTCCTTAAAGCACTGAACAGCATGTTCAGTGTTGGCATTTGTGAGGATTTTAATGAGCTCAAACCATGCCGTGTTCTTCAATTAACTTTGATTATACTTGTGTATAATTTATTTTGGACAATAGCTGGAAAATTAGTTGTCATTCAGGGAGCAACTGGAGCTCACTGCGTCTTGACCTCCTATACACCCATGTAATTTTAATGAAGACCGAATTGAATTTTATTAGCGATGCGACCAGTGGACTTGAGAACAGAATCTCTATCTTTTCTACCCCAAACTGGCAGTAACAATGATGGTGATGAAACTAGACAATAATGATGGAAAATAACTATTTTCATTATTGTAGGATTTTATTTAAGAGTGAACATGCAGATGCTAACAGTAATAAAAATGTTTGGAGGCAGTCAGGACATTAAACCACTGTGCAGGAAATAACATAGGTTTTAGGTGTACAGGGTGAGGGTTTGGTTTGGTTTGTTTTTTTCTTTCCCCCTTGTAACTGCCTTGTAATTTTACTTCAAAATGGAGGAGAGGGCAAAATCCACTGAAGAAAAGTTAGATTATTTGTAGGATTAAAGTGAAAAGTAGCCATGTACTGTAAGAAGCTGTTAAGTGTATCTTTTAAGACTGAGATAATGTAATGTACTTATTTTCAAAGTGTTTCTCCCGGTCTGGGTTTGAGTATAACAACATAATGATTCTGCTCTCTGAAATGTATATGTATCGATTTTCTTTCTCATCCAGAGCTGTGTATATGTGGAGTTTGGTGCTCTGGCTATCATCCTGCCACGAGTTCTTGTGGGCGGCAGGGCTGAGATGGCTGCAGCCATTTTGCTTTGCCTCCTCTTTGCCTTGAAGTCCCAGAGTATTCTGATGACAACTCTTGATTAGCGAAGTGCATCTGCCATGTGTTCTAACCACATTTGAATAATAATGCCTAATAGAGAGCATTAGTTTCTGTGCTGTTGAGGAAGAGGGAAGGACAGCTGGAATGGCAAATGACATAAGAAGGGATGGTATTTTCTCAGGCTCTTGATGCTCAGTGCAGCACTTCTGCTGTCATTGAGGCAATTCAGTATAACACAATTTATACAGAGATATATGTAATAAAAGTCTACAAAACGTGCACTGCTTTTAGCAATTGTTTGCATTCACTGTTTTATTGCAGTTACTGTTACTTCTGTTCTCTTTCTTAGTGAAACTTCGGATACTTCTTTGAGTTCCACCTGAGTTTGTCTGGTCTTGTTAGCACTGTAGGGGCTGATGTTCCTCACAACCTGTTGACGTTAGCACACTCAGCAGTTAGAGGAGTGAGCCTTTCTCATGCATCTTGCTGTAAAAGTGCAAATCGGTGCAGTTGTGCTCTTTTTATTTGAAAAGCTGATTCAGCTTTGTTGAGAGCATGATGACTGAGGGCTCCTTTGTATTTGGGTGCTCATCTTGCTTGTCTTCTACAAGTCTAGGGTTTCTGTAAGTTGACTGGACAAAAGCATGCTTCATGAAGCATGGACTTTCTTCCCATCTGATCCCAGTCCATCTGGCTTCAGCTGCAGACACAAACTGAACCTGCATTGTGGTTCAGTGCATCATGTTAGATGAAAAACAAACAAACAAACAACAAACAAAAAATATAGTGTATTATTAATTCCTTAGTGAAGACATCAGGGAACATGTGGTTACTACTTGCTGCTGCTTCTTGATTTCACATTGCTAACTGACGTCGCTGTTACCCTAGAACAGGCCCTCAAATTACTGGCTGTAGAGGAAATAAAGGGAAGACGAGGTAGAATGGAGCTGCTGGATAGCTCATTATGCAGAGGGCCTGTCTGAATAATGCGCAGTGGATGCTGGGCTTTAAGAGACAAAATCCTCAGATGTTGGGGAAGTTAGAATCCACTGTCACCCCAGTGTAAGATTGTTCCTAATCTCAGTTTCTCCTCTAAAATACTCTTCCCCCTGCCATTAGGAAAGACTCTAGGATATAAGGGATCAACTTCTGATCAGTGGCAGTACAAACCTCTAACAATATCTGAATTCTTTCTACCTGAAAAGCAACGTAGTAGTGAAATAGATGTCATAGTATGTTTGGTACTTTCACTTCAGGGGCAAAACTGTGTTTGGACAAGTTATTCATGTTTTTGCGGGGAAGGGAAGAGACAAGGCAGGTTGGAGAAAGATGCCTTGTGTGAGTAATTCCTGAGAGGGAGAGTAGTGTTCTTATAATGTGTAAATTTGCTCCAGACCTTTTAATGCTAATGGGAATGATAATTTTTATGATAATGGGAAAAATTTGCTTTTATGCAGTGATTTTAAAATTTTAAAAAATCCTTAACAATGTCTCAGTCCTGAAGGGCTGTTTTAGATTTGAGACTATTACGTTGGGTATAAATCTATCTCAGGTTCAAGCTTATCTCTTGTTGGGTTTTTTTTGTTTGKTTGGTTGGTTGGTTTGTTTTTTAAATCATACCTTAATCATTTATTAAAACACAGAATGAGGTATGTCACCAACCTTAAACCTTGGGTGTTAGAATAGTGCTCCAGGAATACTTCTGTACAGTGGGCAGGCTGCAGATTGTCTCTGGACTAACTTAAGGTGAAGTACTACAAAGGGAAGTGACAGTTCCTGTGAGGATCAGGTGCAGTGGTGCAATAGTTATTTCAGTCTACTGACTCCGAAAAAAAAATCGGTAGTAGCAATAAAGGACTTGCAGGTCGAGCCTTAGAAAGCTGTGTGGTGGAAAGCTGTGCCATACGTTATCCTTAATTTCATGGAGTGATTGTGAATTTTGGACTATGCAGGCTTGACTCCTTATTAAATTAACATATATAAAATTTTGTGGTGGTATTCTTTCTAAGGAAATATGGATGCTTTCAGGATATAGTATCAGATCATAGATACACATTTACAGGAGAAGCACTTATGCTTTCTTACTATTGCATTACAAAGAGAGATTTCCAGCATGCAGTAATTCCTTTCAAAACCATATTCCAAAAATAATTTCCTTTGGATGCTAGACTGCTTTTCTCTAACAACAGTCTGTAAATTCAGTGGCCTTTAAGTATCTCAGAATATAGGCTTCCTAGGTTGGAGATCTTTTGGGTTTTTTGCAGCAACAAATGTGGATGCCTCAGGAACTTGCCTGCAGTGCATCAGGTAAGTTACAAGAAAAAGCATGTGATTCTACAGGAGGAGGCTTGGCCAGGTGGAAGATTTGTTTCCATCACGCCAGTACCATTTCAGGGAGAATCCAATGGAGGAGCAATAGCATATTGAGGAGCTTTCTGAATTAGTATGTCTTGGATCTGGTTGCGAACTTCTGTAGCATGTAAATGCCACAAACACCTGGATAGCAGTGGGTTATGTCTGGGGTTCGCTTTTTATTTCACCAGCATGCTGCTACATTTAAAGGCTGCRTCATCTTTGTGGACAGTTGATTTCAGTTGTCGGAAATGTATTGACTTAAAAAAAATAATCAGGTGTCTGGTGTCACCTTGGAAATGTCTCCCTCCACTAACTTCGGGGAAAACAGTGATTATTATAGCATGCGCTTTAGACAGCTTCTTACCTTACTTTCAGTTACTCTAATGTGCKCTTTCTCACTCCCGATCAGTGTAAACACAAATGCCTTCTTTGGGAGAGGGACTCAGAATCCTTTTTCTTGTGTTTCAGAATGTCTCACTAGAAGGAACTGAGGAAGAGGGCAGTGATCCATGTGRGAACAGCATTTTCCTCTCCTTCTTGAAAAAGAAACCTATTTCCTGTCAGTGTTTAAGAGGCCTTTGGACAATGCCCTTAATAACATGCTTTAACTTGGTCAGCCCTGAATTGGTCAGGCTAGGTCAGGTTGGACTAGATGATCGTTGTAGGTCCCTTCCAACTGAAATAGTAGTAGCTTTCCTTTCCTCTCAGTATTACTATGATTGTTTTCCATTCCTATTGCAAGCAGTGGTTTTTTAAATTACATGAATGAACATACACCTCAGTAACAACTCTAAACAAAATCTGGATTTATCCAGCGATGGGAATATGGTTTGMTCTTGTCTATACTCCATTCCTTCTGCCTTGCCTCTAAGGTATAGCAGATAGTCAACTTTTTGAAACAGTGCTGTTAGGCCAGATGGGTTGTTAGATCCAACTTCCTTTGGCTAGAACAAAGGATTCTTGCCTGCTTGGTTTCCCCCTTTGGTTTCGATTTCTTTTTTTTGCAAAACATGGTGGCAGAACACAGGTCAATGGAAGATTTAGTTCCTGAAGCTGTCTGAAGCTGTTCTCTCTCTCGCCCTGCCTACCAACATACCTCTTGAATTTCTGAACCTGAGCCTATGGTAAGGAAGGTCRTACAAGTGCTGAATTAATTGTAATTGCTGTATTGGAAGAGAATCTGATTGATACAGAGTAACTTGTATGTGATCTCTCCCTTACCTGGGGAGTCCTCTGCAGGGAGAGGATTGGTAGGGTGTGCTGTGGATAAACACAGATATGCAAACACGTAAGCAGGATTAAGTATTAAACAGATGTATTAAATGAACTCCTGGGTTTGTACTAATATAATCTGACTTGGTTACAAATCATGAACACGTTTCAATATTACCCTTGTTATACTGTATATGGTTGTACTGCTCATTGTCAGACAGTTGTGTGATGAAAGATGGTATCGTGTCTTCTTTTTTGTAAGATTGGTTAAGATTACTACCGGAGCCTTTTCTCTGAATTCCTTTCCTCTGGGGATTTGTATCTCAGTATTTTGGTCACTTTGGTTTTATATCAAATCTTCCCATAGAATAGGAATACATGAATATTCTTTACGGGATACAGCCAAGGGCTATGTGATTTAATACAACCTTTGAGAGCTGAAGCTGTGGGCTTCAGGTTAACATATCTTTTTCTGTTGGGTCTTTCAAATCTGTGTGGAAACTGGTAGGCATCTATTCATAGAATTTACTGTGCTGTATTAGCACAAGATTTCTTGATGTAAAMCAGAATGTCTCTTGTGCTGTACAGGGCAAACCCCTACTTTTAAAAATGTATTTATAGTTACCAACAAGGTTCTTTGCCAATTCCACCAGTTTTTTCAGTGCACAGTACTGAGTTCAGCCGTAGTCATCTGTTTTCTGTTCTTCACAGCATACTTGTTCGACTGGACATCTAGAGCAGGGGTGACTTCTATATATGAATAGGGGTTAGAATTAATCCTCTGTTGGAGTCTACCTCCCCCTGCCCCCCTTCAACTTTTAAGCTATTCAGAATTTTCTCAACTCCGCAGCTTTTGAATTGTTTTTTATGTTTATAATGGAAAGTTCCAGTTGAGAGCAGATGGCTTGGCTTGTTTTTCTTTTTTTTTTTTTTTTTTTAAAAAAAAAAAAAAACAACCAACAAACAAACAAACAAACACAAACAAACAAACAAAAAAACCCAATGAAATGCTTTCTCCAACCTATTGAAATTTCAACAGTATTTCAAAATTTCAAGGTTTGCTCAGCCTGTTTCTGTTCAGGCATTTTCTGTTTAAAAAATCTTTGTAGAATGATCTTATCCACCAAAGCAAATGTATGGGAAATGTCTGTGTCTTTAGTATGGCTCTTGGTTTTTCACATGGAAAAAATTGAGGCGGAGCGGTGAAGAACTCATACATGCCCTACATATAGAATGTAACTCATCAACTTTGACTGTGGTTTCTTTGGACTTGGCTTGCTCCAGGTCTTTTTTCAACACAGATTTGTTTGACATCTCTGTTCATCTTAATGTGCTTTTCAGTAGGCGGGCTGCATAGGCTTTGAAGAGCTGTACTAATCTCCTTTAGGGTTGTTTTGACATTCTGGTCAAAGAGTACGAATGGGATTACTGTCGCATCCTCTCTTGCAGTATAGTTTTTCCTCTTAAGAAGTACTAGCCGATCTTTTAACCCATCCTTTATGGAGGAAAGCTATGGTGGTGTATGTGTGGTCTTTGAAACTTTTTGGTGTGATGAAATGGTACTCTTTATGACAGTAGCAGCGATGGCCCTTTCAGGTGGGATTGTGTGGAAATTGGCACTTGTAGTTGTGCCCTACTTACTGCTGTGCTGTTTTCTTGGGCATCTCAAATGATAGATAGCAAAAGGGAGGACAGCTTGGATGCCTGGTCTAGCAGGCATTGAGATTGGACTTGCCAGTGGGTAATTGCTGTGCCACAGATTTGTGGGGTCGGCTTTGTAAGATTGATGCTCATCTGCTTGTGGATGAGATTACAGGCCCAGAAACAGGGCTCCACCTGGTTTCAGGTGTGTGCCAGTTCTTGGGGTGTTGTCCCAGTGGTGCTTTTTGCATCTGATTAGCAAACTGCTGCAGGTTGTTCTAGTTGCAGAAAGCGATGCTAGTGGTGCATGTCCAGACTGTTGCAGTGTGGCTGCCTCCATGATCTTGGGGCAGCCTCCAGTAACCTGACAGTGTGTGTTAGGTTCTGTGTGCTGGAGAACATCTGCCCTGGGTGAACTGCATGGTGCCAGCTGGCAGGGCAGAGCCCCTGAAGTGGTATTGGTGTCTTGTGAGCTATGGGTTTTGTGTGAGGTAGGCTTGGTGGTGGTGAGGAACTGCTTTAAAGGTCTTATTGGGGATGCTGCAATGTCTTCTGAGTGTTTCTCATGTCTGAGGACTCCCTGACACATGGCATCTGTGATACGAATAGTTGAGATTATAGGTCTGCATGGCAGATAGTGTGCTTCAGCTGAGTGGGGCAGTGTGGTACAACACAGCCAGGGCAGTGTAGCCGCAGAATATGAGAGSAACAGATCTCACCTCCGTGCTAGTGCAAGCCCTGGACAGCAACGGAGCTGAATTCTTTGAAAATTGTGGTTGCATGTGTCCAAAACATCTTTAATAGCTAATAGCTGTCCATGCTTAATAGCTACTAAGTGTCAAGTTTTTTTTTCTTAGTTACTGGACACTTGCCTAGTATAAAGATAAATGCGGAGAACATTTTGGAGTAGGCCACTTGTTTGCGTGGCTGTGGATCTATGGGGTTTTTAGATTT
The DNA here is from genome assembly GCA_035582835.1 of Phoebastria nigripes. Classification (NCBI taxonomy): domain Eukaryota; kingdom Metazoa; phylum Chordata; class Aves; order Procellariiformes; family Diomedeidae; genus Phoebastria; species Phoebastria nigripes. Next base: position 15,783 of record JAYKAV010000153.1, on the reverse strand, counting down.
TGTTTTCTTTTATTTTTCTTTTGCTTTTTCTTAGAGCCAGAGCTCTGTAAAAAGATATACAGTGCAGCCACAGTAACAAAGCAATGTTTGGATGTTTTAGAGTTATTCTTGGAAACACATCCTTTGATTTGCAGAGGTGAGGAGTGGCAAGTGCTCAACATCTTCAAAAACCAAATCTGGCTGGTTTGGATGTCATCAGAAATGACTGTGGTTTTCCAATGTCTGATAATAAATTCACTGGATTTCATAATTGAAAATAATGTATGTGTAAAAGTCTGTCATGAAAATACAACCTTGTAGGAATCCTCATTTATTTTTGCCCTGARTTGCACATCAAAATTCCCTCCTATGCAGGGGAAATCACCTCTCTCTCAACCTGGTGCTTGTCCATCCCCTGACTACTTCTGCTCTTGTTGAGTGAAATGCTCAAATTTGAAAGAAGAATGGAGTCCTCTAAGAAAAATGAAGTTCCTGAAAAAAAAAATCTGTTTGAGAAAGGAGACCCAGATTAAAGTCCTCCTTGGGGGAAAGGCTGACATGTCACTGGTCTGTTTGGTCTGCTGACTTGGAAACACACAGTCCAGCAAGCCGTTTGTAGTGTGTGACCCAAAGCGGTCATGGAACATGCTGCCTACTCCAGTTGGCAATGATGTGATGTAGCAGGGGGTTCAGGGAGTTTGAGAAAAGCACTAAGAAGGATAAACAGCTAATGTTATGGAGAGGAGAAATRGGGGAACTGGTGATAGAGTACACAGTCGGTAAGGAAAGAGGGCTTTTTCCTTTTGCTTCTTGTGGAAAAGCATAACTGTTAACGACAAAACTTACTCTGACATCAAGTAGCCAGCCAAATTCCATCCAAACGCCATATACTTTTTCTGGGAATAAGAAAAAGAAAGCCTATTGCATTTTGCAAAGATCATCTCTGATGAYGATGAACTCACTTAAGGTGAGACTGTGTATGTGTCTATGAAATTATGGACTTTAGGATGTGTGTTGCTAGTGTGGAAAAAAACAAGACTACAGCTCCAATGAAATAAAAACTGTGTGTTTGCAGAGGTGAAAGTTTTGGGGGAAAACTGATGTTACCTTCTAAAGCGAGTTGATAAGGAAATTAGGAAAATTTTGAACGTCGGACCCTACAATGCTATATTTAGACTCAATTTATGACTAAAATTGGAATTTWAAAATGTGGGTATAGTATGATTTTTCTTTCCTACCTAGATCTCTGTCTTCTCTTTCAGTGTTTGAATTRGTTAGAAACCTCTAAAGATTGCAAAACATCCTGTTTCAAGAGCTAAACTTCTGGGCTAACTCCAGGAAAAGATTTGGCTGTAAAGTCCCAAAAGGGACTGAACAAAATGAAGTCTCTCAAAATGAATAGAATTAGTATTCGGTCAAAACAGACATGCAGCTGGAAAGGGGTGTTTTAACAACGTATCATCAAGTCTAGCAAACGAGAAGGTTTATTCTTCCTTCTTTTCAGCTCTACAGAGACTTGTCCCTTCCACTTTGTTTCCCTTCTCTGATTCTTCTAGTCCCAGAGTTTAATTCTTCATTTCAGTTTAAGAGGCTCTTTGTAAAAGCTTTGATTTCATCTTATGTGCCAGATCATTTCTATAACATTAAGGCAACCAATTTTAAATAGCGTAGAACACAGCCTGTCTTATGTGAGTGGCCTTTACTGTGTTTTGAGAATTTAAAGTTTTGTAGACTTGTAACAGTTAGCAGAACTAGGCTCTAAGTAAATACGCTCACAAATAGAGATGTGATAAAGGAAGTAAATTATTTGACTGGGATAATACTCTGCATTGTTTAAGGACTGTTTCTTACAAGGAAAAAAGTGAATAACTTAAAATTACAGCCTCCCGGTTTGCCTAGTCCTCTTGAAAAGACGCATACAGTTGTGGTTCACTCAACTGCAGATTGTTTTTTATTTGGTTAATAAACTGAAGTGTATCCAAAACTCTGGTTCAAAAAACAAGCAAGCAAAAAAAACCCCCAAACAAACCAAGATATTAATGAACGCTTGCCAGGAAACCATTTATAATCTTATTTTTCTTTCTATTGTGATTTCTGCAAATATTTTGATTATTGCAGTGCCTGGATACTAGTTTTCTAAATGTAAATTTTATGCATTAATTAGCCACCATTAGACATTTCTTCCAAAACACACAGATTAAGCATTTCAATGTGCTTTTCTAATTACATTAAAAAAATTAAGCTGTAAAAATGCCGGGAGTCAGTTCTGTGCATACACACACCTGCAGTTCTCATTAATGTTAGTAAGAGTTAAATGCAGAGGGAGAGAAAATTAGACCTGGGATAAACCTTATTAAGATGTGTGTAGGTGTTTAAACTTGTATCTGTATTGGTTAGTGCAGAAATGCCCAAGGAATGGGGTCTGGTCTAGATCCAAGCTGCAAAAATAATTTCCACAACTCACCTTGTGTGGGATTCATCCTACTTCACTTTAAGCATCTTCACCGGAGTCTGCATTAGTGGCTCTTAGTTCCTGTTACTGTTAGTGGAGAGAAATAGATACTTTTGCCTGTTGATTTTTATAACTGTAAGCTAAAATACTTCACAGGAACCAAACTAAAACTGCTTGCTTCTCTGCCTTGACTATAAAGTGAGCCTTTACAGTGAACTCAAATGAAGAGAGACTCATGTTTCTTATGATGTCCTTGCTCTCTCGGAGACTGGCTGTAGTGTGCTACCCTTGTTTCCAGCTCTGAGGGCAGCAGAATTTGGGCTCGCGGGTTGTTTGCTGTTGAGTAGACCTTGTTAGAAATTACCAGTTGGGCCCTGAAGGAAACTAAGCAGCTGTGACCTAGTGTGACGGGGAGTTTATCAGCTGCTTGGGCATCTTCATGCTACAGTGAAAAAGACAATTGATTGCAAAGTCACTGATTTATCATTAACGGCATGGCTGGCTTGGTTTTTGCATAAATATGGGTGTAGTTGTGAAGTTATATGGAGTGAAGTTGATCCATGCGTTTGTGTATTGCTGCACTTGAACTGAATACGCTTTGGTTCTAGAGTGCAATGTGGAAGTCTCAGGTCTGTACGCATTAGTATTATCCAGGTTTTACTTATCCTTTGGTAACAGTAACCCCTACTCCCAACACCACAGGTACTGAAGAAGTAACAGTATAACATGGCTTGATCACAGTTGCAACTTTGGGCAGGTGAACTTGCTCGCTTACTAGTCAAATGCATTACTGACTGCTCGAATTGTGGCTGGATTTGCCTGAATATTGTTCAATGTCTCCCTGTTAAATTTTTAATCAGGTAGGTTAAGTGCTGACTATGCATTTCAGTAGGGGAAAGAAATCATCTAATTATATTCAGATGCTGCAACGCAGACCCTCAGAGGCAAAGTGGTGCTTAATCTCTGTTTTCAGTGAGATTGAGAACCTGAAATCATTGCTGGGTCTGTGCTGGTGTTGTAATCTTGTGAATGCAGTGGGGCACAGACCGTGTGTTTTCTGTATTATCTCTTCCAGTGCGGCTTCTGAATCCCCACTAGATTCTCTGTAATAACAAGTAATAAAGCTTATTAGACAGGATTAGGTTTGCAAATCCAAAATCAGGGATGCTTTCTATCAGAGTAAGACTTGCTGCAGACAATAATCTGAGTGGGCTAACTAAAGTCCCAGAAGGATCCTGCAAAGGATCGAGACCTGGGACAAGAATTTTGGCTATTGGAAGAAAAAGAATTATTCCTCACCAAAGTGTTTAGAATTTGTCACGCAAGAAAATGACCAGCTCAGACAGAAGCTAATGAAAGGTAGATTTTTACAAAGCATCCAGAATACTATCTATCTTCCTCAGGCTTCTTTGTATAAGTGAAGATACGAGTTCACAGAAGATGACACACAAAGCTCTTCAGCGAACAAAATGCAGTATACATCCCAGCAACTTAAAAAAGGTATGCAGAGTGCAAAGGACTGTGTAAAATACCTTACAACATTTTTTTATCAGAACTTCCAAAAGTATAGGCAAAGAGAATTAGGCTAGCATCAGCAGAAGTCTGGAAGGAAGAGACTGTCAGTTGGATGCTTTGGGATATTTTTTTGTTATTATTGTTGTTATTATTATTGCTTGCTTTTTTTTTTTTTTTTTTTTTTTTTTTTTNTTTTTTTTTTTTTTTTTTTTTTAAAGTTGGACGCTGCTGCCATCTATAAGGCTTCTGCAGCAATGGCAGTATTAGCACGAGGAAGGGGGTAGTGTGGGTAGAAGATAAGTATATGGAAGTTGGGGCTTGTGAGTTTGACTTTAGGGGAGGTGGGGAAATTTTCAGCAGAACAGAAGGCAGTGGTTGAAAATCTGAGTTCCTTCAAGAAAGTCTTCTTAAGTGAAGACTAAGACTAACAGTTGGGTGCGTTAAGTTTGGCTGTTTCATGAGTGAAGTAGGAGAACCAGCAAAATGGATTCATTACCTCATGTTAGTGGGAGGGAAAAGAAAGGAACTTTTTGCTTACATATAGAGCCAAAATGAAGATGAAAAAAATAACACATAAAGCACTTCTTGCTGTCTACCAGGGAAGAAATCTTAAAGGACATTGCTGAGGACAGAAATTTTTGCATCAAGAAAGCTGGCAAATGGTCTTAGAAAAGTAAAACAAACATTAGCTTGTGTTCAGTATCTGAACACAAGCTTGTGTTCAGTAGCTGAGCTAGAGTATTGACAATGTCTGTTAGGCTTTGGTCAGCACTTGTATATGCCTCCAAATCATGTCAGTTATGTTATGATGGAAATCTGAGCAGATTAGGCTTTGATCTGGGGACAAGAGCAGTAACAAAGAAAATGATGGATGACTCCAATTTGTCCAGGGAAGAACTACTGTTACTGAGCAAGAGGGTGAGTGAAACGAAAGCTGAAAAACTCTGAAACAGGGATTGCAAACTAACAAGAGAGTTTACTGTGGTAGAAGAGATTGTAGATAGTTTCAGGGGAATAAGCTTATTCAGTAGTCAAGAAGGTGGCCAAAAATTACTTGGCTTGGTAAATTAGCACTTGTCTAGTATAGGTTTGAGTCCTGCTATGTGAAGATACCTGTAAACATGGAATATCATGRTAGAGTTTTCTAAGAAATCGGAAACCTTCATTCAAGAAGCCTCAGTCCTGAGGGCAAAAGAATCCAAAAACCGCCCAAGGCACAGTTTGGCAGGTGCTGGGATATATTCAGGGAAAGTATTACCTACGCTTCATATATCACTGAGTATCCAATATTGGCCCCTGTCAGAGGCAGGGTTAGCAGGAACCTTYGATCCAACTTGGCTCTGTGTTCGTCCCAGCAGAGTATCAGTATAGCCTGGAATAATGTGATTGCCACTCACAGTAATACTTGTGTCTCGGTGCAGAATGTTCTAGAGGAACAGAAATTTAATTTTCCTAGCTAGTTCAGTTGATGTATTGGATCTAAATATTTTGCATGCTGTGTTACAAATTACGGGTGATGGCTGTGGTTCATCTAAAAGAGGATGTGAAGAATAGTACCTGGAAATCCATCTACATAACTGTCCTTTTGAATGGTACCAGAACGCTGTCTAATTCTAATGGTATGAAAATGGACACTCTGCCAATAGTATTCTAAGATTGTAAGAGGCTGGTCTGTGCGTTGGAGAGCCTGGGGCCGGTCTGCTCTGTCCAGTGTTTGGGCCAGGTTTGGGGTAGGAGGTAGTAGGCGGTTCTAATAATTAGCTTCAGTGAAGAGAGCTCCATTCAATTTTGAAATGCAGGGGCTGAAAAGCTTCAGAAGGCAGTTTTATTGTGTGCTGGTTTTGGCTGGGATAGAGTTAACTTTCTTCACAGTAGCTAGTATGGGGCTATGTCTTGGATTTGTGCTGGAAACAGTGTTGATAACACAGGGATGTTTTCGTTACTGCTGAGCAGTGCTTACACAGAGCCAAGGCCTTTTCTGCTCCTCACCCCACCCCACCAGCGAGGAGGCTGGGGGGTGCACAAGGAGTTGGGAGGGGACACGGCCGGGACAGTTGACCCCCACTGACCAAAGGGATATTCCACACCATATGGCGTCATGCTCAGCATGGGGGGAGAAGGAGGAAGAGGGGGGACGTTCGGAGCGATGGCGTTTGTCTTCCCAAGTCACCGTTACGCGTGATGGAGCCCTGCTTTCCTGGAGATGGCTGAACACCTGCTGCCGAGGGGAAGGAGTGAATGAATTCCTTGTTTTGCTTTGCTTGCGTGCACGGCTTTTGCTTTCCCTATTAAACTGTCTTTGTCTCAACCCAGGAGTTTTCTCACTTTTACCCTTCCGATTCTCTCCCCTATCCTGCTGTGGTGGGGAGTGAGCGAGCGGCTGGGTCGTGCTTAGTTGCCGGCTGGGGTTAAACCATGACATATTATTTAATCAAATAGAACTGTGCCCCAAAAAATGGAAAGTGTAATTGTTAGTTCTTTTCTATCTTGGAAAAATGAATCAGAGCGATTTACAATAGACAGTGTTATTTCAGGAAGTTATAGTCAGGATCTTCTGTTAAAGAAAATGTTAAGAAAAAGAAAATAACATTATGTAAGAACTATGACCTCCCTTCCCCGCCCCCCCCTCCATAGTTCTTGTGCTTGTTTTGAGCCGCATTTTAATTAGACTCAGAAGATAGAGAATAAAGGAAGATTAAAATATACTGTCATAGAACAGTGTGAATTTCGCACTTTTATTAAATGGAGCTAGCACAAAAGCTGGATATTTCCAGCTCCATGTTAAAAAATATTTTGAAATCTTAGGCAGATATAAATAGCATCTAACTCTCTGTGTTGGCCCTTGCTGAGGTGCAAATACAGCTGGTGCAATAAACCACTGCTGCCCTCTCCATTCTTTACTTTTCACAAATAGAAGGTAATATAAATGATGGAATTAGCAACCTGTTAAATTGTTGCCTTTCAAATTTATTTAATTATTCAGTTTTGGTATGTTAGTGTTTCATGCTGATGCATTAAATAGTAGTGGACACATTTTGTATTGTTTCCCTGTAACTCATTTAATCTAACTGCAAGTAGATACAGAACTGACTTTTTTTTGCTATGACCAATTTAAATCTCTGTAGCCCCATTGTCTCTTTTCCTTTATTAACAAGGAACTAAAATAATATTAAAAAATACATAAAACTGAAAATTTGCTGTTGGCAAAATCTCCCATGATCTTCAACTAGGATATTGTTATTTATGAAGCAAAGCAACCCATCAAATCATATTTTTTTTGCTTCAGTTTAAAGTGCAGTTAAATAGTGCAGTAAATATTAAATCCATTGATGTATGCTTTACATTTTTATCATGTTCAAAGTGAACCATGCACAATTAGGTTTGTTTGAATTAAAGTCTAAGAATTATAGTGCTCATTTAAATGCGGTACTGTCTATTAGGAAAAAAAAAATCAGAGACAACCTAATGTTTTCTCCTTCTTTCTATGTAGTTAATTTAATGCCTAATAAAATTATATGTTCTTCTAATTTTTACATATGGCAATTTATGACTTAGGCCCTATGCTTGCTCACTGAGTTGAGGCAAGCCCTGAAATGGATCCTGGAAGTAAAATACGAGGTTTTCTATAATTTTAAAATGCTTTAAAACACCAATCATTTGTTTATTTTCTAAGGAATGACTTCAATTTGCTGAGGCAGCTTTCTATAGATTATCTTAGTAACTAACAACTCAGTCTGATTTGATGAATGCTGATTTTTGGGAAGGTGGGATAAGGCATTGGGGAGGGCTGAAAGTATTCAGAAGACTCAAATTTTCACTTTGTATTTCCAAGCCTCTGTCACAGAGTTCTGGGGAAAGTGTCAGAATTGCGATGCCTGATTTCATAGTGAAAGCAAAACTCAGAAACCTGAGTTACGAGGTCAAAGTTGTTATGTAGTGTGTGGCAGGTTTTGGTGATCTCCACATAGCGTTAAACAACGCCCCCCCCCCCAAACAACACAGCTGAACTGGCAATTGTTTATTTAGCCAAATGGCAATTCTTTGGAAAGCAAACTATTCTGAATTCTATGCCCTTCAGGTCCTGGGTCAAGGTCTGCAGTAATGCTGAAGTAATCTTCTGTGTTTAGGTGCTGAAGATGCAAATAGATGTAACAGCTATGCTAGTGGGCATATGGAGAGAGGAAAGGCACTCTGTAAAGTGAAGTACACAGTCACTGTTCTTTGTATGCTTAATCTGTGATAAATCTGCCTCTGTCGATTTCAAAGCACTTAAGACACGCAGAAGTTACTTCAAACAGACATTGTGAACCCAGCTTGTTTATGAAGGCCGTGTTGAAAAGGACTGAGGATCCTTTGGGCTCAACAGAGAAGAAGATGGACCAGGACTTGCTAGTGTGATGGTTGACAGATACCTGGGATGGGTTAAAACCTCTGTTTATCCTGCTCTAAGTGATTGAATTCAAAAAACAAACCACTGCCTAGGTAAGGGCTTTGCCTCATAAGTAAGTGCCTTGAGCATTATGCAAAAGAACCAAGCGTGCGGTAGATTAAGCAGCCAGACTGGCTTGGATAAAGGCATGGTGCCATGTATAAATAATTCAAATTAATATGAATGTCTCATTGAATCCATGATATATATGTTTTCCAGAACACTATAAATGAGATAATACAGTGACAGTGCTGCTCTGAACATAGTCACAGGAAAGGGGGGGAAATGTAGATACAGGAAAATTTTTTTTTTTCCTCTAAATTTGTGGATTGATCACCAATTCTGTTTCCTCCTCAGTTATTTAATAGTCACTTTTGAAATTGGAAAGGCCAGAGGTACTGCTGTGGGATCAAGGAATGTCTACACTATGTACACCAATTTCAGGAACAATTTTAAGCAGAGTAACATGCTGCTTATTCCAGTCCCCCTAAGTGCTGTTTTTAAATCCTTTTGCCTACTGTTTTAACAGGAACCACTTTCTTTTCTGAGAATGGAATTAAGGAGTATTCGGCAAAAATGTAGTAAGTAGCTCTCTTTGCCCCCCCCTTTCCAGTTTCAGTTTCCTGAGAAACTTTCCTAGTAATCATTGGTCAAGAGAATAAGATTTGCCCTTAATAAAAAATAGACTCATTGTACAGTTGTGTTTGCATCTCTTCCACAGGTTTCATTTACTCTTTTTCCTGCAGAAACAAAAGGACTTCTTTTTTCTGCTAAAATAAACTGACAAAATAGCTTGCCATAAATATAAAGGGCATTTAAAGCTATTCGTTTAAACTTATGCAGCAAAAGAGAGATGAATCCATTTAATCTTTTGGCAATTAAAAATGGATGTTAAATTAATTAGGAACATTTCTCAAATGAATTACTGTGAAATTGAAATAATGATCTGTACTAAAGTATTCCTTTTAAAATTTATGTCTCTTTGATTACTTAATATTAATGTATTTTTAATAGACTGCATTCTAAAAAAAATAAAAAGCAAGCACATAATTTCTGGAAGAATTGAAACATTATGTTAAGAAACATTCCTTTTTTATAATTCCACTGGCTTCATCACCCATATGCACTAGAAGCAGATTTGGCATAGTGCTCCCAACAGTGACTSTGCACAGTGTTTCCCAAGAAATATATTTTGAACTTGAACAATAGACTAGAATAAATGCTTGCTGAATTTAGTTCTAAAATCATTATTTGATCCCTTGTTTAGCAAGGTATTTACCCAAGTGCCTAACTTTAGGTATGTAAATTCCAGTATAGGAAGGTATTTTAGCATTTTAAGTCCTAACCTGAATAGGAATGAACTGCATACAGTTGTCTTTGCTTACGTTCACGATGCTAGTAGCTTCAGTGTCATGCACTTAAGCACATGCTTGAACAAGGAATGCCTTCTTAACTGAAGGGCACAACTCTTTCTCATCTTTTCTGTTGACTTCAGTTGGATTATTTAAATTGCTGAACTTTCTGAAGGGCTGCTGATGGTCATCTCAGTGGAAGTTCTGTTGATTTTGGCAAGAGCAAGACTGTATTGAAAGATTTGGGATTGTAATCTTGTCTGTTCTGTTGCATGGAAGTGTATGCACAACATCAGTTCCCTGTTTGCTGAATAGCATAGCTTGTATGCGTTATGCGCAAGGCTGAAACATGAAAATGAATTACTTGGAACTCCAGTGTGACTTCCCATTTCTCTGCTACAGAATATCTACTGATCTGTGTGGTGCACTGTGCGTTATTTGCCCTTGTTTCAGTCACTGGTTTTTGGTCACTTCTCTGTCACTGGGTTCTGGTCGGTTCTGAAGGTTGTATTTAACAGGAGGTGGCAACTGTTACATTCATTTCACAAGCATTCTAGCAGGATGCATGCTATAATGAAGTCTGTGAAATGGGCAGGTAATTTCACTAAATCTAATACTGTGAGTGTTTTGGTATCCATTAAGTTCAACTCAATATGGAACTAACATATTAGCTTGAATAAATCTCGTCTAAATCCTTTATTAAGAAAATGCATGATAAAAATAGTATAAGTAACATAATTGGGAACTTCTGCACACATTTCAGAAAATGAGAAATATATCCACTTAATATATCGTGACCTTTAAAAAGTACAAAATACTGCTTGAAGCGGCTCTACTGTTCTACTGAACCTTTTATTCAACCCTTTTTTTAATTTATGGAAGAATGCCTTGTGAGAGGACACCCCAAAGGTCACTTCATCCGGTGTGTCTCACTGAGTGGCCCATAGCAGGTGTTTAGGGAAAGAGGCTGAGAGAGGTCAGGTGAAGAGTGGTAGGCTGTGCCCAGGTTCTGGCAGTTAATGGCCTCAGTACTTCAGCTGTCATGATTAACAGCGGTGGATGGATCTCTCCAGTGTCTAATTCATTGTGAACCCATTTGTGTTTCTGGCCTCCCAGACATCCTGTGACAAAGACTTTTATGATTTTAATTGTGTGGTATGAAAAAGTAGTTAATTTTATTTTTGTTCCCGGTAATTACATTGGGTGTCTCATAGCTCTTGTATCTTGAGAAATAGTGAATAATGATTTCCTGTTCACCTTTTGTCCACTACCATAATTTTATTGACCTTTATAATATTCCTCATTGTCTTCCTTCATGCTGCTGGGTCACAATTTATGTAGTTGCTCTTATACTAGCAATTGTTCCATATCTGTAGCCGTCCATATTGGTCTTCTCTACCTTTTCTCATACCTTGTGCAGTCTTTTATGTTAAGAAGACTAGAAAGCAGCAATACTGACTTCATATCTCTTACTGCAGTGCCAAAAGGGAAGGGTTTTTCAAAGGTTTCCTCGCTGGAACAATTTTGTTCAGGAAAACTGAAAGCTGGCTGCAAAAGGGGCTTTCCATTTTACCAAAACAACTTGGAATTTAGATCAATATTACTGAACGGCTTCAGCTGGCAAAAAAAGTCTTTCCTAGGCTAAACTAAATCCAATTTTGTTTTAAGTGTTTGGTTTTCCTTTGTTTGTGAGCCAAACTGGGGTGGAAGGGAGGAACCACTAGACTCATAAAGAGATACCTAGTATTGAGAAAAAATAGGTTTATGTGAATTATTTTGGGGGAGGGCCTCTCATTTGCTAATGTTCAGGGCCAGAATTGCAAAACTGTTCATTAAATACAAATGGGGCATAATTTTCTGCTTTGAAGGAAACATCTGAACTAGTAGCATGCCTTCTGTGATATTTGGGAGCAAAAAGCAGAGGGAGTTGACTTCCAACTCTTGGTGGCATTTGGAGAAGATTTTCTGACCTGAACTGATTTGATTTTATTTAAGAAAATAGATTTTTTTTTTTTTTTTTCTTTTTCTTCTTTTCACCTTCATTCTGAATAATGCTAATATCTGGTTGGGAAGGCATTTTTCAGTTAGTAAGACCCTACGAATGTGAAAAGCATCATATAAAGACAGTCAGTATATTTAGCTGTTCCACTTCTTCAAACTAATATGAATTCATTCTAAGATTTTCTGTGGTTGTCAAAGCTAGGATGGCAATAACAGCTGCAGGTGGGATGCCATTCAGTGTGTGAATGATAGAGGCAACGTCAGGACACCTGCAGAATGCTGCTCATCCATTGGCAACATTGCTATTTATGGCAGTTTTGAGTTTATCAGAATAATGCTTGTATTTTCCACAGTGATGCCTTTAACATGATACAGCAGGAACAGTATCCTAATGGTCAACATTACTTTCTCTTAGGAAAATTCCACTAAGGTTAGTCTAATCCATTAAGGTTCCATTCTATTGTTGGTCAACTTTTTTTAACCCAATCCCTATATTAACCTTAAACGATTTAAGGATCAACTTTTTTAGGAGGTAATCCTGTTTGACTTCTGATAAWCCCATGTTGAGGCACAAAGTGCAGTGCAGTAAATGCTTGTAGGCAAGTGGCATGAGACAATTACATTTGATATCTGTGACTATGTGAAATATGCTCTTAGAGTATGGTCTTTAGAATGTGAAGTCTTTAATGTTGAACAGCTCTAGTAAAAACAGTTTACAGTTCTGAAATTAGATTTTCTAGAAAATAACCACATAAAAGCTTATTTCAAAATCACCCTTCCCCCAAAAAGAAAGGGGAAAAAAGGCAGTTTCTCCCCCTTCTATATTTTAAATCAAATGATAAGTCACAAAGAACTTAATTAGCTGCAGTACATGTGAGACATGGACCATAGGCTCAATTTCCATAATTTCCAGACAGCATTAGCTGAGTAATGTAGCAGTGGAACCCAGGGACTATTTAAAGGGACGCCATTAAAATACGCAGAAATGACTCAACATGATGTGCCAGTCAACCTTTACTCTTCTGTAATTTCAGGAGGATTCCTTTATTGTTTTGAAAATGGTGTCCAGAAATGCAGTAGTTAGTTGCAAAGTTGTATTCCTTTACCAAACCTTCCTGAAGAGCTTCTAAATTTAAAAGTTTCCCAAATCTTTAATTTCCTCTGTAATCACCAGTGGCAACTGCTCCTGCTTTCTCAGATACTGTAGCATTCCTTTTAGCTTCTCATAACTAGGACCCAGCCCTTTCGCTCCCCTGTGTCTCACATGCTTCCTTAACCAGCATCCTTTGCCTTCATCTTTCCATCATTTTCCTATATATCTGTCTTTCTTACCTTCCTTCCTCCTCCTGGGATCCCAGGCAGATGAGCCGCTGTCCTGGTTTCGGCTGGGATAGAGTTAATTTTCTTCGTAGTGCTGTGTTTTGGATTTAGTATGAGAAGAATGTTGATAACACACTGATGTTTTTAGTTGTTGCTAAGTAGTCTGCTAGTCAAGGACTTTTCAGCTTCCCATGCTCTGCCAGGTGCACAAGAAGCTGGGAGGGAGCATAGCCTGGACAGCTRRCCCAAMYKGSCMAMSGGGTATTCCATACCATGTGACGTCATGCTCAATGTATAAATAGAAGGCGTGGTCTAGGAAGTAGCGATTGCTGCTTGGGTATTGCTCAGCGGGTGGTGAGCAATTGCATTATGCATCACTCATTTTATATATTCCATCATCATCATTATTATTATTATTATTATTAACATTATTTTCCCTTCCTTTTCTGTTTTATTGAACTGTCTTTATCTCAATCCACGAATTTTACTTTTTTTCCCGCTTCTCTTCCCCATCCCACTGAGGTGGGGGAGGAGTGAGCGAGCGGCTGTGTGGTGTTTGGCTGCCTGCCTGGTTAAACCACAACAGCCCTTTTTGGCACCCAAGATGGGGCACGAAGGGTTGAGATAACGACACATCTGACCTGAGCGGATTAAAACAGATTTGTTATAAGCGTTCATTATATCAGTTTAGTAGTCGCTGGTCACAATGGTTGGTTGGTTGGCTTATGTGCTCTCAGAGTTGTTGGATCTGGTTTTGGAGTTGGGTTATGTAACACCTTACTGGCTGTATATACTGCTTATCGGTGTTTTCGTGCTGTTTATCACCTCTGGGAGATGGATTAAGGTTATCGCTTTGCTATACTGTGTAACACTGGCTTATATCATGATAAAAGTTTTGGTTATGAGATTGTACTCAGCATTGTCATCATCGCTGTACTTCTGGAGCTATCTCTCGGAAAGTGCTAATAACTACACTTTTTACCTCTTCTCCTCGGAGAGCCAACCTATGGGGGAGACACCTTCCTTCACCTTCCCCTTCTCCTCCAGGCTGATTACAATAGCTCTTGAGGATTTTGRATATCCTTGGGATGTTCAAACCAGTACGTTCCTATTGTTATGTCTCCTGAATGCGTTTCAGGCCTTGTTTAAGGTTAAACAACTATTTAAGAAGATCACCCAGAGATCTGCCCCGAGGCTGGATAGTTAYGGGTGGCAGGGTGCGTGGGACAGTATGGGCAAGTSCCTAGGACAGTGGGCACCTCCAATGTTTTGGAACTTCACCCCGGAACAAGTGCAGAATCCTGAAAAACTAGTAGAATATTTGGAAAAAGTATGCTGTCACCCTGGCAATTCCAGAGAGACACAGATCACTGCAACGTGCTGGGGGCTGCCCCATGCCTACCCGAGCCCTGTTCAACACTATTCAGAACCCTCAAGGGGAAGAGAAGGTCTCCGGATCTGACGACAAAACGACAGGCGCTGCGGCTGCTCCAGCCCCGGCGACGGGCACTACAACTGACCCAGAGGACCAACCCGTGCTGGTATCAGTCGCCCCTATACATAAGAAGAAATCTTGGAAGCGAAAGTCAGCTCGTTTAGAAAGGGATGRTGGAAAAGCAGGGCCATCACGAGGAGGGGAGGAGGAAGAGGAAGAACTCGTAAACGAGATGGAAACCACCCGATCCCTTATCCCTGAGTGAGTTGCGAGATAYGCAAAAAGATTTCAGCCATCGTCCAGGCGAGCACATTGTCACCTGGCTGCTCCGATGCTGGGATAATGGGGCCAGTAGCCTGGAACTAGAGGRTAAGGAAGCCAAACAGTTGGGATCCCTCTCTAGGGAAGGGGGCATTGACAAATGGAAAAGGGGCACGAGTCCTCAGCCTCTGGGGGTGACTCCTGTTAGSCRTGAAGGAAAGGTAYCCCTTCAAGGAAGATGTTATATGTCACGCAGGCAAGTGGACCACTGTGGAGAGAGGTATCCAGTACCTGAGGGAATTAGGCGTGCTGGAGGTGATTTATAGTGACCTGGATGACGAGCAAGTATCCAAAGATCCAGATGAAGTCCAGTGTACGYGACCCATGTGGCGGAAGTTKGTMYGGAGYRCACCAGYGTCRTATGCCAACTCATTGGCAATACTGTCCTGGAAAGAGGAAGAAGCACCAACGGTGGATGACACGGTTGGCARACTCTGGGAATRCGAAGAAAGTGTCTCTTCCTCCCTTGTCTCGGCTGTGGAGAAACTGTCRCGGGAGGTCCAGCCACTCAAAGAGGATAGGKCCTACTCTCCACCTGTACGGATCAGTATCTCAGCTATTAGGAGTCAGCGTTCTTCTGCTCAAGAGAGAGGATATAGAAGGTACACACCACGGGGCACCCTGTGGTTTTACCTGCGTGACCACGGAGAAGACATGAGGAHGYGGGATGGRAAACCTMCCTGGACCCTAGAGGCAYGGGTACGTGAGTTGCAAGGGAAAACAATCACACAAGGGGGTTCTCCCAGGAAAATTGCTGCTCCAGTTTCCAGAAAACACCTGTCTCATGATGGTCCGCTTTCCAGTGAACAGTACCCTAGGCAGAGTAGAAGGGCTGATCTCACTTCGGATTGTAACGAAGAAATTCTTGACTCATATTTACAAGAAGTGAGTAACGAATACAATGACCTGGACTAGAGGGGCCCTGCCTCCGGCCAGGTGGAGGAAAGGGACAACCGGGTTTACTGGACTGTGTGGATTC